>JAHQIW010004272.1:0-426241 GCA_019055375.1 Parelaphostrongylus tenuis | reverse complement strand
TCGCCACATTTGCACTTGAGCAAAGTTGTCAGTTACCGACGCAAATGCTTAAGATCACAGACGGAAGAGGCGATAATCAGATGGCGATAAACCGAAACTTCACGGCGGATGATCAAGCAACTCCAACTTGGTTCGGTCAACTTTCTCTTTGTCAGTGTGGCACCATGAAACTTTGCGCTGTCTTGAAGCACAATGAGATTGCCGCTGTGACAGGGCCCAGACCGGTTTGTAGCGGTGGAGATGCTCAAAGTAGCGCCTGGTGTTGATCGTCTCAATCCGCTGAAAGCAAGTTTCACAGAATCGGCCCGGTTCAGTGTTGAGAGATGTTGGACATAGCCTTTGGCATGAACAATTTGACCTTCGAATTAGAGTTCATCGCTGTCCTGGTGACAACCATCAATACAGACAACTTGGACTCTTAAAGAAGCCACTTTTTGTCGACGGTGATGAATGACGACAGAGCTGTTTGGGTAAATAGTTTTGTTAAGCAACTTCAATTAATCCTACTTAGTAGATCTGGTGTTTATTGCTCCAAAGTCAAAACTTATGCGAAAACCTAATATTATATATCATTGCTCCCTTTCCCTTTCCTTCCCTTTTCGATATTTACCATATTGCCATAAACATATGGCATCAAAACTAATCCAACTACGACATCAAATAATCGCACCTATCTACATACTGGGTTGTGAAAGATGTCAGGAAACAAATACATAAATAGTGTTGCAAAACAGGAGCGCATGTGGCGCAATGTTAGAGGTGCTCTGCGTCACACACGAGGTCAATGGCTCAATCTCTCGCTTATGGCTCACCAAGCCATCGCATCCCTCCGGAGTCGGTAATGCTACTACACTGATCTCAGACTTGTCTGAGACGATAAGCGACGCTGACTCGATCCAGTGGGAAGCCACTGTGAGCCATTGTAGAGGCCAGAAACGCATTCAATCCCTCAAAAGAAGTCAAAAATCGATGGTGAATGTATGGTGCATTCCTAAGAGATTAATCAACGAAGGGAACTTTATCTTTTAACTCTAATACAAAGCAACCGGCTTTTGTGAGATTACCTGGTACTTAAAAATAAATTAGGGCGGAGTATAATCAGAAATGTTAAGCTCAAACGTTTTACATGGTAAGACGAGTTGAGTGCGCGCTTGATTGCTGTGTAATGTCCGTGCTTACACACGACATTACTATAATGTCGGCTTAGAACAACCATTTCAACTAGTAGGGTTCATTTCATTACCACTTGCTTACCGACGTCGGTCGAAGCGAGCGACGTCTGTCGACGTGAGGTGACGTCTTTCTGATCATCGGTGAGTACTTATAAAGCTTAGCACGATAGTGGTAGTAGCACGTGTCAAAGGTTTAAATGAAACGTGGGGCTCGATTCCCGCCTAAGGCCGTGTTTTTGCTCATCACTCAATTCTCTTAGGTGTGTACGTAACATCATGACACTGCGAAAAAAGCAGTAAAAATGTTAGAAATGTCGAGTATCAGTCATTACAATAGCTGTTGAAAAGGGGCTAAAGTAAGGAGCCCGATACACCATATATCAAAGTCAGCCCATTTCAACAGACCACATGACATGCGTTACTCAAATAATAATTATCTGGCATGTTAAAATTTGAACTGTGGTTTTAAGAAAACACTCGGAACGAAAGATATGATATATCAAATATACTAGCCAAGAGCAATCAAGTGTACAGCACTATGTGTTCGGTGGTAATTTTACAGGGCATAGAGTGTAAAATGTTTGTCGTCGCTAACTCCTAGTGTGGGAGTGGAGCACCAACACAGGATTGGCAAAAGACGAAAAAGGGTAACTGCCCGACTGACGAGACTGCACGGTCGAAACACGTGCATCGGGCTCTATAAGTCAGCCCTCTAATACAGAGCACATTACATGCTTGGCTCAAAAACGATTCTATGACATATTGAAATTTGAGCCGTGGTCTGAAGAAAACACTCGAAACAAAACATTACAATAGCCGTTGGCTTAACTGGGAGCAATATCGCATACCCGAACAAACCTGTTAGAGGTGGCGGCTGATAGATAACATAGAGATGCTGAAGAATGAGTGGTGGTGTAATGGTAGTAGCACGCGCCTCCGGTATGAATGAAACGCGGGTCGACTGCCGCTTGAAGCCGTGTTTTGGCCCACCACTCAGTTCTTTGAGATATATGCTTTTGAAGTATTGTTGTCAAAACTAGCACAAATGATTTGAAGTGAGTGATATGGTTTGCAATCAATTTGCAGCTTTTCTTTCTTTAGCAGAGCAGGAGATGGCCGTACTTTTCCCTCCAGAAAAGGCTAAATATGCGCAGTGATGAGGCTAATTGCGTCAAATCACAGTGACGATCACCCACTCAGTCAAAGTGGCCCTTGAATGAGGTGACGTAAGAATTTATTTATGCATATTATTCCTTTCTCTTTCCGAAAGTTCTGCTTTAATGTGGGTTATCTACGGGACCATTTATGTTGCTTATTTCTCAACAGTAAGCTATTTTTGCACATTTGAATGGCGTGTATCAGATGAACAAATACGACTTTGCATTTTTTTTTGCTGTAACAATAGTAAAACGAAAGATATGCAGTTTTTTTTGAAAGTGCATTGAAAACCGTTTTTGTTCGCATGTTTTTTTATGCCAGGGTGTGTTTAGGACTTTCACAATGACGCCTTTTGTATCCAAAAAACGGCATTTTCGAAAACATTACTTTGCAGATTTACCAGCCAAAGTGATTGATATTGCTTGATTGTGGTATCTTCCAGCTGCGCATTTCTTTCCAAAAATTTTGATATACAACTTATTTACACCTGCCTTAAGATGGAGCTGTGGGGAAACAAATCAGTTTTCTACTCATGCACAAATGGCTCTTAGGGAAAATACTAGTGAAGCGGCGCACAAGATCAACTGCCTGGGTTCCACGTTGATTTTGTACGCGGCAATATGGCAGTTTTCCAATGAAATTTGGATTCCTATCATCACTAAAAGCGCATGTGGCGCAGTGGTTAGAGGTGCCCTGCGTCGCACACGAGGTCACTGGTTCGATCTCGCGCTCATGGCTCACCAAGCCATTCATCCCTCCGGAGTAGGTAAATTGGTACCAGACAGGTCTCAGACTTGTCTGGGAGGATAAGCAGCACTAACTCGGTTCAGCGGGAGGCCACCGCGAGTCATTGTAAAGGCCAGATGTGCATTCAATCACCTCAAACGAAGTTAAAAATTGAAGTCGAATGCATGGCGCATCCCTCAGGGATAGATTAACGCCGAGAGCTTTATCCTTTATCCTTTTATCATCACTCAAGGGAGCTGAATTGTCAGTAACAGAAAAAATACGATAAATGAAACTAAAATAAGACTATATTTGGTTTGAACATGTCAAAGCAACCATAAAACAACGAATTGTCCTTCATAAGTGACGCTACACATTGTAATGCGATGCGATTTCAGCGATAATCCACAAAAATTTTTTCGGAATTGGCAAACCTCAAAAGTTGGAGCTTTTTGAAGTTGCGAATGAGACGTTGCTCTATTGTCATATGGGTGAAAACATTTTATAGATCTACTTGTAGTCTACATCAACATCGTTTCATCGCCGCAACCTGGAAATTCTATCACTGTTATTCTCTGAACAACATATTATAGTATAGGACACCCAAATACTGTTAAGGAAGGCATTATTCTGACTTTCATGGAACGATTTCATTCGTTCTTATCTAACTTTATCCATATTCCACTCACGTTCATCATTCATATCCTATATCGAGAGCAATCACCTCTGTTCATTGCTAGAAATAGGCGTCAATAACCAACGATCAATATAATCTCGTCAAATGATAAATTATGATGGAAAAATTGTACTTTTGACAGAAATAATACGAGATAATCTTACAATTTTGTTATAACCTCATGACATATATCTCAAAATTATCATTGTGATGGTAAGTTACAAGGCAATGGATAGTTTGCACAAAAAGTGATGCACATCGCATGCCATGCCACTACACTCTCCTCAAATTTCCCATCACCAGTGTACCTCAGGAGTTGCGGCCTTTATAGAAAACAGCAACTCCTTTTTCTATCCTTTGAAAACAGCTCTTGTGGCGTAGTGGTTAAAGGTGGTTCGAGTCGTACACAAGGTTGATGGTTCGATCTCGCGCTCAGGATTCACCAAGCCATCCATCCTTCCGATATCGGTGAATTAATATCAGGCAAATCACCGACTTATCTGAGAGGATAAGCGACGATGACTCGATGCAACGGAGGCCACCACGAGTCATTGTAAAGGTCAGATACGCATTCAGCAATCTCAAACAAAGTTGAAATTTGAAGACGAATGCATCGCGCATCTCTCAGAGATTGATCAAAGCCGAGAGTCTTGTCCTTTATCCTTCAAAAGCTATAAAAATTTTTATCATCTTGTCTATTATTATGAACATTGTTTTGAAAGCAGCATTTCCCACTGGACAAGAGCGCTGATTCAGGTGTTCTATGCATTCCTTTTTAGTTGATTGGTCTCAAAACAAACTATAGCACATTGTCCGGATCTAAGCTCTTCAAATAAATATAATAAAGCTATCTATAGCCAGTTGCGTGGTAGCATACTTGTAAACAATGTCAAAGGAGTGGTCGGTGATGAATCTGATAAAAGCGTGAAAGGCAATACATTAATCACAGATACTGAGTCAAGTAAAGCTCTCTCACACAAAACCTTGCCTTTTGACGACGATATGAAGGTGGTCCGAAGCGACCTAATGCTCACATGCAAGAAGTCGACCAACTTTCAGAAATTGTCCTTGACCAATCACTACGAGCTGATTGGAGGGCAGGCAAATATCTGTGACGAATAGAACATAGCTGAATAGGAAAAGACTATGAACTAGTGCTGTGAAAGAGCGTATAAACATTGTGAGTAGAGGGTTTTCAGTTTGTTCCTGATCAGTGTGACTACCCAACTTTCTGACCGTTCAATAAATGCTCTTAACAGAATATTCATGACATAAAAAATATGTGAGAGATTTTGGCGAGGAGAATGCAGAAAATGGACTGACTCTTTAGATTTACGTCTGCAAAATCTTCGAGACAAATAGCAAAATTAGCTAAAAGGTTCCGCCTTCCAGGTATGCGGCTTTTTAAGAATTAGAAATTTTGGAACATGGGTATTCCTTTGAATAGAAATTGGCCTAAGCAACTTTTCCAGTAACATTAATCTTCTCGTGCCGACGTAGCAGGCTGAGAGTCCAAAATCCATTTCATAAGATTGAACAAAGCTCGTGATGAAGTCGAAACAACGCACTCCAAGAGCAAAAAATAAGATGATGAAAGCTCTTGGCGTCGAAATAATTTATAAAGATATGTCATGCAATCGTTTTTGAATTATGTTCTTGTCTGAGGTGATTAAATGCATAATTGGGTCTTGGCAATGACTCGCGATGGCCTACCGAGATCTTGAGTCAGTGCCGCTCATACCACTAGGTAAGTTTTGCAAAAAATTTACCGATCTCGAAGGTATGGAAAGCTTGGTGAGTCATGAGCGCGAGATCGAACCAAAGGCCTCGTGTGCGATGCAAAACACCTTGACCACTGCGCCACATGTGCTATTTAGCACAAAGTCATCTTTTCTTCTTGTTAGCAAAACTTTTTATCAAGGTCTCCTAACGAATGACGTTCAGTAGTGATTTTCCATTTTTCGAGCTGTTGAAGATGTACTGAGAACTAATGAAAAAGCTCTGCTGAGTGATAAAAGAATGAAAATACGAACACATTTCACACAATGCGACTGCATTCCACTCAGTCCATGAAGAATAGTCGACTTTTTGAGAAATTAACATAGTCTTCCCACGATGAATACGTTTTCGTGCACCTCTCTAGTAAAATTTCATGTAATTAGTCTAGGGTATTACTACATATCATCAAATTTATTTCCACTGTGAAATTTTAAAAAATGGACTGAGATTGCAAAACGTTATATTTTTTTGGTTAGAAAAACGTAGTTTGAAGGTGGAAACATAAACTAAGCATGCCATGAGAATTGACATTCTTCAAGTTATCGAACGGTTATAAAAACTTAGACCAAAAAAAAAAACAAATGCTGAATACGGTTGGAAATGCGTTTGTTTTCGAGAAGATGTGGTTTTTCATGTTGGAAGATAGTTGGTTTCTTAACACATTGGGGTTTATTCATTTAATAATTGCACAGAACCTTCACAGGGATTTCTTTAGTGATATTTCGTCATTGAAAAGTGATAATATTTTTTTAAAACCCTAATTCACTGAGTAATTTTCCAAGAGATTCCACTTACTAGGCGTGCGCTGTAGAAAACTGTTGCGCGAAATGAACCACGGGTTAGTATAACGCCTGTGGTTCCCAACCTAATGGAGCTCAGAGAGAGCCCCATCTGAGAGCAATGCAAGTATATTGCATACCAAAATGTTCGCAAGAAGATGTGCAACTGGACGATGCCGAAGTCATGCAATTTGAACACAGATTTAATATTAAAAAGGTAAACGGCGCAATTTTTTAAATTTGTTTCATGATAAGAGTTGTCTTCATATTGTAAAACCGACCGAAAACGGACTAAATGGCGCTTTAGTGTCTTCGGAGGTATTTCAACTATTGCTACCGAAACATCCAAATCTGCTCGTTTTGGGCAGCGTTTAATAGCTGTACTTACTTCGTTACAGATAAAAGGCGGGTGCAAAGAAACCTTGTCTGCGTCGGACTTGTCGTTTGGGGCAAAGGACTTCCTCTAAATTTAAGCTGAGAAGCTCCTACCGTATCGTAGTCATGACATTTCGCTATTTTTCGCACCATGCTTGAAGATTCCACCTTGTGTTCTTCTTCCGTGCACACATTGGTCGCTGTTTGAAACATGCTATAGAGAAGCGGTACATTTTATGCGTGACGGATGAGACGACAGGTAATGATCCAGGAAGTTTTATGTTGCTTGGTTTTCGTTGCCATTTTGTGATGTTAGAGTTTTCGAACAGTTTGACCTAAACGTTCAAAAATGAGAGCCTATATTTCTTTGGTTTCTTACGAGTGAACTTTATGCACTCTGATTGACTATTCAACAACTCAAAACATTTGTCCATCTCCTCTTGCGTTGAGCAGGCGGCAACGCAATGATCCACATACATGCAGTAGAGCAATGGCCGAAGATCGATTCTTGAGCTCTCCACTATAATCATATAGTCTATAGCAAGAGTTGGCGCTAGTCGTTGCCCCGTCGCCAGCCGTTCAATTAGGGCAATATAGTTTCCAGACTATCGAAAAAATGAACAGTTTAAACACTCTTTTAAAAAAGCCATAACGTGCCGAATTGTGAAGCCTTACATATTTGTGGTCCTCTCGTGCCTCGTTAAAAGGTCGCATATGGCTTTCATTGCGGACTCATTCGACATTTCTGTATAAAAAACGGTCACGTCGAAACATTCCATTACGTGCACGTTGTTGGAGGACGCGTTACGTAGATAGTCTAGGAACATTTGGGCATCGGTGAGATGGGCTGGAATGTGCTTTAGTAATTGCACCAGTATTAGGTTTATGAACCACGTTGTACCATCCGTTGTCCCGCCTACACAGTTGATGATGGGTCCAACTTTGAGGACCAAAGACTTCAAAATTTTGGGTACTTTTCGCTACAAGCGCCATTTCGGCCCATTGTAAAAAAACGCATTTCTTTTTCTTTTTCAGTGTTCAAATAATTGTTCGATAGCATAAATTAAAAGAATTTGAATGGTATATCTCATTTCTAAAACAAGCTTTCTAATTGCTCTGAAAGAGCAAGAATAAAATTTAATCCTCATTGAAAGATTTCTCGCTAATCAGAGCTTTGCCTTCGAAGTTTGCTAACCAGTGAAAAAATCAAATCATAAAGATGATATTACGCTGTAACAGCCATAAGAACAATGGGTTTTGCAGAAAAGTGGATCACTTCAACTATTCTTCCTTCAATTCGATCCACTGAGAAAAACGTATTTTTATTCGATCGCTTCTGATGTTCAAAGAATCAGTCGATAGCTCAAATCGAAAAAAATTAGATTGGTGTATTTTACTTCAAAAAGACCTTGCTAATGCTCTGAAAAAGCACAAACAATTATTTTTTTCTCATTCGAAGATTTCTTTCCGACCTGAGCCTCTCGTTTATAGTTAAAAGACCAAACGATAAGTCAGATTTCAAGAATATCAGTAATGTTTTTGGTTTCTTGAACGAACTTCTAAGTGCTTCATAATAACCAAAAGAATATTGGGTTTCGCACACTATTGCTTATTTCCAGCTCTGCGAATCCGAATATTTTTTTGGGTGTTACAGCGCGACACGAGGTCGGTGTTCAGAATCAAACAGATTAATTGAATTTCTGAGATCTAATCTATGGAATAATCATGTAGATTTCAAATAAAAAGCTTTGCAAGCGAGATGTCTTTTAGTAACAAACAAAAATTTATTTCTGCTCTTTCATCACAGTGAAGAGTTTTTTGAAGATAAAATGCATCATTAAAATCCCTATGATTTGGACTACGGATTAATTATCTCAACATTAAGGCGATTGAAAAATACGTTGTTTCCAAGGTATCGAAGTGAGGAGTGGTAAATAGAAGTGATTCAATTTGCGGAACACAACCTTCTTGTGGTTGTCACAGCGCAATGCGCAGTCCATTTCAAAAACAAAATAAATTATTGAAATCTTCAAGACTTGATCAATGGATTGGTTACTGAAACTGCGGAGGAAATGCTTTGATCAACGAGAAATCTTTGAATGAAGAACAATTCATTAATTCTCCTCGTCCAGCACAATGACAAGGCATTTTTATAGTTGCATTGAACCGTTGAAATTCTCTTAATTTAAGCTATCAAACAATTATTTAATCGTAGAAACAAGTCCCAAAGTGACCTTTTCTAAAGGGTCGAAAAGGCGCCTAATAATGGAGAGGTGGCAGATTTTATTTCGTATTCAAACATTTTTTGCAAGCAAAGCTATTCTCTTGCAAGCTCTCAATAAATATTCGACTACACAAGTCTTGACGAGTTTGATGGTGTACTTAGTTTTTGAGAAGGACTTCTTGTTGCGCTGTAAATGCCAAGCGAAAATTTGGCTTCGCACTCTGCGTGCATCCTTTGCTCCCGTATGTAGATGGAATTTTGCATTATTGACACTGAACTACCGTGCTTTCGAAACGCCAGTGTTATTTGAGTGCACTTGTTTAGATGAATTTGAAGATAAGTGTACATAAGGTATGTTTCATTGTTTTGTAGGTTAAGCATTTTATTTTGGTTTTGTGATGCCAGACAATTCACCAATAAGCTTGGACACACGCTTGAGCAGTCTAAGACTTTTCTCCACAAGCAAATAAACGTGTAAAGGCAATTCTAAAATATCAAAACCCACATCTAACCTAGAGTTCCTTCAAAGCGGCGAACAATCCCAAATTTAGCTATTAGAATCACAAGCCTCATCTGTATTGCGCTGCGTAATCGGTATTACAGCCACTAACAACTCTAGCCGATAACAAAAGCGCTTCGAGTGTGGAACCTAATCTTATTTTAGTTAATACAGCGTAGTATAAAGTTTTTTTTCCCAAAAACCAAACGTCAGTTGGTTCAATCACAATAATTGAGGTGTAAGCTATTGATTAACTACTACGCTCAAAAAAAAATTCCATCTGGCAAAAATCGCTCAAGTGTGGAACATAATTTTGTTGTGTTTTTGCTACAGCGTGGTAAAGAATTCTTTCTATAAAATCAACTACAGACTTGAAATTCACGAGATCTAAGCAGCTGAGTAATTGTCAAAACTATAAAAACAAGCAGAAAACGCATTTTTCAATGTGATGAAACAGAGTGTGGATAACGGAAATGATCCAATGTTTCCTTCTTGAGCTCTCACTACGATAATTATAGGATCTCGAAAATGAGGAGCACTAGCATGGATGCCATTTGAGGATATTGTCGGCTCATTGGAAGCAAATGGTGATTTCCTCAAACGAGAATTGGAACTGGAATAAGTCCGTATGGCAATGATAATATCATTCTAATATTTTACTGGATCATATTAGGCCGTTTCCTCAGCCATGGTTGCAGAGCAGCAAACACCAAAGTTATAAGCCACATGTCTTCATTTGGAGATGAGACAACGTGGTTAATAAACCTAATACTAGTCCAATTACTGATACATACTCCAGCTTATCTAAAGAATCTTTCGACGTAACCTCCCATTACACAGAGGTGTCGAATGAGTTCGCAATGCATGTCATTTTCGAGCTTCTAACGGAGCACGTGAATACCACAAGCATGTATGGCTTCACCATCTGGCAAGTTATGGCTCTCCTAAAAGAGTGCCCAAACTGTTCATTTTTAGATGGTCCGAAAACTATTTTGCCCGAATCAGAGGGCTGGCGATGAATCAGCGACTAGCGCCAACCCTTGCTATAGCCCTTATGTCCAAAGTGGAGCGTCCAATAATCGATCTCCGGCCGTTACTTTTTTGTAGGTATATAGATGATTGCCTTGTCGTCTGCTCAACCCAAAAAGCGATCGACAAATGTTTTGAGTTGTTGGATAGTCAGTTAAAGCACAAAAAGTTTACCCGTCAGAAATCGAAGGAAAATTGGCTCCCACTTTTGAACATTTAGCTCAACCTGTCCGAAAACTCCTACAACACAAAAGGTACCGAAAACTAAGTAACAAAAACGTCTTTATTCATTACCTATTATCTCATTAGTCACACATAAAATGCGCGCTTCTGAAAAGCATGTTTCGAACAGCGGCCGATGTGCGCACAGGAAAAGATAACAAGGTAGAATCTCCAAGCTTATCGCGAAGAATAGCTATCTCTAATGCCTACGATACGGTAGAAGCTTCACAGGATGGATTAAAAAAAAGTGCTTAACCCCAAACGACAGGTCTGACGCAAATAAGTCTTTTTTTCATCCTGCCTTTTATTTATAACGAAGTAAGTACAGCTATCAAACGCAGCCTAAAAACAGCAGGCTTGCAAAATTCGCTAGCAATAGCTGAAATAGTCTCAAAGACACTAAAGCTCCAATTAGTGCACAACCGACTGTATGGGTGTCTCTGCGAAACCAATGACTGCAAAGTTTGCTCAAACGGCAGAGACGGCGACTACATAAGATCTGTTGCAATTTACCTAATCACTTGCAAGGCGTTCGAGGATCAATCCACTGGGGAAACGGGTAAACCACTATTCGCTTGTTCAAAAGAGTACATAGTTGGGTTACGCCAGCTCTGATAAAAAAAGCCCCACTTGGCACGCATAGGAACTAAAAACATGCACGAGTCGTGATCAAGTGTGACCTTGAACCACACCTCTGGCAGACACTTCCGGCGTGAGTTAAGCACAGTGCACCGGTGCATTGACCTTAAGCGGCCGGTCATCAATGAATAACTGATAAAGCCACAACATCAAAACGGTGAGTGTTCTAAAATGGAGTTTTATTATGCGATCTGAAATTTGTTCATTACGTTTTCTGATGGTTTTATGGAGGTTTTGGCTTCCTGGACTGTGAATCAATTTGGCTTCTCCACGCTCTGAAAAGGCGACCCGCTGAAACTTTAACCATTACGATTATTGTATATTAATTCTGCATCACTAACTCTACTGTTGTATGCTTCGTTAATATTCAATAAGTAATATCAATGACACTTCGAAACAGCTAAACAAAATAAAATATTATTTTATTCAAAATATGCTGAGGGCAATAGATAGTCGGTCCTAGAATGAACTGAAGCCACTAGAAACGAACTCGGTTGTGGTATATCGAAGTTGACCAACTATGACTGTAATATTTTGTTGCCATCATTTTATTTCTTTGCCTATTCTCAAAAGGGCAAAGTGACGCTGGAGAGGAATAGAATGGGCTTAGACACTATAATTATCTGGCCTACATATGCTATGCTCTATTTGCCATGCAATATGAGTTACTTACTAATTAATATCACTAGTTTATTGTAGATTTTACAATTTTTCTTCTTGTGTATGTACATATGCTGTGCATACTCAAATAATTTTCGTCTTGTTTTTGGCGAAGGTATTCATGCGTCCCCCCTTTTTTGGTGCTGCATAGAGTTTATCAAAAGGCTATTGATTCAGATCAAAACGAATAGAAAAAGGGAAGCCCATCAGGCCAAATGAGGAAGGCGCAGTGTGAGTCCTACTAAACTGTCTTATAGGTACTGCCATCGGTCTTATTTTTTGACTGAGTTATCATTATTTATCTTGCTCTTAAATTTCTCATTGTAATCAATTTTTTACCGCGTTTATAAGCGCAAATCCAATCACAATATTTTTAGCTCAGTGGTGTTTCATTTTTTCAAAATTACAGTTTCAAATTTGCCCTAACATATTTCCGGCTCGCTAGCCGAAAATCGAATCGTGCCATTGTAGCAATGTTGAAACGTGTTTTAATGTTTGAATTTGCTCGCCAAACAGTGGTCTTTAAAGGCGCCGAATTCTAAAAAAATGCCGTTTTGCTAATTAACTTATTGAATGTGAAAGGTTTGAAAGCGACTTAAGGGGTTAGAAAAATTGTTCTGAAGATTTATGCTGAGTCGAAGGTGACAAGAATGGAGTTGAGGGAAAACTAGTCATTCTTCGTGCGTTTTTCACTTTCCAGTATCGGTTGGCAGTTGTTTGAGCGTGTCATGCCATAAAAATGATTAATTTTGCTCATGCTTGTCGATTGTAGACGATTCATCATTCTGCCTATGTGTCGATGATAACTGTCGGCTATAATAATGAGACAAGTGAACAAATATGTTTGCCGTGACTTCGCAGTCACGAAATTCTGAATATGTGAAAGTAATTGTTTGAAATTTTTTCTTGGTCTAAACTTGAGATTCGGGCACTTCTTTTAAACGTTCTAGCTGAATCATTCTGTCACCGAAGTAACACAACATATGTAGGTCACTCAACCACAAAGCGGTTGATACAACTTGATCGTGTACTTGCAAGAGTTCGTCAGAAATGTCTGCAATAGTCTTATCAAAGCCGCGTCAAAACAACGCTCGCCCACTTATTGCTCGTCTGACATCGCAAAAGAATGAAGAATTTGGGTGAGATAGTTTGATTCGTCCACCGTTCTGCCTAAATGCTGCTCCAAGTGGTTACCATCTCTTTAAGTCGCTACAATATTCTTAGCTAAAAAAACGCTCTGCCAAACTCGATGATATGTTAAAGCACCTGTCTGGGTATTTCTTTGCTGATTTATTCTGAGTGCAATGAATCTATAGTCTAGTTTAACTTCTGCCAAAGGTAAACGTGAAGTTTATGTATTATGTATCACGCCTGTTGTCGTCGGCGCATATTTATGCAGGATATGGATTCACATTGATGGTAAGCATCATATAATAGCGCGTTATACGTGTGGTGGCTACTTTGATGTTGAGTTTCTTTCGGTTACCGGGGAGAAATGAATGAGCGACCTCTTTGCTGATTGAGGACTTTTCAATGCATTGTTAGTGTTGTTTGAGCATATACAAATCCGACTACTGCACTATTTGGTTGTTTTTCAAAAGTTTTTCTGGTTTTCTAATTAAGAGAGAACCACTGAAAGAGTGGCCTTATTCGCTAAAGAGGAATTTTTCATAGTAATGTTAGCAACCATTCGAAAGCTGAGACTTGAGGCTACAATCCCACTTGCCGGTTTTTTGAAACACCCCTTCATAACACTGTGGCATCCAGATAAATATTTATATTTCACACTCGCCATTCACCTTTATTTTTATCACACGCATGACTCGCTAGAAGCGGAAGAGCATATCAATGTGTAGAGAAGTTTTTTGTAGTATATTGTTAGATCGTTTTATCTGGAGTTTTTTTTTTTCAAAGCAAAGTAAAAATCCACAATTGAATAACAATACATCAAAAAGATCGTCCTGATCTGCCCGCTCCTGCCACGGCCTTCGCCTTGTCGAAAAATAGTAAGCAACGCTGCAAAAAAATGTAGAACTTGATATTAATGTTCCTCTAAACCGCATTTTTAGAAACAAGCACATTGCTAGATTTAGGAAACATTACTCTTTCAGGTGATTACTATTAGTTTAAAAAAGATTGATGTCGACCAGGTTCGAAGAAAAAATAAGAAAACCAGGAGAGATCAAAAGGTCAAAAGTGCTCAAAAAGCAACGTTTTTGAGTTACTTAAAGTTTCTGCTATAGTTTGGGTACTAACACTCTAAGGAGGAAGTTTTACGAAATATAAGCGAGATAGGAGACGAAAGCATATGGTTTTATAGATTATGATTTTGATTTGAATGTTATAGCGATATAAAGGGGTGTTTTGAAAAACCGGCGACACGGGGCTGTAGCCTCAAACCTCAGCTTTTGAATTGTTATTAACACAAAAGTTTCATTCCAGGGGATAAAATCGGTTTTCCACTCTTCCCTTATAATCAGAGAAACCGGCTTTTCTATAAGAATGTATCAGAAAGAAAACAATGCGTTTCACACACACACACACACACACACACACACACCACACACACACACACACACACACACACACACACACACCACACACACACACACACACACACCACACACACCACACACACACACACACACACCACACACACACACACACACACACACACACACACACACACACACACACACACACACACACCACACACACACACACCACACACACACACACACACACACACACACACACACACACACACACACACACACACACACACACACACCACACACACACCACACACACAACACACACACACACACACACACACACACACACACACACACACACACACACACACACACACACACACACACACACACACACACACACACACACACCACACACACCACACACACACACACACACACACACACCACCACACACACACACACACACACACACACACCACACAACCACACACACACACACACACACACACACACACACACACACACACACACACACCACACACACACACACACACACAACCACACACACACACACACACACACACACACACACACACACACACACACCACACACAAACCACACACACACACACACACACACACACACACACACACACACACACACACACACACACACACACACACACACACACACACACACACACACACATACCTATTTGTCACAGTGCATATTGTTAGTAACCCCTCGATAGCGTAAGGCTCGCACATTCCAATGCTGAGCTCATTTCGTGGGAAGATCAGTTCACTGCAGTGTAGCAAGAAAACATAAGATTTCCACTTTCACAGTCGCGTAGCGAACCACTTTGACATTGAGGTAGTTTGTGATAAAAATGAAAAGCAGTCGTAAGTAAATGATTGAATTATCATAAGAATTTGAGTGATTACGATTGGGTGAGACATTAGTAAGACTGTCGATAGCAGAATTAACGTTAATACTTCTAATTAAATATGCTGAAAAAGATTTGTTCAGTGAGTCCTTCTTCACAAGTGTTTGTGCATACTGTTATGCGAACTTGTTACACATTGTATGCTGCCAATAGATTTCGGTTTCTTTGAAGCGTATTGTGGAATTCCTATTCATAGGTTTTACCATAATTACCAAATATCTGGAATAAGAATAGGAAAATAGAATAAATTCATCAGTTAATCACCAGATCTGTTTGGAAGCTCGCATTAACACATCCTTAGGTGAAAGAGAGAGAGAGAGAGGGGGGGAGAGAGGTGAGCCAAAAAAGAGGCATGTCGTTGTAAGGGTTAACCCTTTAGGAACGGCGTGTATTATTTCCAGTAAATACTATTACCTAAGATGAATAGGGGCTTAGCAGGGAAAGTATTGCTAGCGACGAATGCTTCATGCTCTTGCGTCCATGACTTCTATGGTAGCTATGATCGCATCTTTTTTTGACAAGCAATAAACCGGTTTTTATTTCTTTATATGAAACGGTCACTTTTATTTATGCTCACTGAGATGGGAGGATATCGAAACTAAAATGTAAACTTTGTAATTTTGATTGCTTCAAAAGAAAAACACATTTTCTTAATGTCAACGTTTTCAAAGTTTTTTTTTTTTCCACGCTTCAATGGCGTCCCAATCGCACGCTACAAAAGCACTGCGACAGCGCATTGCAATTGCACTTCAATCTCACGCTGGCGATCGCACCCAAATCGCACGTTACAGTCGCGCTTTAAGCGCGATCGATTTGTACCTCTGTCCCTGACGGATTTGATTATCATCACTTTGTCTGTTACATCTCATTTATCGCTAGTATATCTTATTGTGGCGCAGTGGTTAGAGATGCTCTGCAACGCACACAATATCGATGGTTCGATTATACGTCCATGGCTCACGAAGCCATTCATAACAACGGTGCCGAATTGGTACCGGGCTGGTCTCAGACTTGTTTTGGATTATAAACAGCACAGTGTCGATACAGCGGAAGGCCACCGCGAGTCATTGTTAAAGGCCAGATATGCATTCAGTCACCTCACACGAAGTTACAAATTTAAAGCGAATGCATGGAGCATCTTTCAGGGATTGCAAATGCTGAGAGCTTTATCACATTGTATTTTATATTTCTTCAGGTTAAATTTGAAGATGTGTGGAGGTTTAAGTTGGTAACAGAAGTTGTGAAGAATATAATAACGTCGTATCGTCACATCAACCTTTTTCCACTAGAATGTTATGAATTTTATGCTCGTATTACTGGAAGAACATTACGTGTAGACAAGAATTGGCTTTTCTCTTTTCACTATCCGTCAAGTGAGTTTTTTTCTTTATTCAGAATAAAATACTTAACCTTCGTTATGTTGAGAGACAATTCATTATGTCGATGAAACTGTTTTGTTTCGATTTGAAAATATATGGATATGAGTTTGCTTATCAACCCACTAATCCTGCTTCAAGTTTGAGATGTGCCCATTCATTTGAGTGGAAGCCGTTTTTTGCATATCAGATTAGTCCAAACGTGAAATTATCTATAGCCTCCTTATCATTTACATGGCCACTGCTAAACGACGTAACGTTTCTCTTTCAATAGTTCGTTTCAGATATAAGCGGCTATATACCTGTTTATGTTCACGCATATACATATATATAAATTTGCGTACATGCACGTACACCTGTATGTGTCTGTATTGAAAATTCATAATCTCTTATATACGTAGGGCAAAGTTCACTAATTATTTTCACTCAGTACTAGCTAATGACTGCTGGCACAGTCTTTATCTGTTCTTATATTTGTGCTTCGATGAGAGTCGACGATCTATTGTGATCACAGCTTCTTTATGATGGGCTTCACCAAGCAGCGAGCACTTTTATGCGGGTTGTTTTCTTTTGTATTCTTGGAAATGTGATGCCTAAGATGCCTCGCAATTATCTTTTGATTGACTAATATCATTCTAATGACTAATCCATTGCGACGTCGCTACATAATGCTCATTCGGATCATATGTGTGGTTGGAAGAACGTCTACGAATTCGTAAAACTATAAGTTCAAGCTTCTTTTCTACTTATTAGTTGCAGAAATTAACTTGGAACGAACCTCTTTTGTTGATTGCAACCCACTCTGTGGTGTCAAAAACACGCAATTCGTTATGTTTATCAAAATAATCTGGTGTGTAGCGTACAATGTCCTTTGCTTGAATTACCTCTAAATGCTTCGCATGAAGCTAACTAATCGAGTGTTTCTCTTCTAGCAATGTGGTATCTATATCATGGTATGATTCGGATCATCTTATAGCACACAGCGTTTCAGTCGACACGATGTCATCTTATCGTTGATGTTTCCACGTACACATTCACATCTCTCGCACCTATTCGCCTCGAACTTCTGTGTAAACTGTACATGCTTCGTCGATTCTACACATCTCTTAGATCCGCATGTAAGTTAATGTTGTCCTGATTGTGTATATGGTTACGGAATGAGTTATTTTGTTGAGAATGCAGTGTTTCTCTCATCTTTTGAATTGTATCACATTTTCACTGGTCGAGAAATAATTGTTTACTTATAGTTGAAAGAGCTTCT
The DNA here is from genome assembly GCA_019055375.1 of Parelaphostrongylus tenuis. Classification (NCBI taxonomy): domain Eukaryota; kingdom Metazoa; phylum Nematoda; class Chromadorea; order Rhabditida; family Metastrongylidae; genus Parelaphostrongylus; species Parelaphostrongylus tenuis. Next base: position 408,221 of record JAHQIW010004272.1, on the reverse strand, counting down.
TGTGGGTCCACCGTTAAAATTTTTCAACAATCTGTCGTGATCACTTTCAATGGCGTTTTGTAGGGACATCGTCTCAGCAAGGAACAACGTCATCAGCCAGTCGTAAAGCGGAACGTCTATATGAACGCTTGTACGACGAACCGTTGGCAGATACACCATCGCTGACTTACTGTCTAAGCAGCAGCGTTGGAGAGGTTGGTTTTTGTAACATATGTGTAGACTTTGAAACAAAATGACATCAATCACCTCACATATTTTGCTTATCACAACGCTTCTTTTGTTCCGTTGGACGTCTTCCGTCACTCAACAAATCCTTCGAATTCGCGTTGTGTTTTGCTGCAAATTGGTAATTTTGCCTCTAAGTGTCACTGAATGCTGGTCGCTTTGATCCTCCTGGAAGAATTTTAGGATATCTGCAAGATATTCCAATCTCCATCACAGGCTTCGCCAACTGTTATAATAAGCTTTGCCCAATGAGCTTTGCTCACTTCGAAGAGATGAAGGCTTAGCTCGGGATGGATTTTCAGGCTTTCCATAATCCCTACAACAAAAGCAGGGCAATTTTTTAGCCAACAACGTAAGATGAGGAGCTCAATGGCACTTAATCGAGTCACAAAGTTAAAGATGACGTAGGATTCGCTGTTATTAGGTAGACTTTACCCCAGCAGCATCAAGAGGGTTTGTGTCAGTCTAACTTAACATGATCAGGTAGATGTCACGATGAGCTGAAACTGGATGTCACCATATAAGTTCCATTTTGTCATAGGACTCATTGTGAAGTTTTTCAGCAATTGTTTTGAACCCATTTACACTAAAGTCGCCTATGACAGATCTCTGTTGATAAACCTTAACCGTTTTCTTTCAGACGTATTCCAAGGTTGCAGAGAAGTGTTTCGATCTCTGTTTCTTCGTAGTTTGAATTCTAGGTTGAGAGAAGAGGGCTTTTTGGGCCAGACGAAATGACGCGCTTTATTTTTGTTCTTTTTGAAGACAACAATCTCTTACTTGTGTCACATTTATACTCATTAGAGACCAAGTTACTCAAGCGATCTTAGTGAAGTGAGCGAAATGAGTGAACTGGAAGAGGAGGAAAAATGGGGAAGAAGAGGAGTGAGTGTAAGAAAAGGTGTAAGAGTACATAATTGTTTCTAACGATGTTCAGTCATTTTTCCTCCAAATAAGGAAGAAGTAGTACTTTACGTTGGGCTCTGTGCCATCAGCAATATTAACTATTTTCATAATTTCTAACGAAAAGTGGACGCAAAGCTCGATTGAAATTTGGATAGCATGTATTTAAAGTTGCTCAATATGAAATTTACGATTTTGCATTATAAGAGACTATATTGGTGATATTTTATGTGTAACTTAGACTATGAGCAAGATATGACGAAGGCGAATTGAGTAGATTTCAGATAAGAACTTGAAATTAAATTCAAAAGAAAGAATCACTCCAAAGTTATATTAGAGTACGGAATTATAGAGTTAACTGCACGGTTCAGTGTAAGTTTTTGAGAATGAAAGCCTTCAACTTTTAAGATGTTGAAGAATAATTTAGATTTATCTGAGGCGATCTATTCAAGATCTTTGCGTAGCACATGAAGATTTCGTATTATCTTGAAACTCGTTTCGAGCTATAAATTCTGAAAAACCCACAAATTGAATAGACTATTGGACAGTAGAATGGAAGCGTTTTTCTGCAATTTTTTGTGCGACAGAAACGACTTTTTTCTTAGTTTTTCTGTGACAATGTACCATCGAAACGGATTGTGTACTACATTCGATGACATTATATTTAGTCCTTTAGATATAAGAAGTATTGAAACATCTAACAATACTAAATTTCAATCAAAATAAAATTATGATGACCTCTTTGTGTGTTATATCTTCTACAAAAATACATCATCATATTTCACAAGTGGTAATTCAGATATCGAGGGGATTAAAATTTTTGCTCAATTTTGTTGGAGATATCTCAAGAATATGTAGCATCTAGTTCCAAAATAGATTTATAATTGTATATTGGCCGCATTGATTTGTTTTCTGGATGAAAAAAAATTGGTTTTTTTTATGAATATGCGACGATCGAATTTTTCTTCCGACACGAATCTTCTTATTTCAAAAAGTTTCGTATGTCTTATCCGGTGGTCACAAGTTGTTGACTCCATCGGAGCACCTAAGAGTACAACCCATGTATAAAAAGTGCATCCAGTCTCAGTTTATCCGAATATTTTTATCTATGTGAAATAATGTATAAGTCTAATATTGTAAAAACGAAGTAGTCCCTTTCACTACTCACGTCACGTAGTTGGCCACCGCCAGTTTGTATTCAAAAAAGTTACGTTGCATGAGAATGCGTTAAAAAACTGTGACTTACCGAATTATAATTCCATCTGAAGTTTTCTGAAAAATAAGTGTACTGCTCAATAAACGCGAGGCCGTGTGTCGATGTGATTTGTGCCAACCAGACTGCGATCTTCCCGGATATAGGAAATTGGCACCGAAATTGTTTGAGTTGACATGATTTTGTGCGATCCAGGTGGAACGCTCTAGCACGGCTATCCCTACTGTGGATAGAGTTATCTTGATCGTAATTCAACGACATTTATAACAAGGCAAAAATCGTCAAACAACAAACCCACGTTTCCGAAAGTTCAATTTGTTGAATGGGCAGTCGATGCGAGGACACGAATCGAATATAAACCAAATATGTCATATCATGTCTTGAAAAGAGTTTGAAAATAACATTGCATGTATTCGTTCGTCCTTATCAATCGTAAAAAGGTTTACTATTGTACAAATAGTTTTTATCTTCGATGAGCGGTAATTCTCTAAGTTGGCTTATTCTTTGGCTAGGTTTCCTTAGTCTTAGGTGAAAGAATGTAAGTTTTGTTAAGTCGAAGTATGTACCCAGCAACACTTCACAGTCATATAATAAGAGAATAAACTTTCTTTATCGTTTAACAAGATTTATAGTTAGACAAATCAGGCCGTGGTTCATTGTCCTTCTCAACATGTCTTGCAATCAATCAACTAAGCGCATAAACTTGAATACCTTTGAGACTGTACAGAAAATCGTTTCCACTAGCATTCGACGACCATTAAAAAGCAAATAAATGCAGCAGCCGAAACAACACGTGAATATCGAAGACCTTTGTGAAGGAGAATGATCGAAACGAATATAATGCGAGAAGTGCAGTGATTTGCACTGTAAATTGTGCTGACGGGTCTTCTAAGTAAATTTTACGATGGGTGAATGGAATCGCAACAACGCTGAACCCCGTCAGTTTTTTATTTACTCCTTTGAATAATATCGAAAATCAAATAGAGCAGGTGAATTAAAGTTTTCAACTGCAAAACATGTGATAACATTTAACTGTAAAACAGTTTGTTACGGTATTTTGTAGTAGCACTCCAAGTATAAAACACACGTTTGCTTTCGCTGCTTCAGCGCACTGAATGGGCCTTTCAAAAACAATCAAATATTGAACACGACACGGGGCTGTAGCCTCAAACCTCAGCTTTCGAATTGTTATTAACATAAAAGTTTCATTCCAGAGGATAAAATCGGTTTTCCGTTCTTCCCTTATAATCAGAAAAACCGGATTTTTTATAGCACTGTAGCAGAAAGAAAACAATGTGTTTCACACACAAACCCATTTGTCCCAGTGCATATTGTTAGTAACCCCTCGATAGCGTAAGGTTCGCACACTCCAATGCTGAGCCTATTTCGTGGGAAGATCAGTTCACTGCAGTGTAGCAAGAAAAATAAGATTTTCACATACGCGGCTACCATTTGTAGGCCAGTCTGTGGAGGTGAGGAGCGGGATGAAAGGGAGCTGAGTTTGGATTCCACACGATGATCGATCGATCGCGTCGGCACGGCTCGCATCTGACAAGCAATTTTGTTATTTAACTTAGGGTTTTCTTTCCGCCTAGGAATTATTCTAGATAAAACAAATGTTAGTAATACTTATAATCTTTGCACGATCACAAGCTTTTTGTGCTTTGAGCGGAGACATAGTGAAAACAAGTGAGCAGTGTAAGACATAATTTTTCTCGAATGCTAAAGCTTAACTAAGGAATCTGTTTGAAAAAATGCAGAGTCGATATGCTGACATATACCTAGAATTGAGCAAAAGCTTTGAAAAAACCTTTCAAAGTCTCGTCTTTATGGGCATATCAACAGCAAAAATTTCAATAACAATTTTCAAAGCTTTCCTTTTCGAGTGTTTTCTTAAGTTTACAGTTGAAATTTTAGTTTGCCAGATAATCATTTTTGAGCCACTCATGTTATCTGGTCTGTTAAATGGGCTAACTTATAGAATGCGATACATGTGCGTCGACCTTGGTCTCGTCAATCGCGCAGTTACCTTACGTCGTTAACCAGTCCTCTCGCCGTGTTCAGTCCCCTATATTAAGAGTAGGCGACGACGAACATTCTACGCTCTATGTCTGGTGAAATTACCCTTGGACACATAGTGTTGTCCACTCGATTGCTCTTAGCTGGTATCATCAAATATACCATACCTTTCCTTTGAAATTTTTTCTAAAGACCATGTGCTCGGTGGTAATTTCACAAGGACATAGAGTGTATAATGTTCGTCATCGCCTACTCTTAATATAGAAAAATAAGCACCTCGAGAGGATTGGCTAAAGACGAAGATTAACTGCCCAACTGATGAGACGATCAAGGTCGCACCACGTGCATCGGGCTCTATCAGTTGGCATATTTAACAGGCCATATAACATGCGTCTCTCAAAAATGATCATCTGTCATATTCTTTAAAGTATAGATCACCACTGTGAACGGGTTTCTGTTAACGCTATGCAAGATTCCACATCTGCTCGAAGTACTATTGATGCTGCTTTAAATTAAAAAACTCCTTACATGCTTGTTCAGCTGCGTTGAATGATTCACTTCGACGGTTATTCAAAAAACTGTTACATTGATTTATGGAGGGCATAATCAGATGGAGCAATGTCTGGACTGTTAACGAAGCGCTAGTAAACCTCCACGCCGTCCAACTTTTCAAGCTTCTCCTTGGCCATCTTAGCCGTATGCGGCAAAAAAAGGCATGTCTGCATTATAAGAAATGTTTCCCTTAAAGCATTTAAACCACCTGCCCACGCATGATGTTTTCGCTGTGCCAATACCTTTACCCTCAGTAACGGCTCCGGCTGTAATCTACGGCTCCTAAAAATCGTCAAGCCTTTTCGCCAATATTCGGGGATCAACGCACGCAAATGATACTGTTCAGTAGGCATTTCAAAGCTGAAATTAATAAACTTGACAAGTAATATACAAAACTAATAAGCACGACATGAAGACGTCAAAAAATGAAATGTATAAAAATTTTACATAATTTTTTGCTTGACCTAGTATAACTAATCAATTCTTCAATCATCTGAGCTAAGAAGCACATTAATCTAAGTCGTGCAACCATCCGCTCTTAGAATTTCGTCTTGAGCGAATACTAATCTGGCCCTCATTCGACTGTCATAAGTGCTAAAACTGTTCAATCTTTCACATTTGCTGACATCGAGAACCCTATTGTTTGTCCCTGTGTCTGAACGAAGGAGTATTTTCATTTTTACTGCTTCGTCAGACATCCAGCTGTTCTGCTACTATTGCATCATTCATTCAGCTTCTTTTCAAAACATTTTCGAGTTTTTTCTTGCATAGCCAGACCGTCCACAGCAGCTGAAATCAAAACTAAAAAGCCACCTGTCGTTAGACAACTATGATTATCCCATCTTCTCGTTCACTTATCGGATAGGCGCACTGCATGTTCATTATTATAGAAACCCATATAATGCCGATCACACTTAAGACGCCAAGATCTCCGAGACGAGCTTCAGAAAATTGGAAGTCCTCAATACGTCATCTCGCACTGTGTGACAAATTACTTCACCGTAGCTCACTTTCTCCACTGCAGCCACTCACCAGCGTCACTCACTATGCACTGTAGTTCACTCATTAGCATAGTTCACTCTCTTCCATATTCTCATAAAAGCTAGTCATAGCATGACATACACGTTACTGGCAGATACACTTTCTCATTGTCGTTCTTACTTGTCGTTGCTCTGATAATCTTGTTTTGCATATAGACGTCTGATTGTCCAAGCTAGCTTTTTTAAGCAACCCTGGCGAACTACGGTTCCAACAACTCTCACAATCCACTGAACTGTTGCGACAATCCTAGTGCATCGGCCAGGAATCGAATCCGGATTGCTCGCATGGCAGGCGTGCGCCTACTTCGTCGTCGCTTTGAAGAAATTTTTCCAAATTTAAGAGTTCCTCAGAAATCTTTTACGCTTAGTTTACCGTACACTTACATCATGTGTTAATGTCACTTATTTGTAGATGCTTGGCAAAGATTTATATTATTTCATCATACTACGCTTTGTATTCTTAGGTAATGACTTTCTTATGATTATCTGCATTATATAAGCTCAGCACTTTTGGAAATGATACTGTACCAAAGCTATGGTTTCCTGTCGCTTTCTATGTCATCACTACTTACTTATCATGTTGGTGATTATATTTCTCGCACCGAAAGTCTTGTCATTGCTACGTCGATATTATTATATTACCAATGTTGCATATAAACAGGTTTGGTTAATCATAGACTGAGATTTGTTTTATAATAAAAAAGATTCTCATGGGGCGTGCCATGATGAACGTTCTGACAATGAGTTGAGCGACAAGTTGGTATGCGATCAGCTCACTCAGCAATCAGTATTCCAGGAGACTACCCGACTTATACCAGCTTGATCTCTTGTTCACGTTCTTATAGCGTGATTCGTTCTCACTCTTTGTTTCGGCATCCATTATGGTTAAAATTCTACAGGTGCCATGGGGTAGATGTCTTTTTTTACAAAACATATTGTACTCATTTATTCATTTTCTGCGACTGCTGTTCGACTTCAACTTCACCGATGAACTAACTGTTACAGTTACTTCGACACGCTTTCGGCGGATATCTGTTCTTTGCGCTTAAAAAAAACACAAGAATAGTTTATCACCGAGTTTATTCCATGGCAACAATGACGGAGTACCTATCACAGAGAGCTCTGTCTTAAGCTACGATAAAGGAATCTCCTTTGTACTTGAGAGCTGGGACTTGAAGTTTGGGACGTAGGTCACACGAAGTTCCAATTTCTGTCTATAGAGATGAAGAGCTGACGGGAGGCAACAATATTTTAACGAATTTTGGCTTCAAATTAATTCAGAACACCAAAAAATGAGGATATTTATAAGGGGTAAAGCCGGCGATGTTGTTAGTGATGAGAGAACGGGACAGGCAGAAAGACGAATTGGTTGAGAGTTTTACAATGGCCAATAGTACATGTGCGAGTTGCATTTGCAGAGAGTTTCATTGCGAAATAAGCATTATCAGCCCCACACTGAGCTCTGCCGACTAGGTAAAACTATTGAAGAACAGAGATGTTCGTCGATAAGGTGTAAATCCACTTATATTATTATAAGCAAACCGCTCCCTGAGGCTGATAGAGAATAAACTGAATGTGGACATTGCCTCTGAAACAGGCTCCGAACTATACCAAATAATCATTTTTTAGCCACGTATGTCATGTGGTCTGTTAACATGGTCTGACTCATTCAAATGTTGATACACTATATATCCAAGTCAACCCATTTTGACAGATCACATGACATGCCCAGCCCAAATAACAATTATCTGGCATATTGAAATTTGATGTGGTCTTAAGTGAACATTCGAAACGAAAGATATGATATAATAAATACACTAGCCAAGAGCAATCGAGTGTACAGCACTACGTGTTCGGTGATAAGTTCACCGGACATAGAGTGTAAAATGTTCGCCGTCGCTAATTTTTAGCGTGGGTACTGGAGCACCCACGCAAGATTAGCAAAAGACGAAAGGGTAACTGCCCGATTGACAAGATCGCAATGTCGGAACACATGTACCGGGTTCTGTAGGACAACGCATTTTAACGGACCACATGACATGCGTGGCTCAAAAAATGATTACCTAGCATATTGAAGTTCGAGATGTATTCATAAGAAAGCACTTGAGACGAAAGATTTTCCGGAACAATTGAGCGCGAGCTTCTACTCAGTTATTCAAAATTATTAAATTCACACACTGTCTATCTAGAGAAAATAAGGGCAGCTTTTGAAGACTCGACAACGTTCATCATCGTGGCATGGACAATTCGATGATTTATTTAGATTTTCTCACTTATAGTTAATATGATAGATTGCCGTTCTCGTATGAGTTGGGCAGACATGAGATAAACCGAGAAAATCTCATATGCAGCACAATCCTTCCTGTCGTCGACGGCAATGTGTATGTTTGTCAGACTGCACAATATAGCCAGCCTCGCCGCATTCGGTTAATCTAACCTGACTAAATGAATTCAACATGCTATAACTCAGTAAGTGGTGATCCAGTTTCAATTGTGTGACCCAGTCACATGATATGCGTTTCCATTATTGCGTTACCACTTCAGAAATTACATAAAGATTTCATGGTTTTTCTCCGCTAGCGCATCGACATCCCACAAACAGCAAGTTTCGTACAAGAGTTTTTCGTGCCATGCTGCGAGAACAGCAACCATATTTGGAAATGGGACAGATTAGCCGACGAATATCATGCAACTCACTTGTTCATTATTGTTCTAGCCCAGACATTCCCACTGTGGTTCCTCTACGAGATAGGTACGCTTTCAAAAAGGAACACTGTACCACATGACATAACCCCAAAATTCTTTTCTCTCGGCAATCACTATTTTGAAAAAACTGTTTCCCATCGATTTCATGCACAATTAAATTATGCGTCTAGTCTGCGACAATCTCATATTGGGTTTCAGCCCTTGGAAGACTTTTTCCATAAATAAGTAGATTAGGAAGCAAAGAAATTCATTTTGTTCCTTTCATAGCAGTCTAAGATGTAATAATTGTATATCTAAGATTGCGGAGTCATATGCAAAACATCTTACTATAGGGCTGGACGAGAACACGTGTTTCACCCATTAAGGAGGCATTTGATCACTACACCAATAATTGTTAACAGTTAGTCTCTAATGGATTCCATGCCTCATATCGCAAAAAAAGAGATTGAGGACTGAGGACCTTGTTGGAGGAGTAATAGCACAAACCAGTAGGTGAAACGCGATTCAACTCGCACCTGAGGTTAGAGCTAGATAAGCCGTTGAGAGCAATTTCACAAGTGTAGTTGTGTCACAACCGTATACGCTTAGAATCTAAAACTGACTGGAAAAGTAGCTAAACATTTTTCGTGTATTCGATATTGTGTCTCATTACAACTCTCTTCCCTTAAAATTATATCGATCTATAACTAACACGATCGAAAAGAGTTCATGATCAATCCATCAAATGTCAATCCACAAAAAATCCATTTTTATGCACTAATAATGGCCATTTCAACTTTTAAATTATTCAGCAAGCGTTGTGCACAACTATTGTGGAGTAATCCAGATATACGCTAAAACGCGGTAGCTTTTGAGACCAGCCAAGTACAAATTCAAGTTGTGAATTGCTCTTAATGATTTAAGACAACTGAACTATATTTCGTTTTTACTGTCTTTTAAGATGATCACTCCAGAGCGCACGCAGCTAATCTCACGCAGTCAGATATAAGCGAAGTAAAATCTTCAATACATTCTTCGCTATATGGGGCATTTTCAAAACACACCATCGATGCATTACCACCAAACCTTATAGCTTTGACGGAAGAAGAAAAAAATGAAAAAGAAGAGATTGCTGAGCAAAAAAAAACCTAGTAGTTGCAAGTTCTTCTGAAATATGCAGAACAGGCCGCTTTTCTGTCGCATGTGTTTATTAAAATTTCCTTTCACTGTAGCTTCTAAGAATCTGTGAGTTTTATGATGGAAGCAAAAATTATCTAGTTCATCAATCTCCCTGCTCCACTAATGTGAGTTGGCCTCAGCGGCCAAATGTACTGACTGTAGCTTTTAAAAGATTACCGTAAAGGCCTCATCCACGCATAAGTGCCTCTTATGTGGGGTGCAACAGTGTTGGGCAGTTCTAATCCTAATAGGGTGGGAAAAAGTTTATGGAAAATGCCTGTAACTTTTGTGGGTATCAGCCATTTTTTGTGTTTATAGGCTCATCAAAAATCCTGTCTGCTCCCGCGTTGATTGGTCCATAATTTATCTACTTTTTTCAAGATGGAGTTAGCAAGCGAGCAACTTAGGTTGTTGATGGTGCACGAATGGCTGTTGGTTCAAATGCAACGGCTGCAAGTAAACACATCAGTCTGGCTTGGTGCGAAGACACAGTTGGTGAGAGTAACAGTGCACAGGTGGCTCAAAAAGTTTGACAAAGGTGAAGAAAGTTTGGAAGATCAGCCGCGTTCAGATCGCCCAAAAGAAGTTGATTGTCAATCTGTGCTTGAAGCCAACCCAACAGCCATTCGTGCACCATTAACAACCTAATTTGCTCGCTTGTTCACTCCTTTTTGAAATAAGGATAAATTATACACCTATCAAAGCGGGAGAAGACGGGCTTCCAAATGAGCCCAAAAGCCAGAAAATGGTCGACACTCAAAAAGTTCCAAGAATTTTCTCAGAACTTTTTCCCCAACCTATTAATTAAGAGGACGGAATCACAATGTATACGGATGCTGCAGACGCATCTTTTGCATCAATTCCTGCCGAAGAATTAGTTCAGTGATGTAATCGTGCACAACTTACTTCGTGTAATCGTGTACGCAGTGATAGTAAAATGACGATTGGTTAGCAGCCCTCCAAGTCATATTTTGCCATGATATAAGATGCAATGAAATGGCATAAAAGATCAATTGAAACTACAAAGTTTCTTATTCATAGAAGAGCATGTACGCTTCGCCAACATAAACCTAATGAACTTTACCGGCAAGAGATCATTGATTTTCATGGGGAGTGTCACTGTCATGCATTGATTTTATCATCGCCATTCAACCAGATCGCAGCCAATTAACTAAGATCTCTGCGAAACGACTACAGTTGTTCGAATCTGAAATCTGAACTAGAACGGCGATGAGGTTGATTGACAATAATAAAATCTATGCATGACAGCGACACTCCCCAGGAATAAATTTTGGAGTCTCACTCTATGCGTGCCATGCCATGAAATCCTATATTATTACAAAATATGATTTGAAGTTGTTTAAACCCATAATCACTTGGCTGTCACTGAGTGCGCGGTTACGCGCAGTAAGTTGTGAACGATTGCATAATTGAACAATCTCTTCAATGGGAGTTGATGCAGAAAAATACGTTTGCAGTATAAGTGTGTTCTGTTGACAACTCTGTCCTCCCATTTAGGAATAGAAATGTCCATCACTGTTGTGCCCCACATATGGAACACTATCACGTGGTTGGAGCCTATAAGGTAGTTTCGTGAAAGCTGCACTCTGTACATTTGGTTACTAAAAACGACCCATCAGTGAAGCAGGAGTGATGATGATCGAGATCTTTTTTGCTTCCAACGTAAAAATCGCAAGATATTGGAAGCTACAGTGCGATGTAATCCAAATAAACACAGGTGACTGCACTCTATTCTGCATATTTTAAGTTTTGTAGGTACTAAATTTTATTTTGTCCAGAAATTCAGATAATATTTCTTCTTTCGTCAATGCCATAAGACTTGCTGATAATGCGTCGATGGTGTACAATTTGAAAATCCTCCATATAGCGAAGAATGTATTCAGGATTTTACTTCACTTATATTTGACTGTGTGAGATCATCTTCGTGCGCAATGAAAGTAACATTTCTCGAAAAATAGTAAGAAGCGAAATATGGTTTAGCTGTCTTAAATCAATAGCAGTAATTCAAAACTTGATTTTGCACTTGAATGGTCTCAACAGTTACCGCGTTTCAACAGTTATTTGAATTGTCTAAATTCTGTCTATTTTGACTGCCACTTGCAGTGGTATGATATTATAGTATACCCAATATGTGGAGTGCTGTGCAAAAACGTTTGCGTCGGCCAGGATTCAAACCAAGATCTCACTCTTTCCGGGAGCGTATGCTAACCATTGCACTACCAACGTAAACGTTTTTACACAGCACTCCACATATTGGGTAAATTATTTGAATTATTTCACAATAATTCTGCGGAATGTATGCTGAATAATTCTGAAGTTGAAATGAACATTAGTAGTACATAAATACGGAGTCTTTTTAAGAATTGACTATTGCATATTAACGCTTTTCGATTTTGAGGGTCATAGACCGAAATATTTTTATGGAGGAGAGAGTTGTTATAAGACGCAATCTTGGAGACCCGAAGAATCCTTAGCCACCATTCCAGTCAGTTTCAGTTTCTATGCGCACACGGTTGTGTTACATTTTACACCTGTAAAATTGCTCTCAACGACTTATCTACCTCAAAACTCAGGTATGAGTTTAACCGCGTTCTATCTGACGGTTTGTGCTATCTTTTCGTCAACAAGGCCCTTGATCTTCAATTCCTCTTTCTGCGATTATGAGGCCTAGAAGCCAGCGGAGGCTATCATTTTCTCATTTTCTAAGTATCTTTGACTTTCATCAAAGAAAGTTTGGTCAGTAGAACTGTTAAAATTTGGTAAAATTTTTTCTGGATGCTTATACGCAGTTTAAATTTGATAAATTCATGTGGTTAATCTTACGGTGCAATGTCTTAAGAGTAGCATGGATAAAGAAATAGCTCCTTAAATCTCCCAACTCAACTGCTTTTTAAGCCTCTTAATCGAGTTCTGCAGCAGCGATCCAGCTTTAATACGCAGTAAGATAATTTTATCTTGTCTTACGGCACATTCTAGTCGTTTTATTTGCAATTCATTATTTAATTTGGTTGATTGTTATTAATAGCGTTTTGCATTAGCCGTCACATCAGATTTCAGAACTCGTGATGGGAAAAGCTTTTCTGATCCTAGATAATGCACACCTAACATTGTTTCCACGAATTCTGCTTTGCAGTCGAATTAGCTGCTTGTCCGAGGTTGGTCAATTATCGTTTACATTTCCATGGTAAAAAGAAGATTCAATTTTCGTCTCCGATCACTATGAGATGCAAAAGAGTCTTTCTTCTTGTCTGTAGCGCTTTCTTGAAGATTGTACATGAAAGTCAGAGATCCCCACGAAGGACGTTTTTCGGGCACACTTTTTTTTTGGGCTATTTTTATGTGTGAATTCAAAGTGAAAATCCAACGACAAACAGGTAGACTTTTTGCATCGCATTGTGACCGAAGACGAAGAATTTAAAGCGTAAACGATGATGAATCCACCTTAGACAAAATAAAATTTGACTGTATTGAGGAATTCCTGTAAAGAAGGTTGAGTGTGCATTTCGTAGGACTAAAAGGAGCTCTCTGTCATAAGCTCTTAAAGTCTGGTGAAACGCTTATTCCAGCAATTTACCAACAAACATTAACCGAATTGAACGATAAATTGCAAATAAAATCACCGGAATGGGTCGCACGACACGACAAAATAATTTTACATATGTTAACGCCCAAATTCATGTTGCAAAACGGAATAAAAACGGTCATAAAAGAGATGAGATGTGGGATTACAGTTCTGTCTTAACCAGCCTTATTCTCTCGAGATCGTGTCGTCAGATTGCCACTTAAAATTATCAAAATCAAATTACAAAGTTGCAAATCAGAACAATTTTACGGAATTCTATCAGTAAGCCTAACAGTATGCCAAACTGCCAAAACTCTAGGCACCGTCTTGAAAAAATGATTCTCTATGATTAAGAGGAAGAATTGAATGTTCGACTAATTCGCTGTCAAAAATTTCTCATAGTAGTGTTACCAACCATTCGAAAGCGTGCATCTCTGGCTAGGGCAGCAAGTAACGGTTTTGCAAAACAGTTTGTTAATAGCGCTGTAAACTCCTAAATAAAATTATGTTTCACACGAGTACCAGTTTTTTATCTCACCTAGAATTTTCTAGATAGATCTCCTTCCTTAGGCTTCTAGTACTCTTCTGATAGCGCAAGTCTCAGAAAACTCAAAAATGTGTTTGCTTTTTGGAAAAGTTCTTTTGATGGTGCTTCACGGAGAAGAAACGATTACGTTTTACATCTCGCTGGACTAAGCTCTTTCTTCAAATTATTAGCAATTATTCAACGGCGTCAGTTACAATATAGCCACTGCTGTGCTTATTTTCTGCAAAGGCCGTTTCATTGCAGTGCACCGAAAAAAGTAGGATCGAGCTTCACATATTAGGTGAGCTTGTTTACCGGGTATTCTACTAAGTGGAGACGGGGCGATCGACTGATGCCCTGATCGCTAGATGTGAACTATGCAGTTGTTTCTGAGCTGGGAATTTTTTCATCGCTTTGAAACAAACTCTAGATAAGACGAAAAACTCAGATACTACAAGATTTTTCCTACCCGTCCATACGCTCGTCGTATTTTCAGCGATTTATGCGCGTGATAAAATGAAAAGGGTGGCGGATGTGAAACATAATTTTATTTTAGATGCTACAGCGCCATAAAAAGTCTTTTGCAAAAAACGACCATATAAGGTGCTAGGAAGACATCAAAGCTTTCAAATGATTACCACAAGTTTTGTGATTTCTTACACAGCAAATAAGGTAGAATATTCGTTTGTTTCCTTATAAGTGGATTGCACCAATAACAGTTACGATTTTCGCGTAATCATTGAATGGAAAGTAGTTTTGGGACCGTGTTCTTTCATGAGATTGTATGATGCTGTGCATCTACTATTACGGCTTGATACAACAACACTCCACCCATCTGCAAACCGTATCAATGATACCTCCTCTTCATTGCTTTTGTGTATATGTAGTGATCTTCGGACACACACCGTCCATAAGGTGACCGCTATATGTGTTAACTGTCAATGATTTCTGAATGCTTACGAAAATCTTGTATCACATCCTCCATATTCGTAGCTAACAATCTCTGATATTATTATTTATCTATTATATAATTTCAACTGTGAAAGATACTTTACCACTGCTAGTGCTATTAGTTGTTCTCTATGTAACCACTACCTTTTACGCACGTTGCTCTCTGTACTTTTCGCACTAAGGTCTTGTTATTGCTATTTCGCTATCATCGTACCACCACTGTTGCAAATAAGCAATTCAATAAGCGATTTCGAGATTTTTTTCTATGGTCATAACCAGAGGTTTCGCGAGTTGTACATAACTGACATTCTATAGTGTGAGCGTGCCGAAAAGCAACAATTGGCTACAGGATCAAACATTATCTACAGTCACTTTTGTGAAGTCAGTTGCGCTTCCTATTAAAATCTCTATGAGGATTGTACAAAGAAAAAATAGGCATTAATTGTCGCCCTATATCCTTAGCAATTACTGAGAACTTTTTTAACTATACGGTTGACTGATCGAACAAGTTGAAGCAAACATCAAATATTTGTCTAGATTTTTAATTCCGAAGATGAAAGGCTGCAGAATCTACAAGCTGAGAAGGTAGCAAACAAAAATTGAACTTGCTTGAACTAAAAATTGCACAATGCTTCTTTTTGATCTGAACGGCTGGCCTCGTTTACAGACGAATGGGTCTAATTATCACGCGTCTACTGTTGTGATACAGGTACACCTATACAAGCTTAATCAACTACTTATTCACCTATAAGCCTAGACGAGAATTGAACTCGGGTTCCATTTTTGCCAAAGGATTGTGTCACTTTTACACCACTGACGCCCTTGATCCGTCATCTATCGCTTTTGATGAAGGGTATCAAAGTTGTCAGCATTCAACTATAAATGGCCAATGTCCAATGCTGATTCAACTACCGTTTGAAGATACAGTGTTTGCATATCACTCAGCAGTCATGGATACGTTATTACAACATCATATCACTACTATAAGAGCAGTATTTTAGATGTGCACACAACGTGGAGAATTGTCTTTAGATCCGTGACTGACGGCTGTAGAAATCGATGGGCACGGAGCAATACAAGCGATCTTTGCTATCTAATTAAGGCTTTTATTTGCTGTTTTGCAAAAATTTTTGAAATCTTGCATTCATTTGACTGAAGAAGATTTCCTCTTTTTAATCGTATGCTTTTGGTTTAGATACATGCCTCTTCTATAGAGAAAAACGTTGGTACATTACGGAAATGTGCTGAATTTGACAATTAATCAACTGTATTGAATTGTATGGAGGAGATCACAATAAAAAGCTATAATGTTGATCTGCTGCAGTTCTATACAAGACCCAAAAGCAACCATGGCAAATAAAAATTGAAAACAATAAGTAATTTACAATAAAATAATAATGCATGCTGTATTCGTGACTACTTCATCGATAACTCTCCCTATGACTAAGATTATGTCAATCATTCGCTTATTTCCAATTTTTCAGAGTTGAGGTATGCGAGAAAGAGTTGAGTACTTATGGATAGTAGGAGAATCTGAGCGCTAACGGACAGCCGCGATTGAATAAAAGGCCTAGAACATCGGCACTGTGCAAACTATTAAACATGTGTCTCCAGAGAGGTATTCTCATTGCTTCTCTCTCATCCGCACCCATATTCGAATAAAGTATTTTTTATTCGTCTTTCGCAGATTTAGTTATTGTTCAACAGCTTGAATATCGAAAATCTAAAGTTTCATTTTTTATGTGGTTTCTATATTATGCTGTGAAGGTGAACCAAATTGTTCTTTACTTATGCGTGAGATAGCGACAAATGCTTAAGTCAGTCTCAATCGCTGGTCAGGATCTTTTCTTAAAATTGTGGATAATCATTTGAAAGCTAAAAGAATTTGCTATAACTACGAGTCGCCGGTTTTATAGATAACTCCTCCATGCCGCTGTAGCATACAGAATAAAATTTCGTTAGTCATTCACCATTCGCCTTCACTTTTACCACTAGTATAAATCGCTGAGAAAGAATCGTCGAAATATTGCTTTTTTAAGCACATTTTTAGCTGTAGAGGATAGAATATGAAACCCGACATTTGATGCAGTGTCCTTTATGAATGATTTAAAGCTACAGTAGAAGAAGTAAAGCTAAAAAGCTTACAACCAAATAGTCAAAAAGAAATCTACATTGATAAAAACTCTCGTCAGCTGATCCCTCTCATTCTCGTTCCTCGGCCCTGTGCGTGTACGATATTTTCGCCGTACTGGACAAATCGGCTACGTTTCATGCTGTTTCTAAGATTTTGAAGAGCTATCAGAGGCACGACGGTGCTATGGGCATATATTGGTATGTCATCGTGATTGAGACACATATTGTAGCCCTGTGCACCATATTTCTCCTGAATTATCCGCAACAACTTAGGCCACAATAAACAGCTATTCCATTAGCATGTAAATTTCTCTGACAAACAACTTGGGATTAATAGCTTTGTAGCTTGTAAATAGCTGATATAACTGCAAACAATTATCATAAACCGGTAGTCAAATCTAACCACTGCTGGAGTTCTTAAGACTGTCGTGGAAAGCGCAATCCGTGATGAAAGCAAACATCACAAATGAACCTTCTTCTAAATCAAATTTAGATGAGCAGCAGTTGTCATTAGACCGCACACTAATGCTTATTCCGAAACCTTGTCAGCGAGAGTTGCTGCAAATTTTCCATTACGTTTGAAAAAATAGTAGTGCGATGAGGGTAAAATAACCAATGACCAGTAGATGTTGTCCATTACGACTTTAAGTTTTCGCAAAGATCATACTTTTTATGGTCTCTGTGGAAACGGTAAAGGTATTTGGTTATTCGCTGGAGTGTCAACTCGACTCTATAAATCAGACTTTCTCTCGAAGATTCTTCATGAATGAAGGAGTAGAAGCGTAGCTGAGAACGAAAGATAGAATTACGCGGTAAAAACGGCGAAGATGGGAGGACCTATCATTTAATAAAATGAGAATGCTATTTTGAGGCTGACTACGGCACTTCATCGTCGCAAAAAGTTAGGATTAAGGGCGGGTGATATTACAGACAAGCTTCAATGATCCTCGATATGGTTTGAGTGTGGTCCATACAGCAAAATCTTCTTCGAAAACGTGCTTCCTCAGTTAACCGCGCCACATCCAAGGTTTTCGATGTGCACAGAGATATAGTCCTGATTTATAAAGTATAAATGTTTGATGACATGCACTGCTTTGATTACATAATTCTGAAGAGGTATAATTTTGCCACTGATGTACTTTTCAGATAAAGAAGTTACAAAGCAGCATTCTCTTTGGATTGAATAACAAGTTCTCCTATTTTTGTCATCTTTATTTCCATTATCGAGTTTCCTCTGCTCCTTTCTAATTTTCTACTTGAATATGAGTAAAGGAGACGTTAAACAACTATATCGGAGAATACACGACTTTTTGAGTTCAGTCGATGCTGCGAGTACTGGCCATCTCTACCGTTCCCAAGGAAAATGAAAATTGTTTCACCGAAAGCGCAAGCTGTGGCGTATAGTATGTATATCTGATCATTAAATCAATTCGACCGCACTGTACTACGGTTTTTTTTCACAACATAACGGAAATAAGTAGCCACTTTTTATGCTAAGAACGATTTCGAGCAGCATGGATGTCATTAACCCTTTCAGGACCACCAGGTGCAATCGCCACGCGCAGTACAAATCGCAGCCCCGGTATGCATTTTCGTTTTTTGATTAGGGTTTTTTCACCGTTCTGGATAAAAGTTCGGTGCTCTTTGCAAAACTTCGATATTTCAATATTTCCTCTACACACTCGTATACTTCTGGCACAAATATAACGTTTGTGTTCAAAAAAAGCTCTCATTTGCCTGCAGTCACAGTGATGTTGGCATTTTGGTAATCGTAATAAGTTGTGCAAAAAAAAAAACAATATGAATTTATCATTTTTCGATATAGTTTATTATAAGCGATACTTAAGAGTTATGTAGTGACTAATAATCGAAAAACAATGCCTAGCTTCTCAAGAAAAAGCTATTGCGCGCGTGTACGCGATGCCAGGTCATCGATAATTCTTGCCATTATCAAATCTTTAGAGCAGATATTCGCTTATTTCTAATAAATTATAGTTGATTCACACAAAAAAGGTGAAAATTCTTGATTCAAAAAAAAGTTGTAAGAAGGTCAATTACATTCAGGAGAACTGGTGACTGAAACAGGCTTCCCGTTTTATCATTGTTTCAGCAAATCCAAGTTTTATTGAAAGCCAGCTATTTTTCAAAGTCTACAATTTTTAAACTATCGAACGATGATTAAACCTCTATTTTAAGTTCAAGCACAGACGACAGTGAACCATGCAAAGCACTTTGGAAGCGAGACGCAGCGTTTCTTCATCGTTTTTACAGATCATTGATGACTTACATTTGCTGTTTAAGTTAAAAACTAAGTCAATATTTGAAATCATCGTTCCTCAAGCTATCGACTTACTACCAAAGTCCTTCAAAAAATTTTAGTTCTGTGAAAAAACTATGTATGCACGAGTGCAAATCACACTGGACACTCCAAGAAAAAAATGCAATATTCCCTATGTTGCTATAGCTCAGTGGAAAAGCACTTTTAGAAGTCAAAAATACCGCGAATCTCAATGTTCTCAGCTAGCGATTGACTACATAAAGTTCAACGAAAATTCTATGGTCGCCAAGAAAACCACGAAAGTGTGCGTGCACCATGAGTGGTACACGTGCCCTTAAGAGGGTCAGAGCCTAGGTAAACCCACTTGCTATACGATTTGATTAATGGAAAAATTTTGTTGACCGTGCTTGCTCATTCTGCTCAGTATGATAGTTTCCAGAGTTTTTATAGTTGCATTATTTCTGTACGTAGATTCATGAAAAGTGCTTGCAATCATTTCATTTGATAATTGACAAGAAAGTTAATAAGCGTAAATAATCGCTAGAGGATTAAATGTACTAATAGAAAAACTGCCCAATCTAGCCAAAGGTATTATGGATTTCAATTTATTTTCACTCAAAGAATATGATTTGCTTCCGAAATAAATAGCATGTTTTGTCAAAATAACGTCTGTCGTTCGATATTTGAATAGTAAAGTTTTGTTTATAAGGGAAAATTGTGACATCCTCTGTAAATCTGCACATTTTCTGGTGTTTACGCGTACAAATTCCTGCCTAGACCCCGTCTTATATACCTTGATGTCGAAGAAAGTTAGAGAAGGCATGGAGTTTTTTTCTACCCCATTCACAAATTCTCACATTGTCGTAATATCAAATTCTAGTGAGGCATCAAAATATCAGTCAACAAATCTTGCTGTCTAAATAGTATCTTCTAATTAATGTACTGTTTAGTAATAGCTTTATATAAGTCATCAATCATTTCCTATGTCAACCGATTAACCGTGCCTTCGGTTCCAGAATTCATTTCAAGGATAAGCAGCACTGACTTGGTACAGCGGGAGGCCCACCGCGAGTCATTGTAAAGCCGCAAATGCATTTAATCACCTTAAACGAAGTAAACAATTGTAGAAGAAATCATAGTGCATTCCTAAGGGATTGATCAGTACCGAAAGCTTTATCATTATAGCTTTCTAAGTCATCAACCTTACTGCATTTTAAGTGAAATGATTTGTTCCTTTCAACTAAGACCTTAGCCAAGAGAGATTTTTGAGGTCATGACCACGTATATAACTCTACTTATTTGAAACTCATCATTTATCTATGAAATACCAAATGTGAGGATCTCTAAACGTAGAAGATTTTCCAAATACTTATGGTAGTAGTTATAACACAATTGCAAAGAGATTTCAATGAAACAACGTTTTCATCGAGCAGAAGTTACCGAATGTTAGTCTTTGAGAAATTAGGGACGCTCACGCAAATTTTTCTTAAGAAGTAACTTACTAATTCATTTTATCGCAACTCCATTTTATCCTACTCTTGGGAAGCAAAACAGTTCGTTTATTAGTGAATAGTGAATGCTCCTTTAATATGACGTGATCTTTTTTTGCTATCATCAACATTAATAATCCTAATCTTGAAAAGATCTCAAAATGAACTACAGTTGAATCTAAATGAGTACACGTTTCAATAGCAGATGAATATAGCCTTTGGTTTGATAGTCCATAGTATCGCTAAGGGAAAATAGCTGATATTAATCATAATTTTATTTTCATTCAAGTTTTAAACTTGCAATCTGCATTATTGAAAACGAAGTTATCGATCAACACATTCTGCATAGATAATCATATGGTAAGCTCTTGTCCTTACCTAACATCCTTATCCTCTTAGCTTTACCTGATAGCGCGTGTGATCAGATAAAAAGCAACATCGATGCTGGGATTTGATATTATCATCTAAAATCCGACCGCTATCATGTTCCGGCTGCTGAATACAGTCCCATCTACACCAAAAAATGAAATGTTAGATTAAATCACCATCTGCTGAGCAATTTGACCTACTCCCTCGCTAAATAATCTCTTCGCTCTCATATTTTCACTCTGCAGATCGGCCTTTGAATGCATCTGTTACCAGTTCCGGTAATTTAGCCCTCTACCTGTTCTCTGAGTTCTCCCACTCAATGCTTACTGCTCTTTTTACATTTAGGACACTACCATGGGATGAAAGGAACTTGTCCACCTCAACGATGCTGACAGCATGTGATCGTCGGTTTCAAAATTGTCTGTAGTATACGTCTTAATTTCATTGTATCCGTCAACTGGGTGCGATAAACTTTGTTCAACACAGTGACTGAGAATGGGAAAACAACGATTTGGTATCGAAACTATTTACTGCATGCATGGACGACATTGGCTCTTCACAGGCGTTATCGAGATCCGTCATTATTCGTTCCCCTTGCCTGATGTTTGGTGTTATGAGAACGATATCGTCAGCAAAGCGAAGATGGTTTAACTGTCGACCGTCAATTTTCACTCCCATATCGTCCCATTCTAATGTTTGCATGGCGTTTTGTACGGTGTTAGTGAATAGTTTTGGCGAAATTGTATCGCCTTGCCGAATCCCTCTTCTTAAGTCAATGGTGATATTGTTGTAGAATGGAGATATTTTGGTCGTGAAATCTTTATAAAGCCCACGAAGGATCACTATGCCCCGAGTAGGGACGCCCTGGTCTACCCAGAACCTCTATAACCACTTCTGTTTCCACTGAATCAAAGGTCTTCTCTAGATCGATGAAAGTGAGACAGAGTGGTTGCTTGTACTGTCTGCTTGTTTCGGAAGGGAGGGCGAGTGGAACAACATATTCGTCCTCCTTCAATTATATGACGGTAAGAGGACATGGCTAGCGAAGAGAATCGAGTAGTATTGGTGGATGGTTTTCTCCATAGCCCTTCTCGAAGCTGTGAGTATCCCGTCAGGGTATCGGAGTGCAATCATCTTGGTCTTATTGTTGGCGAAGCCTCGCTGGGCTTTGCGAATGCTCTTTCCAGCTTCTGCAGCCTCTGCCATTACTGCTGCTCGTCTCTCGTTGAGGTTTACTCTTATCGCTTCTCTGCACAGCTGCACAAGATCGGACGTAAAGTTTTAGTTGCCTGTAGCTCGTGCGATTCCACGTTGACGTATCAGCTCGAGTGCCTGCGGAGACAAGCGTCTCTTCGTGACTTTAGGACGTTCGGCTTCCATAGCGCTAACGTGAAGAAATTAAACGAGCCGCTCGCCGTCTTCGTTGATGTTGTCGACAACGGTATCTACCCGAGAGCCGGCTAATGATTTGAATACATTCCAGTATATGGCAGTTCTGCGACTTCGTTGTTTGGATTTATCGGCTTTCTCTCTTTTCCGCGAGAAACGGAACGTTGCGCGAAGGCAGATGGTCTGGTTCCATGTAGAACTTAGCACAACAAGCGATATTGGTCAGGCAAAGCCTTCGATTTACTAAGACTTGGTCTGTTTCGTTATGGCACTGTCCACTGGAATACTCCCACATCCATCATTGAGAATGAGGCTTTTGAAGCTGCGAGTTACCATGGATGGTTTGAGTCGTCGTAATGTACCCTGATAGCCTCACCCTGTTCATCGTATTCTAGTCCGTGGGTCACATTGTGACTTTTTTCAGACGTTCTTTTCGCTGTAGATAATTGTCTGTTCTGCAATTATCTCTCAAATACAGGACACGTACAGTTCTTTGAGGTCGACTGGTTCCTTACACCTTAGACTTACGTTTCCTGGAACACGTCACTTCATTATCAAGGTTAGGATTCGGGGCAACGAAATCTTTTTTGACCACTCACAGTTTTCTCTTCATCCTCTTCTTGATGTGATTGAGCACAACACAGTGCAATATTGGCTGGTGTTTCGAAGATGCATTAAAATAACGACGTATGCTATATATATATATATATATATATATATATATATATATATATATATTTTGAAACCGACGATCATATGGTGTCAGCATAGTGGAGGTGGGCGAATTTCTCTCATTATGCTAATGTCTTAGATGTACGAAGAGCTGTAATTAATGAGTGAGAGAACTGAGAGAACGGGTAGAGAGCCAAATCGCCGAAATTAGTATCAGGTGCATTTAAAAGGCGTAACTACAAAGCGAAAGCACAAGAGCGGAGGAGTTATTTTTGTCAGGAGAGTAGGCCAAATAGCTCAGTGGGGAATGATTTATTTAACATTTTATTCCTTTGATATAGATGACGATTTGATTCACAAGCCGGAACAAGAGCTTACCCTATGGTTATCTGTGCAGCATGTGTACGTTGATCATTTGCTTCCTTTCCAATAGTGCAGATTACACGTTTGAATCCTGAATCACAATCAAATCATGATTAATGTTAGCTCTTTTCCTTAGCGAGACTACGCACTACTGAATCGACAGACTATACGGAAGTGCTATTAAAACGAGTACTCGCTTGGATTCAACTGTACTTTATTCCAAGAACTTTTTGAGACCATGATTACTAATGTTGTTGATAGTAAGAAAAAAAGAACAAATTCACATGAATTGCTATTCAGTTGATCAGTAATAGATGAAGTGTTTTGCTTTCCAAAAATTGAATAAAATAGAGTTCTAAAAAATTGAGCAGTAAGTTACTTCCCAACTCAAACTTGCACGAGCACCCCTAATTTCTGATTAACTAACATTTGGTAACTTCTGCTAAATAAGAACGTTGCTTCATTAAAATTTCCTTGCAATTGTGTCATATCTCCTATCTCAAGTATTTGGAAAATGTTTTACGTTAAAAATCCTCACATTTGGTATTCCATTTATGACTGATGAGCTTAAAATAAGAACAGCATTCTATTAGTGGTCATGACCTCAAAAAGTCTTGGAAAAAGGCTTTGTTAAAAAACAACATGCTATTTCACTCAAAATGCAGCATGATTACTGACTATTAAAAATCTATTACGAAACAGTGCATTAATAGGAAGATACTATCTAGACAACAAGATTTGTTGATTGATATTTTGGTGTCCCATTAGAACTTCGCACTATGACAATGTGAGAATCTGTGACTGGGGTAAAAAAAACTCTATTCCTTCTCTAACTTTCTTCGACATCAAGGCATGTAAAACGGTGTTTAGACAGGGATCTGTACACACGAGCACCTGAAAATGTGCAGATTTATAGAAGATGTTACAATCTTCTCTTATAAGAAAAATTTTACTATCTAAATATCGAATTACAAATGTCATTTCGACAGAACAAGCTACTTAATCCGTGAGCAAACATATTCTTTAAGTGGAAAAAAGATTAATTGAAATTCATAATAACTTTGGCTAGATTGAGCAGTTATTCTTTTAGTACGTTCAATCCTCTAACATACAATTTACGCCTAGTAACTTTATTGTCAGTTACTAATTGAAATGATTGCAAATAGTTTTCATAAATCTACGCACAGAAACATTGCAGCTATAAAAATTCTAGAAACTATGACACAGCAGAATCCGGTGTGAGCAAGCACGGTCAATAAAACTTCTCCATAAGTCATATCTCATATCAGGTGGGTTTCACTAAGCTTCAGTGACACTCATACTGCTTTTAATTGTTGCAGCATATTTTGTTGTCCTTTCTTCAATAGGTTGTAAAAAAAGTCGTAGTGCAGTGACATTGAATTGATCTAATGATCAGAGATACGTACTTTCCACCGCAGCTTTCGGAAAAGCAGTTTCGAAGTTTCTTGAAAACGGTAGGGTCGACCGGTAATTGCAGCATCGACTAAACTCAAAAAATCGTATATTCTCCAACACAGTTATTTAACGTCGCCTTTACTCATATTCAAATGGAAATTTAGAATGGAGCAGATGGAAGTTGAAAACGAAAATAAAAATGACATAAACGGGAGAATTCATTATCAATCGAACGAGAAAACTGTTTTGTAATTGACTTATGGCAGAGTTCCACTTAGTGGACTTGTGAACGACTTCGATTGCAGTCAAATCCACCTTCATTATCTGAACTGTATAATGATGGCAGAATTCTACGTCTCCATATTATCAGAATTATCAGATTAAATTTGTGCACCTCATTATACATCTATACATTTACATCATGATTATACTTCTGTGCACATCAAGAACTTTTGATGTGGCACATCCAGTTGAGCAAGCAGCTCTTCGAAAGGGATCCTGCTGTATGGACCACTTTCAAACTATAGGGTCACGAAAGTCTGTCGAGATTATCACCTTCCCTTGATCCTAACTTTTGTCGACGATAAAAAGCGATCGATAGGTCGAAACGAATGCAGTTCTATCAGCGCTCGTCGATCAAGGAATCCGCCATACTTAAGAACTCTGTCCGACTGCTATTGAGACTGCACCACAAAAATACAGCTCTTTCATCGACTCTTTAACAAACTCATTGATAAAGAGGCTAGACAGGCAATACGATGTAGCCAAAATGCTCACTGCCACATTGCACTAGATGGTGAGGTCATTCGATTGGTATGAGAAGTCATACGAATTGAGGGCAACTTCCTGCCACATCTTCGCTTCGCGGATCCATGGTCATCTTTTCGAAAAGTACCACTAAAGCAGAGACAACCCTCAAATGACCCATCGAAGCAATATTGGACCACGCATAAGTTGGATGAAGTCTGACCTCATAAAAAACCAATGGTGCAATGATGAACAAGTTGACATAGATGGATCTTTGATTGGAGAGAGCATTTCGTACGTGTGTAAATTAGGTGTTTTAAGTGTTCAAGAAACACGGAAAATAACATGGAGGAGAAACTAGATAAGAAAAGAAGACTGCATTCGGATCACCCAAAGAATCCATTGACTAACTAGCGGATCCCTAGCTCCGCGATCACCTTCTCACAATCCTTCCAGAGATTTGCTATTCAACAGAGACGTGGGCTGACACTCCGTCCACGTCAAGACTGCTATGAAGAGCTCACAGAGCGCTCGAATGATCTCTTCTAAATTTAGTCGGCGCACACATTCAGCCAGCTTGCATAGCTCAGATCTTCGAACTCCATGTCATTTTCGTAATCCAGTGAGCTATGCATCGCTATAGCGAAATGCAGATATGCCGATCATGTAGTAAGAACAGACGATAAATGGACAAAAAGAACTCTAAAGTGGGTTCCACGACAATGTACGCGCCGTCGAGGACGACCACCTACACGTTGGGCGCATATGTTTTCAAGAGAAATTGATCAGCTGTACTCTCAGCTGCCGAAGTTTTATAGGTCACGATATGAGACTTGCACCAACCGCCATGCTCAAACCGAACTTTCACTCCATGGACGACTATCGCGAGACAAACGAACGAATGGATTAAGCGCTGGAATCCGCATAATTGGTAAAGACGGACCGCTAAAGTATCCAACAAGTAAGTAGTATACGTAACGCTACTTTAGAAGAAAAACGGGAAATACCGTTTTACTTGTCAAGGAAAGAGCCATTGTCGAGGGATTCTTGCAGTGTCTATGATACACACTACACACCGTACCGTTTATTACTGCTTTACATATGCATTACATTATTATTATATATCAATACTCTACATTTTTCTTATGCTACAATAAAAAGTGGCTTAAAAAAATCCAAGTGCGCCATCAAATAATGTCCCCAGCTCATATTCTAAAATGCGGAAGATGGGAAAACAAGTAGATAATAATAATACAAATGAGATAGCGGTTGTAAG
The DNA here is from genome assembly GCA_019055375.1 of Parelaphostrongylus tenuis. Lineage (NCBI taxonomy): Eukaryota > Metazoa > Nematoda > Chromadorea > Rhabditida > Metastrongylidae > Parelaphostrongylus > Parelaphostrongylus tenuis. Next base: position 381,212 of record JAHQIW010004272.1, on the reverse strand, counting down.
ACTTCATGGTGCTAGTAAACAAATGAGGAGGACTAAGCAGAACACCAAAATCTAGCGGTGTTTTGCATGGCAAGACAACTTTGATTTCGAATAACAATGCTGCGCAATGTCCGTGTTTACACAAGACACACCGACCGTATTTTTTGCCTTAAATATGTGAAGCAGTTCGTTAAATTCATTGTTTTACTAATTGCTGACAGAGGTCGGTCGGGTTGATCGACCTCTATTGGCGCAACCGGCATCTTTCTATTATACAAAAGTACTATTGTAGCATTCTAGCCGAGATTGACATGAAGGCATTTTTGTGAGTAATATTGTTCAAAATTAATTTGCCTTTCTTCTCAGCAACAGGCGACTATCAATCGTTGGCTTCCGGATGGATACGGATCACGGAGCGAAGATATAGTAAGCGTTAAGTTTTACGTCAATTTGAGTACTTTTTCGCTAGTCGCCCTAGTTTCAGCTACTAAGAAAAACGTTTTTTTTTGGTAGTTTTCAAAGTCGGAAGGGTCATTTCGAAAATATTTCATAAGGCATTCCATTTCTAGAATGGCCTTTTCACGCGCTGCAGCAACAAAGATAAAGATAAAATTAGTAAATAAACACTAATAATAAATAAATAAGTAAAAATAATAAGCGAATCAATAGCTATTTGCAATGATATTCGGCGCAATACCAAAAATAATCTAAAAAAAAGTTTAAATGAATTTAATTCAAATCAAAACGTGGAAGCGTCTACTTCCGCGATAATATCAATGAATCTAAAAATCACGGCGCTTTATAGTGACCAAAAGTTACTCAGTTAGGTGAAGTAACGCTTCCGGATGATGTGCGTTCATTATTAGAATTGGGTCCAAGTTTTGCATTTAGTCAACCCATTTCTAAATTAACCCTGCGCAGGATCGTATGCAGTCTACAAGAACTTCAAAATCAACTGCGCCACAATACTAGATTAGAAGGGTCAGGTAACAAAAAACAAACAGGGGCACTACCACCCATTCACTTCCCGCAAGCTTCTAACAAGGAAGAAAAAACAAATAGCGAACTCGACCCTATTTTTCGCGTTTTTTCAAACGAAGTTCTGCGAATACTCATCCACTTTCGGCATAAAAATAGAGCTCCATTCTGGCACACAAACAAAAACAAGGTTTGTTTCAAATCAGGGAGCTCGTATCATCAAAATCTATCCGTATATCCGTAAGTAATAAAGGTGGGGAATTTGCAGTAATTCCGAATCAGCTGGATATTGAAATAACGGAGGAACATCTTCAGGATGTCTCCCTCTATCGTCCATCCTCTAAGTAGGAATATAAACTCCAACATAAAAATTTAAACAAAAATGGGTCAGCACGGCAAGTGCTGCGGGTTTGAAAACTTCAGTTATCTCTCGGCTCAAAAGCAATATTCGAATTTGGTCGCTCCTATACCTTTTCAAAAAAAAACACATAAACTTACATCTATTGATGATTTAGTGTCAACTGATCCATCAACATACAAAGTTAGACCTATCATCAGTTGTATAGGCGAACCCACGGATAGGACAACGTGGTTTCTAAACCTTATTTCTACTCAAGCGCTTGAAATCATCCCAACTCATCCACCCAATACTCAAATGCTCCTAGATCACCTACGTTGCACGCAACCAAGGAAGTCTCACGTAATGGAGTCATTTGATGTTAGCTCACTCTATACAAACGTACTAAATGATTCTGCAATAAAAGCCATTTTTGAACTTTTAACTGAAAATGAACAAAAAGTAAATATGTATGGCTTCTCAGTTCAACAACTATTGGCCCTCCTAAAGCAATGCAATGTCTTAGTTGTCAAATCTTTCGGTGGTCGGGAAAATATTTATACAACCAGGGGTTAGCCATGGTTCAACGTTTACCACCTAGTCTTGCCATCGCTTTTATGTACAAGGTGGAAGCTCCAGTTACTTTCACCGCCCATTGCTTCATTTCCGGTATATAAACGATTGTTTCATTGTCTGTTCCACACAAGAGGAAATGGGCAAACGTTTTGAAGTCTTGAACGGACAGTCAGAGCATATAAAATTTACGCGAGAAAGTCCAAACGGGAGTTGGCTTCCATTCTTAAACATCCAAGTAAAACTTTTGGATAGTGGCTATAGTACAAAATGGTGTCGAAAACCAAGTAACAAAATTATTTTAATTTATCACCTTTCCCCTTATCCTTTGCACACAAAAAAACGCTAATTAAAAACATGTTTCGAAATGCTAAAAACGTGTGCACTGGAGAAGAGGAATGGAACGAATCGTTAAGTCTGGCACGGAAAATTGCCATATCCAACGGTTACAAAACATTTGCCACTCGGGAATAGTCATATAGTGGAATTAAGTCTTAAAAGAGCTATACCTCACACCTGAATAGAATTCCCTTTAAATTGCTATTTATATCAACCGAAATTAGCAAGACGCTCAAAAGGTGCCTAAAGAGATGCGGTCTTGGAAATTCCGTGGTAGTTATTGAAATCCTAACCCCCACCCTACGCTATCACCTGATCCGCAATAGACTTTACGATCGATTGCGCAACACCATGGACTGTATAATCTGCCCTAACGGAAAGGAGGGTGATTGTATGAGATCGGGCATCATTTATTTGCTAACATATAAGACAGTTGGGGAAGAATATATAAGCGAAACGGGTTGACCACTTTTCATCCACATAAAGGATATCTTGATAGCAAGTTTAAAATAGATCTAAATAAGCCTTTAGATTCACATAGAGCACAAAAACACAGCAACAAAGATTTTGATACTGTCACAATCCTAGCGCAGAAATCAAAAACATCCACGCGCAGAACTCTCGAAACATTCTGGATAAACGCCAAAAACCCCGAGACGAACCGGAAGGATCAATGCGTCACCATCACAAGAGATCTCGCGCCCTTTCTTCGCTTGATCTTTTAACCTGACCTAGACAGCATATAAATAAGGTCCTCCGAATCATTCAAGTAGACTATTACTACATACCTCCAGGCTCTACGGAGGACGGGTCGGGGAAACGTCAACCGAATTACTACGACTAATTTACCAAACTCGCTTCAGCTAATCAAGATAACTTTTCTCAATTCTCACATATGAAGCAAAGATAAAGTTATATTTCTTATCCAAGCAATTTCTCGCTGAACAAAATTATTCCCACAAACTTTCAATAACCATTCGATAGCACAAATATCGACGACCTTAATGGTGCCCTTGTTTTTTCAACAAAAACTCCTTACTGTACCGTGATAATCAAAAGTATATTTGAGTTCGCAAATTTGACATTGAAAAAAGCTGTCACATAGTGGTAATGCTGCTAAATCCTTTCCACATACTGACAAAGCGTGCGGTTTGGTGCCACTGTTACGCTGAGCGAAACGTTTCATTGTTTAAGATGCCAGAGCGCGCTAAGAAGGCCCTTTCAAAAAGAAAACACATCATAGGGATTGCGGATAATTGAGACTTCGAATAATTATTAAAAATCTGATAGAAAATCTTTGTTCAACGAGAAATTCTTCACTGAGAAACATAGTCTTACTGTTGCACTTACAACACTATAGGATGGCCATTTGAAAATAAGCTACACACTTAAATTTCTGTGATTTGAGGTAGTTGATAATCGTTAAGACGTAATTAAGAAGTCGAACGGCTCTCTTAAGTCCTGTAAGTCTAAAGAGAAAGCCCTATTCAGAGAGGAATGTTTTGATGAAGCGTATAATTTTATTTCTGCCTTCATAGCGCAATAAGAGAACTATTTTGGAGGTAAAGCTTGTTTTTGAATTTTTCGAAATCTAAGCTGTTTAATCTAATGACTGCTCAGACTTTGGAAACAGCAGAAAAAACCGTACCTTTTCCGGAGGCTGGAATTGGGGACTGATGACTGGAAAAACACCTATATGTGTGCGCATGGATCTTAAAAAAATTGCGCTACATGATTGATCCATTTACTATCGTTCTCGGCTTAGTGACAATGTCTCTGATTTTTGTCGCTAAAGCATGTAGTAACCTGAAGTTTTCTCGCTCATTCCCGTCACATGAATTACGTCGATTCAGTGATAAATGTGTAAGAATAGTTAAGCCCTTCTACAGATAAATGCGAGTTATGTGCTGTTGTCGATCAATTGAGTTGGTCGCTCGTGCTTCTCAGTTCTTCATGTTGAGACAGTAACGAGCACCGTGGTCATAAGAGAGCAAATAAATATCTGGCCTCATTTGCTTTGGTTATTTGCTTTGAGTATGAACAAATCAGTCAAAATTATGACCACTTCGACGATGTTCAGGAAATCATAGGGTTCTGATTGCTTCCAGCAGTAACTCCAAAAAATTATCACTCACCAAAAGTATAGATTACAATTGAGACTATGAGGCTGATAATCTACCATCACATTTTCGTTTCATAAAATCGATTGATCATTGCTTCAGCCAAACTTATTGCCTCATCCAGAGCCTATGATTTGTTCAAAGAACACATGGTCGCGTATGTGAATGAATTTTATTTTCCTGCTAGGCTGCAGGGAAACGGTCCTTCTAGAAGATAAGCATAACGTTGAAATTGTTAAATCTTACACTATCCAATGATTTTCAATAGTTTAAGAAAGAGTTCTGTCCGTCGAGGTGTAGGACACAAAAGTTTTCTTTCTTCTGCAGCTCTTCAAAAAGATCTTTTTTCAAAAAGAATGCACATTTTTGAGATCTTCAGAAGATGTGCTATCAGAAGAGTACTAACAGTCTAGGGAAGGAGTCTTGTTCTACGAAATATTAGCGAGATAAGAAAAAACTCATGGTCGTGTGAAACATAGTTTTATTTTAGATTTTACAACGTTATAAAAAGATGTTTTGAAAAGCCGGGCATTTGAGCTATAGTTAGAGATTCAAGCTTTCGAATGATTACTAACACTAACAAGAAAAATTTATGCGCAGCGAATGAGTCGAATAATCATTTGCTCCTTTATAACCGAGAATAACCCTAACACTGTTACCTATAGCAGACAAGCATAGCCAGATAGGGTCCCTTCGCTCAGCGAAGTTGTTAAGAAATGTGTCTTTCTAAGGCTTTCGTGGAGAAATCAAATTATCGGATCGATGATCCTTCTGGGGATGATTTGACAACCCAATGAATTAAGCCGGTAACAGCTATGGCTCATGAATAGCTGTTAAAGTGCATTACATCTTCAGCCCACCTTATCTTCGATATTCTAGTGTGTTGGACGACATCTTCGATTACCGGTTGATGTAGGTAGAATTTCAAATCCTCTCAGTTATTTTCGAGTTACGGGAAATTCGTTGCATCGATCTCTCTGCGCGATCGATTGTGCCTAGTGATCTTTTATCCTGCTTACGTAGTGACCACGTTTCTGGACTCTTAGGCCAAAGCAGAGATAGCAGGTGAATCAAAAAGGCGGGCTCAGAGTCGGATATTCTTCATCGTTTTTGTTACGTCCTCCATGCTCTTAAACGCTCCTCGAGCCACTCGCTTTTTCTGCTCAACTGTGGGGCTTGGTCGATCATCAAACTGATTTTCTCACCTAAATAGGCGTAAGTGGGGCTGATGGGCGATATTTATTCCGATGAGCGTGAATGGGAAGATTTGAAACCAATCTTTCCTCATAAACATCGTTTTCGTTGGATTTAGTCATAGACCAGTCTTTCCACAGGTGCTGTCGGAATGAGTCAGCATTCATTCTGGCTGGCGCTTGATATCATAGGCGATATCATCAGTGAAGCAAGATTGTTTAATTGTTATCCCCGCTTTTAACTGCCATGTCGCCACACTCCAATGTTTGCATGACGTTTCGGAGGGTGGCAATAAACAAAGTGAATATCGTCGAACTTCTCTTGTGTGTCTCGTGTGTCTGTGTGTCGAGTCTTGTAATCGTGTGGATGTGCTTCACCGTGCTCGTTCTTTAGATTTCGCGGGTATCCCTCATTTTCGCGAAAAATGGGACGTTACGCGGTGGAGATGTTTTGGTCCCGTACAGAATATAACAACAACAGCGACATCAGCTAAACAAAGCCTTCAGTTTACTAAGATGTGATCTATTTCAAGTAAACTCCTTTGGGAACTTTCACGTCCATCGCTGAAAGTGAGACTTCAGGAACAGTGAGTTACCGTGAATAGTTTTGATCATGGTAATAAACTCAGGTGGATTCTCATTTTGTTGGTTTCACTCTAGTCCATGGGTCCCAATGTGATGTTGTTTGAATGTTCTTCTACGTCTATTTTTGCGTTATGATATCCGATGATGATCACGAGGAGCGTATGTGGTCTTCTCTAATAATATTTTCAGATTCTATATGATTGTTTCGACTTTGTCTTCATAATAACTCGATAATGGTGCGTTAGCATCGAAGATGGTCAGAGCCGGCAATATTCCTCATCATTTTAGCTGCCGATCCGGCTTCTCACTTGATAAAACGAGTCGATATTTATGATCATACTCTCTCTAACGAAAACACCAACGTCAATCATAACTCTGCTATTGCATGTTCCAAGAAACACTTTTCTTTGATGATCAAAAGAGCTAAAATAAGTGCAATCTGCTCTTCTCCATTAGGCCGGTGACGTCGTATCTAATCATTCTTCCTCCCATTGATAGGTGTTCTACAGCATGCAAGCGTGCGTTCACTATAAGTACGGATCGTCACTTTGGTTCTTTTCGATCTTGGTAGCCAAGTTTGTTCCTAAAATTACGGTGGCCTATCCGTACTCGTCCTGCCCAATGCTTACTCACCGAGAACTCATCCAAGGGTCAGAGGAATAAGGCTCATTTATATCACGGTTTCTAGCATTTGGCACTTAACACATGGCTTGCTGAGCTCTGGACATCGGTGCTGAGTACTCGTGGGTAGCTCACTAGTCTCTCCGGAGGCAATGGGAGGAGCTTATCTACCAAAACCAACTTTTAGCCGCCTCCGATGTACCTGCTAACAGCTTGATTACAGATTTTTGGCCAATGTGACTCGTGGAAATGAAGTTCTGCCAAACTGGCGCTGCAGTTAGAGAAAGTCCCACCTTTGAGTTCACCTGCATTTCTGGTAACCACTCAGTCCTTTTTGGTTTGCGCTTGATTCTCTTCTTCTCCACTTGGAGAAACGTCACTTGCCTTAGCGACCAACCGTCCCGAGATCACTCAAAAATTAAGATCTGTGATTATTTTTATAATTATCCATGTTTGAGTTCTTTGGCTCAATTTTGACTGCTAGCTGTCGTTGGCTAGGCTGATATCGATCTTAATCAAAGCTGCGCAATGGCTTTCAGAGGTCTCACTTTTTAGCCGACCGATGCTGCTGGCGAACGATATGTGAGGCTCAACGTGGGTGACGCGCTGCCTTAGACGACTGCCAGTGCTTTCAGCAAGCATGGCAAAATATTGCAGGCGATGTTCGGCGGTAGAATGGTAGTCACCAATTCAAATGGTTGCATTTCAACAATTTTAACTGGCAGAAGTGGAAGACACTTCGGTGTGGCATTGGGTTTTCTATGTGACGCTTGTGCTTTGCTGCTAGAGCGCTGCGTGGATGTCGAGCGACCTATAATAGACCAAAATTATTCCGCGCTTTCACTTTACTTCATTTCATGCTTATCACAATTTTTCACTGTGCGGATCCCAGTCTTCCAGAGTTCAATTTGTTATTCGTCTTCTCATGAACACCGTATGATACTGGTTGAGCATTTCTGCTTGCACTCTCAAGAATAATCAGAATGGGGCGTTTCGCAGGATGTTTGTCTTTGATTGCTGGAGAGCGTCGGAGGATGAAGATTAGCCCCGCGTGACGCCACGACGATCATTGCGACCTCTTGACCACGGGCTTTTAAAGTCGTTACAACAATACCAAAATAATAAGAATACACAGTAATTACATGCACCGAAATGACAACAACATATGGTCATGAACTGAGTGTGAGTGGGGAGCTCTCCCTGTATTCCATTTGGCGACCGATTGATTGCTTTGATGTGGCTCACTTATGGCATGTAATTTTTGTTATCTTGTTGAAATTTTTTTCTCAGCATTGGAGGAAACTCTAGATAAAGCAAATGACACTGATACTATAAGATTTCCTCTCCACGTTAATAAGCTTTTTGTGTTTCCAGCAGAGTCATGATGAGAGTGCGTGGCAGGTGTTTGAATTTTCTGGGCATTACTTCATCTATACTCCTTGCTTTCAAAATGAGCAATTAGTATTTTTGGTTCTAAGGCACTAAAGTCTCCAGTTGATAGCAGCTATTCCTACGAAATATGCCAAGATGTGGCGGAAATAGGGTAAATCCAAACAAAATACTGGGATTGTTGAGAATTCAAGCTTGGATCTGTAGTTTACATTATTTTCCTAGTGGCCTTCAGAACTTACATGGCGTAGGGAAGAGCGCATGTGGCGCAGTGGCTAGAGGTGCTCTACGTCGCAAATCAGATTGGTGGTTCAATCTTGCGTTCGTGGCTCACCACGCCATCCATTCCTGCGGAGTCGGTTAATTGGTACCGGACTGGTCGCAGACTTGTCTGGGAGGGCAAGCTTCACTAGCATCGACTCAATACAGCGGAAGGCCACCGGTAGTCTTTTGTGAGGACCAGATATGCATCCAATCATCTCAGACAGTGTTGAAAATTGCAGACGAATGCACGGCCATCCAGTGAAGATTGAACATCGCTGAGAGCTTCATTCTTTTTATCCTTTGTGGCGTGGGCTCAAATTACTATTTTTGGATTCACTATATCACTATTTACTCACAGATGGTGCTCGGTGTCATTGTCGTTTACCGACGTGAGAAGACGTTTGTTTCACAGAGAGGTGAGTACCCCTGAAATAATCAAAATTATCACGGATACGTTCTGTCGAATGATAAGCGTTCGCAATTAATCCGCTTTTTTTCTCTGCAGAACAGACGACTATCAATTTTCAGTCTCCGAGTGTGATTCAGAGTATGACGGTGGAAGTGCGCATTGAACCAATTGTGACCGAAGCTAGACGATATACTTTATTATTACTCGAGTGAACATGTCATGTGGTCTAGTAAAAGCTCTTGTACAGCCCGTCTTCTAATCTCTTGTAATCTAAGGGAGAGTAGGCTTCCGAGAGAACTGACTAATAAAAAGATCGAAAGAGGACGGGTTCTACCAGATTGACGAGTCTCCTAGGACGAAACACGTGTATCTGGTTGTATAAAGTCCTTACCAGATTACATGACATGTTTGCTCAAATAATAATGAAAGGATCTATTGGAATTAGAGCGTGGTCTTATTAAAACACTCAAAACAAAGTTATTAGGTTATAGAATTTTTGGCAAAGCTGAACTGAAACCGACCAAGATTGTGCATGATGCAGTTAAAGTAACCGTTTATTAGTACGTACTCCTGCTTTCTCGTTCCCCAAAATCTGCTATAATTGGCGTTTAACTGTGAGGCCGTTTCTGTAATTTATTTGCATACGACTGGCTCCACGGACCTCCCTCTTTGAGGAATCCCGCCCGGTTAGTCGCGAGGGCACGTGGTGCGTCCCCAGGTGGTGGATAGGGGATTAAACGCGTACCAAAAGCGACCGTGTGATTAACGGAGACGCAGGTGTATTCAGGGGAGAGCAGCCCTGCTTCTGCAGTGCCAACTTGACAAAACCTCTATTTCTACGAGTCAAGTCAGCCAATAGCCTGCAATCAAGCTGCTGGGAAGTACATGGGAGGCGGTTAAGTGTCGTCTCCAACAAATAAACTCCTCCCGCTCCTACGAGAGAGACTGGCAAGCTACTCGTGAGCACCCAGCTCCACGTTTAGAACCAGGCAAGCTATACGTTGGGTATCAAAATGCCAAAAACGGTAACAATATGGACCTCATTCCCCTGACCCCGATAGAGCCCCTGGTACGGCAGCGCCAGTAGGACGAGAACGGAAGGGCTGCTAAAATCTCAGGGCCGAACGGGCTGCCAAGATCGAAACGGACTAAAATGACGATCTGCACCTACAACGCAAGAACCCTTGCTCACGAATCCGCTGAAGAAGATCTATTGACTCAAGCAAGAAGAATAAGGTACGACGTGATTGACTGGCTGAGACGAGAAGGCGCCATACTTTTCACGCTGTTCATGAGACCGGAGAAGAACTGTTCTTGGTACATGCGATCGCAGAGGTGTCGGCGGCGTTGGCGTCCTCGTCAAATGAATTTGACCGTGAGCATTGATTCGTTTAAACAACTAAGCAACCCGTATCGGACGATAACGGTTCAAATGATGTAGTTCTATGCCGGCTTTGACCATTTTCGTTGCTTACGCACCAACATCAAGCTATGACGAAGACGAAGTCGAAGCGTTTTATGTGGACCTCGAAAAATTCTCCAAAGAAGATCACACATTCTTCAAGGTCATTGCCGGAGATTTTAATGCAAAAACTGGACCTAGAAGAACGTCTGAAGAACGTCACATAGGGACCCACGGACTAGAATGGAATGAATAGGGTGAGAGGCTATCTGAGTTTATCATGACGACCCAAACCATCCATGGTAACTCGCAATTCCAAAAGCCTCTTTATCAGCGATGGACGTGGGAGTCTCCCAATGGAGAGTACCATAACGAAATAGATCACATCATAGTAAATCGAAGATCTTGCCTGACCGATGTCGCTGTTGTTCCTAAGTTCTACACGGGATCTGACCATCGCCTCCTTCGCGCAACGCTCCGATTTTCGAGAGAGAGGAGAGAAAGCCGCTAAATTCAAACAACGAAGTCCCAGAACTATCATAAAATGGGATGTATTCAAATCATTAGTCGGCTCTTGGGAAGATACCGTTGTCGACAACATCGACGAAGAATACGATCGACTCGTTGAATATCTTCACGTTAGCGCTATAAAAGCAGAGAGTCCTAAGGTCACGAAGAGACGCTTGTCTCCGCAGACACTCGAGCTGATACGTCAACGTGGAATCGCACGAGCTGCAGGCAACCGAAACCTTACGTCCGAACTTGCGAAACGCTGCAGAGAAGCGATAAAAGAAGACCTCAAAGAGAGAAGAGCAGCAGTTATGGCAGAAGCTGCAGAAGCCGGGAAGAGCATTCGCAAAGCCCAGCGAGGCTTCGCCAACTATAAGACCAAGATGATTGCACTCCGATACCCTGACGGGACACTTACAGCTTCGAGAAGGGCTATGGAGAAAATCATCCACCAATACTACTCGGATCTCTTCGCTAGCCATGTCCTCTTACCGTCATATAAATTGAAAGAGGACGAATATGTCGTTCCACCGGTCCTCCCTTCCGAAATCCGACATGCTATATCCTCGGTGAAGAACAGAACAACACCCGGTCTCAGACAGGATTAGACCAGAACACCTGAAGAATCTGCCGCCAGTTCTCATCAACACCCTGGCTCGGCTCTTCACTCGCTACCTGTCAGAATGCAAGGTCCCTATTCAATGGAAAACCAGTAAGACCGTATTGTTGTTCAAAAAGGGAGACCTTCACGACATAGGCAATTATCGCCCAATCTGCTTGCTGTCCGTTGTCTATAAACTCTTTACTCGAGTCATCCTAAACAGGATTGACAGAACACTGGACGAAGGACAGCCATGCGAACAAGCAGGGTTCCGAAAAGGATTTAGTACCATAGACCACATCCACACGATTACAAGACTCATTGAAGTTTCACGAGAGTACAAACAACCACTCTGTCTCACTTTCATCGATCTGAAGAAAGCCTTTGATTCAGTGGAAACAGAAGCGGTTATAGAGGCTCTGGATAACCAGGGCGTCCCTACTCGGTACATAATGATCCTTCGTGAGCTTTATAAAGATTTCACGACCAAATATCTCCATTCTACAACAATATCACCATTGACGTAAGAAGAGGGGTTCGACAAGGCGATACAATTTCGCCAAAACTATTCACTGCCACCCTACAAAACGTCATGCGAACATTAGAATGGGACGAAATGGGAGTGAAAATTGACGGTCGACAATTAAACCATCTTCGCTTTGCTGACGATATCGTTCTCATAACACCAAACATCAGCCAAGCGGAACGAATGTTGACGATTTCGATAACGCCTGTGGAAAGATTGGTCTTCAACTGAATCTAACGAAAACAATGTTCATGAGGAACGGATGGGTTTCTAATGCCCCATTCACGCTCAACGGAACGACAATTTCCGAATGCTCCAGTTACGTCTATCTAGGTCGTGAAATCAACGTGATGAACGACCTAGCTCCAGAGTTGAGCAGGAGGAAAACGAGCGGCTTGGGAACGTTTAAGAGCACTGAAGATGTAGTGAAGAGGACAAAGAACATCTGACTCCGTGCCCACCTTTTCGACTCGACAATTATCCCTGCCCTAACGTATGCAGCAGAAACCTGATCGCCACGTAAGCAGGATGAAAGATCACTTGGCGTTATCGAACGCGCAGTCGAAAGGTCGATGCTAGGAGTATCCCGTATCTTCGCAAATGAGAAAAGGATCCGAACTTCCGACCTACGTCAACGATCGAAAATCAGAGACGCCGTTCTACACGCCAGGATATCGAAAATAAAGGTGGGCCGGACACGTGATGCGCTTCAACGACAACCGATGGACGAGAGCCGTTACCGACTGGATTCCTCGGGACGTCAAGCGCTCTAAAGGAAGACCACTGGCCCGATGGTCCGATTTCTTCACGAAAGCCATAGAAGAAAGGTATGATGCTCAGCGAATCCCTAGAGCAAGGAGGACCCACTGGGCTACTCCTGCACGCGATAGGGAAAAATGGAAGAGTTACTGGTACCCGCTCGAGTCACTTGACGATCAACGGGACGACAGGTGATACAGGTGATACAACTGACTTTTTTTGCATCTAAGGGAAAGTGAAGTTGTATACAGCGAAAGTATAGTAGTTCTACGACTGACTGCTATTTTTATTATTGCCCATGCTCACGCATAATAAAGTTATCTGCAACCAGATAATTACAATAGTTATTGAATAAGGAGTGAGTCACAGAAGCCGATTCGAGTTTCCCCTACTAGCCGGCCGGCTACCATATTTCACATAGTCACCCGTTGTGTACGTGCAACTGGCAGCTGTTTCCCTCATCAGATAGTCAATGTTTTGTTGGTGAACTCAACGCACTGAATGATTCTTTGGAAAGATGTTTTCCCACAGTAGCTGACCATTGTTGTGCTGGCAAACTATTCCTAGATTTACGCAAACAAGAATCTTGGAAAGCGTCACGCCCACAAAAAAGCCATATGACCATGGACGCTACTTGGAGCTCGGCTGTAACTCCCATCCCCCATGACTCTTGACTCATCTCTAATATAGATGCTCTCCACATTACATGTATAGATCAAGACCGTTCCGTATTACTCATGTATCATTCTTTAATATTTCCACCTATTGATCTTATAGTCATTATTCAGGTTCTCCGTAAGTTCATCGACATCGCCGCCTTATCTTTGTTGCATCATAATGTACGTATACACGCTTAATTACCCAAGTTTTAGGTTTATCTTCTGCAATAAACGAAAAGGCTCGCGTGACAAAACGATATAAAGAGCATCCTTAACACAATAAGCACTGGAGAGAGGATGTCGAGAGATATTAGAAATTTGTGAGATATTGGATGTTAGTTTCTGGAAGTTGCAAACGAAAAAACGTGGAGATGTCGGCTGAGATGAGAGCACAATATGTCGACCAAACGCATCACCGAAATGGGTAGTTGTTAACAAGAGCACATTGAATAGAAATAGATTTTAATGAAATTGGAGTAAAATGGTGAACAATAGTTTGAAATTGTCTATCACCTATGATTTTTGTTTCTTGAAACTTGTTCCATTTTTCGGCACTAAAAACGATAAAGGATTAGGAGTGGCTCAAAGGGCCTAAAAATGATGCCAAGGAGCCATGATTACCCTGCTTACGTACATTATGGTGTACGTGCTGTACGTTATCTGCTGATCATTGATTAGTCATTATAATTCCATAATAATGTATCTGATGTTTTCGTCTTTTGTACAGCATGCTCTGAATTTATTTTGGTTACAAATCTTCGTCTATTATATATGTCGACTAATACTCAGGATATTTTTGCGCTGCTCTTTTTCGCGCATAGTGGACACTGTATTAACAAATCATATTCGTTTAGATCAAACTGTTGTAGCAAATATGCCGTGTATAACTTGTTCTCTGGTGTTGTTGGCGTATTGTAGCGAATGATGGCTTTTAGAGTCGCATCAAACCGGTATCAGCGAAGCTCCATGTACTCGTGATTTGATAGCTTCCTACCAGATCTCAACACCATCTGACATCTATCAATAGCAAACGTAAAAAAAACTCTTTTTATATAATGTTTCTGCATTTATACAAAATAAAAGAAAATATGCAGTCGCAAAATTAGGATATTATGCATTGTGATCTGATCCAAATGGATTTCTGAATGAATCGGCTGAAATAATCAAAGTAGTCACAAGTCCTCCGATGCTTATTCATCAAAGTTCAAGCTTGGTTTGCTTAGACTTAGAGAACAAAAATCCCCATGGTTTGGGGCCAGAATCAAACTCAGCAGTTGGGATGTCACACACATGATCATTTCAAGAATGCGAAGAGTTTTCCTACTATTTCAAGCTACTATAACGAATCTCAGGATTGTCACAGAATTTCGCTTTTTTTGCTGTTTTTTCTTCTTCCATGTATCTTGATCTAAACTTCAGTTGAGATTTTTTTCAAACGTACTTAGACGTGATTGAGATTTCGTTACTAGTTTGTCATGCTACTATTTCAGATACTACTAACTATAATGGTTTCCCCAACAGACAGATAACACGAATGAATTTAGGATTATCTAGATACTTGCTCAGGTAATTGATTTTTTCTTCTATTTTCTTGTCTTTCCTATTGACTTATATGCGTATGGAAAAGTCCAACTAGCTTTCCGTTACAAACAAAAGTTTTTTGTGAAGAGTCAATGATCTGCTGAAGTTTTAAGATGTAATATAGTACTGCCTGCTGCTTATAAATATGAGTGTTTGCAGTTCAAAAATATATCTTACAAATTGTTTGCCTCCCTAAACGGCAATCTTTGTTGGGGCGCTGAGGCCGTTTGGTTGTGGTGCTCATGGCGGCTCGCGCTGAGCTGAGCTCCACTCCCTAGCTCTCTCCGGCAGTCAACAACATTGCCCAATGCAACAGCCAGGTTATTTTTGAGGCTCCAAAACTTAACCAGTATTCTACGGCGTTCAAGAAGAAGATGAAACAACGAAAAATGAATCCTAGAATCAATGGGATCCTCTAAGAAACACTGTGAAGACGGATCGATGCAGTATAAAAAAGTGTATACTGCAATTGGATCAAATCAGCCTCATAAAGTCTTCATTTCCTCCTGTGGTGTACAAAATTAGCGCAAGAATTATGTTATATTTATCTGATCTAAGAGTATTATATTTCTTTGGAATTTTCGTGAGGTCTTAATTTTAAATCAGCGGTTTTCCTAGCGAACGCTCGACGTCCTGTCGGGCAAAATACGAGATAATGAGATCAGTCAAAAAATTTTGGGAAATTTTTTGAAGTCTGACTTTTTAACATATTTGCATCTTTTCTACTGGTGGTTTTGTATATGATAGCTTGTGTAAGAAAATTTAGGTTTTTTATACGATTCTTGTAGTGAGATCGCATGATTTGTGACCATTAAAATGCTCATTCTCTTGCGGACATTTTGGTATACAACAGTTGCCTATATTTGCTATAAAATGAAGTTTTCATCAGTCCAAATTCGCTTGCTACTCATATAAGAATGGAAGAATGGAGCTTAAGGCAAGGTGCTAATGGCGCAGCGCAACAAAGAGTTCGATGTTGCTCTAAGACCACAAATTCTGTATCAGATGTGGAAGAAGTCAAAGTGAGTGCCACATGAGTTGACCAAAGTCTAAATGCCGTCATTTTTGCAACGGCTTCATCACTTCGGGCCCCATTAACCTTGCGCTCCGCTTCGGTAGCATTTTCCCCTGCGCATTATTTGTGTATGAGTAGTAGGCGAATTTGCTCCCAAGGCAACTCTATCCTAAAGTGTATACGAAAATGTTCGCACGAAAATGCTCAGTTACGATACCGAAGTCATGCAATTGTAGAAATTATATTAAAGACTAAAACGGCACGAATTTTTTTAACAGCCCATTGTCTACCTAGTTCATCAATTTCAGCTCCAAAATGTCTGTTGAAAACTAAGATTTGCTACCTTGATCCGCCATTATTGGAAGAACGATTTAACAATTCTTAAAGCCGTTGATGAGATTAATGAAGATGGGGGTGCTAGTACGGCGACGAAATCGACTATGGGTAGATGGTTTGAGCGATTTTAAGAAGGCAATTTTCATCTCAAAGCATGCCTCGTTAGTCTAGCAGTCTGTTTTGCATGGAAGTCATTTGCAAGTAGCTTTGAATGCTGAGCCTTTATTGAGTACCTGTAATTTGGCTGAGGAGTTTGGGGTTTTGCAGCGAACCGTTATCAACAAATTCCACCAATTTGATTTTGTCAACAAGAAGCCTCGCCAATGAACGATGATGGAATGTTGTGGACAATGGTGGTCTACACTTTGAGAAATAGTTGCTATTATGCTGTTAATTCACGCATAGGAACGAAACTTTCAAGAATTTTCCAGAGCTTTTAGCTCAACCCTAGGTACTTATGTCTGTGGGCAACGTTTGAGAGCAGAAAGAATATCGTCCGAGGGTGAGCATAAAGTTGAGTCTTCGTTATTCCTTCTGATATACTTTCAATATTCTTAAGAATTTCAAAGAGTGATTCTTCTCTCTTGCGAAGCTCTACGGTTAATCTGTATTGATTTTTTCACTCAGGTCCTCGTATTCGGAATGCTCAGAAATATTCATGCCATTAAACGTCATCGAAATGGCACAAACAAGTAGATTTTCATGAATATTGCAACTCAAAGAAACTTCCACTAATTTATCTGCCTTGATTGGATTAGATACCTCACCTCAATGAAGAAGTGGAATATAAAAGCCATTAGTGTTCTCCTGATCTGTGCTTGATCAAGAAAATATATTATTTATAGCCTTAGCAGTAATACTGTGCCACAAATATGTATCCAATAATGATGAGTGGTACGTAAACCTTGAAACTCAGACGAGAAACACACCCGCATCTCACTCTTTTCGGAGGACGCGCTTACAACAACAAAGTTCGGCAAATCAATGTTTCCTTACGCCATAAGTATGATTATTTGAGTCGCAAATCTGTCGAAATTACGCTTCGTGCACAACTGTTTTCCGTCTTATGTTGGCCCTCTTGAGAACTATTTGAGGAGGAAAGTTTTTGTGCTCTGTCAGTAAGGAGGCAAGACAGTAGTTGCCGATGTTTGTAGGCCTCGCTTCTATGCAACATCTCGGTCCTGATGTTCTTTTTTCACTGATTCGCGTTTTAGATTGCATAGTTAGCGTAAAGAAAAATTCAAAGACTTTGTTTATAAGAAAAGTTGTAAATATTTTGGCGTTTGTGCGCAAGTGTCTTAATCGACACTCATCACCTATTAGGTTGTATATAGACTTTCATGAAGAAGTTTTGATGAAGTTGGCGAACTTCGAAGAAATTGGAATTGCTAAATGATCTATATGTCTCAGATGCTTTTCCACACTGTTTCCCAAGTATAGTTTGTCTTCATTTGGGTTTGTGATCATTTTTCTTTGCAATAGACAAAGTCTCGGCCCCCGTTGCTGATGTTTCTCATCAAACTTCATTTCATTCAGCTGCTCTCTCCTTTTTTGGATCTTCCTATATTGTCTTTAGAAAATCGCAACATATTGGCAAATTATTAACATAAGCGATTCTTGATCATTTCCTCGTTATCTTGGGCGTAGTTGTGATAATGTGTTTTGAGCTGGCAATATTGTTCAGGCCATCGCCTGGCCTTTTCTTGTGATTTAGAGTCACCATAATGCACTCAGAAGCACGTCTCATTCGACCTCATTTATTTCACTTCATTCGTTAGTTTCATTTTGAAGTTTGCCAACTGTTCTGCTGAGTTATATATTGGTTTTTAGTTGGGCCATCATGACCTTTTACAAAGTACAGTATTACCTCAACAACCCCTCTGAGTTAATGAATACACTGATCTTGTTCTTGTGATAATTCCATGCTCGCATATAGACGTCAAATATCATGACCCCGACATGTAAAGGTCGCCGCATTTTTGTCAACGTTATTTGCGATTATTACTAATGGCTTTCAATGAACGAAATCTTCTCGTTTATTCCTCTCTTTTGTGTTTGTGGAATTGTCGCATATAATTTTACAGCTTTAGTGAATACCACCAGTCGTAAGCTGGCCAAACCCAAGTCTAAATGCTCCTTATTACTTCAACCACATTCTGCCCAACTTCGCAGTTTCCGCTCGATTGAACATACCTCTTGGTTCAAGATACTGATCATTTATATTGCACAGGCAATTCCTACTTGTGACACTTCCATGTATGATATCGTTCGTCAGGCTCAAGCCGAGAGACGGTGCTACTGATGAGTCCCAAATAGGACGAAACAGGCGTCTGTATAGCACGAGACCTAACGGCTCAAAACATGTTATATTCTTATCACGTTATATGGTTTATGAGGGGGTCTGTAAAAAAAGCAGTCAAAAATAGAGACTCACTGTTCTATTAGTGATAAAGTACTATTTTATGTGAGGCACTATGCCGAATAATTTCTTCCCGAGAGGTTCTCTTTTTCTATTTCTCTTCCTATGTTGACAATATCGGCTATATCAGAAATTAAATTTATCGCCAATATATATTGTAAACCGACTTTCCTTTAATCTCGGCATAACTAGTCAATCATATTTTTTTTTGTTAATTAAGCCTATAGGACGAGGTGTTAATAACAAAATTTCAATCAGCTCCACTATATAAGTCGAATGAAATTTGTTAATAATGATTCGTGTTACAAGCTTAATCAACAAAAAAAAACTATTTAGATCACCATTGTTGCCGGCATCGCATACCACTGAAGTTTTCTAGAACAAGAGTCTGCTTTCCATTGTGCTGCAACACTTTGACCATGACCTACTTCTCTGGTCAATTGTTGTCGTTCTATCTCATTGTGTTTCTCATATTTATCTCTTATCGTTGTACCGTGTGTATACGGGCAATTGCTGCCCATGCAACTCTTCGTGTATTTAGGTTGTAACTTTATATTGTTGTCATATCATTATCATATCCCTCAACCGTCTTGATTTACAAATTATTGCGTTGCTAGTAACTATACAGCACCATTATTGCTCTTTATTTCCTGTTTCTCTTGTTGTTGTTGCTGTTGTTGTTGTCCTTGTTGTTGTCGCAGTTGCCTTTATTATTGATACAATTTTTATGTTTTACCCATATTCAACATGTAGGTTGAACCATAAAAATTTGATTGCCACGTTTGAAGTTGGCACAAATCTGTCGAATTAGTCAGGAAGAGCTATGTTTGAAATCTTTTGTTGCACTGTATCCGTGCTTGAACGGTGTACAATATATAATATCTATATATATATATATATATATGCACATATATATATATATATATTTCTTCACATTTGCATCCACTTAATACATGGGTAACCCTACACCTCTACTACATGACATTATGTAAAACACATCTAAACAACCAAACTGCCACCAGATTAATCTCGTCAATTTAGGTTCTGAGAACAGATCTGTGGAAATATTCAAGTGCATAGTTAGACAAGACTGTCAACGTTTGGTTAAAGTTCATGGTGAGAGCAAACAAGAACAGAGTGAAAATGAAAGCTAAAATTTGCACTTGACGTGACAGAAGAATTGAATTCAATATTCATCAGTGCACAAATTCTTACGAAGCAAAAAATTAATAGTAGTGGCTAGAATAACTTTACTGCTTCGCGATATTATTCCCATATGTGTCAGACAAAAAGACCTTCATTATGTCTACTTGGTACAAAGAGTGTCACGAAAAAGAAAACAAAAACATGAGGAGTATTGTGAATACAAGTTATATACGAATACACTATGTAGTGCAGCGTAATAAAATTTACAAAGCATAGTTAGTCCGTTTCCAAAACATTTTTCGAATAGAAAATTCTATGATTATCAGTTTTCACCCTTTTGAACACTCACACTAAAGGTGACTAGTGGGCGATGCACAATTGAGGTTTACTAAAAGTACCACACTTTTAGCCGAAACTTCTTATTTTTTTGTGTTCCTCGTAAGAAAACAGTGTTGAGTAGCGCGACATGTTTGAAGCAGCGTTGAAGCTCTGGATAGCCGGGATGTCTCTAATCAGTACATTAGGAATCTCAGTCTTCTGCACACAGATTTCATGATGGAAATATCACTACTTCGCGACGATGTTACTATGGCCTAAGGAAGGCTTGAAAAAGCGATGCCATTTCCAAAATTACCTCTGCCATCCTACAGAACGTTATGTAGGCATATGGGGTAGCGTAGGAGTGGACGACGGCCAACTTTTACACCATCTTCACTTTGCTGATGAGATCAGTCTTGTAAGACCAACCATCTGTCAAGCGGAGCGAATGTTGACAGAATTCTATAACGCTTGTGGAAAGATAAATTTCCGATTAGATCCCACGAAAACAATGTTTATAAAAACGGACTGCTTTTGAATCTCCGCTCACGCTTAGGAGATTGGGAAGCCCCGAATGCTCCACTAGCGTCCATCTAGGTCGGTAAGTCAAGTTAATGAGCGACTTAGCTTCAGAGCATAGCGGAAGAAAGCACGACTTGAAGAGCGTTTGAAATCATCAAGTACACAGTACAGAAGGCAAGGAACGCCCGATGTTCTGCCTATCTGTTACTGACGAATTATCGTGCTTTAGCTATGCACCAGTTGCGCGATGATTGTGCAAGCAGAATGAAATCACTTAACGCTGTTGAACGTGCAGTCGTAAAGTCGATGCGAGGAATACCCGCTGACTTGCAAATGGGAGAATGAATGCAATGTTCTGAATTACGTAAGCCATCGAAGCAAGGACTCCATTCTACACGGCAGGCTATCGAAAGAGAGATGGACAGGATAGGTAATACGTTTCAAGACAACCGATGATTGAAAGCCGCTAGTAGTTGGCATCCTCAGCTTTCAAACTCAACTGCCGGAAGATTACCAACGCGATGGTCAAATTTTATTACCAAGGTCTCCGAAAAAAGATAAGACGCACAACGAATTTTCGCAACGAGAGAATCCACTGGGTTGTTTATATTACTTCGGCTGCTATTATTGTGCCTTTACTATTGTGTGAACTATTCAATCCTTGTCCGAGACTCGTCAGTGGCGCCATCAAGTAGTCCCGCTTGGCAAACCTACGTAAAATCAAGCATTCTATTATTACAGGCTAATGTTACTCGCTGTTGGAAACTGGCTCAAGGATCTATTCTCCGCTGGCTATCACTGCCACAGTCGCAGTGAAGAAGGAGCATACAAAGAAACGGGCAGGATAAAGAACTCTTTAATGTCACTGGAAAGTCGACAGAATTGTGGCCTCATATCTTCTGCAAAACCATCCGCTTTTTGTTATTTCTCTCTTCATGACATCTCATCGATGAATGCGCTGTACACTGGTCTTTCTGAAAATAGAGTTTCAAAAAGCTAAATGTGTAGTTCTAACATCACGAGATCTTTTAACCTATTTCCAGAAGCGGCGACTATCAATTGATTTCAACACTAATATAAGGATTAAGTTTTATCTTGATGAACAGGTGCAAGGTTGTTTATAGAAAAATTCATATAATACAACACAATACAATAAAACAATGGTTGACATTTCAGTGTTTTCGCTGTCTGCCTAGCCATTTTGCTCAAGTGTTCTGGTGATTGGAAGACTTATGAACTAAACAGAGTAAACGAAAGGCTTGAAACAACAAAAGAACTCTAAAGAACGAAATTCGCCAAAATTCCAAGTGTGTAATCACAAATTCTACTATTAGATTGAGGAAAAAGTTCTTTAACACCCCCGAAAATTCAAAATTCAAACCTAAATCCAATAAAAAACAGCAATAATTTTTCTTTAAAATCACGGCCATCATTACCACGATTCTCTGCCAACGTTGTGCAAGCTTCCGGAGTGATCGGAATACCATTCCTTAGGTTTTCAATCAAAAAACTCTTGACATGCCCCTTAAATTTGATCAAATGTCTCAAATAGGCATCCACTCAGGAAATGTTCCATTGAGCGAAACTGGACCTTGAATCGGGGGGCCAGCATCTGGACTGTAGGCTGAATTTAGTAAGATTTCGATTCTCTCCAGTTCATCATAGTTTTACTTAGTCTTCTGTGCGTTGTGAGGGTTGGAATTGTTTTCCTGAAATAGCGCGCTTTCGATGAATCAGTGTCGGGTACTTATTCTTTAAAGAATTTTACACTCGGTCCCCTTACTCGCAGTAGACTTCAGCATTAATGGCGCAATCATTCGGAACAAGTTCGAAATGTAAAACTCCTTCGAAATTCTACCAAACGCAGTTAATGACCTTCTCTCAAGCGGATTATGGCGTGTAACTGATTGCGGAGTTTGACCTTTTGAACCCACGTTTGCTCCGAGCGTGATTGATCAGGTGGACCTACTTCTCATCCGACGTTACGATACGCTTCCAAAATCGGTCGTTCAATGGTTTCTGCAACAAGTGGCGGCAAACTTCAACGTGGCAATAGGCTAAGACTTCAAACAATTCGTGTGAATCCTGGAGAGGCTTTTGTTAATAAAGTCAAGTAGCTGGAGATGCTCTCAGACCGTCTTTTAATCAATGCTGAGTTTCCGTGCCAATTTACGAGTGCTTAATGACGGTTCCGCATCCAAAGGTGCTTGCAAATCTCTACCATCCAATTTCAACGGCCAGCCGGAACGGTGTTGGTCTTTGAGAATAAAATCACCATTTTCAAAGCGTTTGTACCACTCTGACACAGTCACTTGTCTCACAGCCCCTTCTCCTTCGGCACTACAGATCTACTTCTCAGCATCTCTTGTCAAATTTTGTCGCTTCCAGTGAAAGCGTGACAAAACTCGAAGCTCAACTTTGTCCATCGTCATCATTTGATATCCAAAGAGTCAATTAAATTTTAACGCACTATAACTCGAGTTCCAGTGATAGTTTCTTATGGAAGTATTACTGAGATATTTCCATGATTCACAATAATCGATACTGTGTGAGGCAAACATAAAATATGGATTTTTTGCGGGTGTTGACGAATTTCTTCTTCAACCTACCAAGAACATTTGGGGTTGTTAATACTTTGGATATCAAATGATGACGATGGACAACGTTGAGCCTCGAACTTTGCCACGCTATTGCTGAATGCGATAACTTTCAGCAAGAGACGCTGTGTAAGGGATCTGCGGTACCGAAGATGACGAAACTTTGAGCCGTGTGAATATACTTGGTCAATTACGATCGGAGCAAGCGTTGCGCTCAAATGGTCAAGCTCCGATATTAGTTGCATGTCAAAATCCGTTTAACAAAAGGTCATTACCTGCTTTTGATGAAATTTCGAAGGTGTTTTATTTCGAAATCACTTCAAATGGTTGCGCCATTGATGTCGAAATCTAGTGCGAACAGCCGTTTACAGTGAGTCTACAATGCTCTGAAGAAGAACTTCCCAACACTGATTCGTCGAAAGTGAGCGCTGTTTCAGCAAGACAATGTCAAACCTCTAACCACGAAGAAAACCAAAAAAAGCTGGACGAATTGGAGGAATTTGAGATCTTGCCGCAGTCAACCTGCAGTTCAGATTCTGCGCTGTCCAATTATGGTCCTTTCCGCTCAATGGAGACGACGTTCCGGGAAATTTGATCAAGTTGAAGAGGTACATGTTAGGAGTTTCGCTTAGTCAAAGCCCAAGGAATGGCGGTTTCGCATATCCGCAAAATTTCAACTCACTGGCAGAAGATTGTAGATAATGATGTCGTTATTCTGAAAAATAGGTACTGCTGTTTTAATCGAATCTATGTATAAACTTTGAATTTCAGCGGGTGTTTGGGATCTTTTCCCTCAGCCTATACTGAAAAATTGCCCTTTTTCGAATATAAACATGATTTGAGGGCTTCGAATATGAGTAACCAAAAAGTGGATAGGGTTTTTCAACACACTAAGTGATTTATGATCCTCTATATATGGGAAATCACATTTCTTTGTAACCGCTTGAAAATTGGATAGTATCTCACAAATTTCAATAAGGTATGTAAACGAGGTAGTCGTTATTATAATAACAACGCGCATATTTCTCGCCGGGCTGAGCTCTTTCTTCAGACTAATAGTGATCATTCAATAGCGTAATCGTTGCCGATCCCAGAGCTGTGCTTATAACCTGGAATCACCGCTTCTCTGCAACGCAGCAGGTAAAACATGTGGAATTCGCATGTGCGATCAGAGTGGTCTATGGTCACTTCACATGCCGCTGGTTAAGGTAGCCATGTGCGCTAAGGCGATGATCGATAGATCTTGTACCGGTTTTACGACATCGCGTCAGCGGTTTTACGACAACGCGTCAGCGGTACGTAACTTGGCCAATTACCACCTTAGTTGCACATGCAAATTCAGCTTATTTTACGCGCTGCGTCACAGAGAAGAGGTGATTGATATAAGCTCAGCATTGGAATCAGCAGCGATTACGCTATCGAGTAATTACTAATATTCCGAAGAAAGGGCTCTGTTCCGCGGGAAATATGCGCCTCTGCATTGCAAGGAATTTTCTTCTGCAGCAACGCCAAGGAAAGGATTTTTCCAAAAAACCGGCGACGTGGAATTGTAGCTAGAAATCTCAACTTTCGATGTGTCACTAGCACTCTCACGAAAAAAGTCCTGCTCAGCGAATGAGGCCGCTTTTTCATTTACCTTCTCATAACCAAAAAAATGCCACTATTTCCTCTTGGGTTATTTCCGTGGTTAACGTTACAGTGTAAATAGGCAATTGAAATATTGATCGATTATAAGGCCAATTTAGGATCCGCAGTCAAATTTTCAAGTGACTTCCAAAAGAATTTAGTTTGAAGAAAACGAAGGCTAAACTAATTTCAAAAAAACGTACAGAATCAAAGGAGTGCCGAAAGAAGTAATATTTGAAGTCAACTCATATGATGAAACCACAAATTATCCTTTATTCGTTATTGTAGGGCGAGGGCCGTTAGTAGAGTGGCTAGTGAAGCAGGCTATTAGGAAGCAAGACTTCGATTTCAGGTCCTAATGTACATTCTTCTGCAATTACGCGGGAACACCTTACTCGGTTATCTCAAGACTGAAAGGACGTTTAACTCTCAATATTCTACGACATTTAAAAAAATCAAAAAAGAATTCATCATGCGGCAGCCGAAACAACGCTTGGAATCTTCGAAGACTATCAGATAGATAAGTCAGGGAAAACGTAAACAAAAAAAAAAAATGTTATTGCCCATATGAAGTGGCAGTTCTGGACGAGAAAATTATACTTACGCGGTTTTCAACTTTACCGATTCGAGTCGATGTAATTGGTAGGACGGTTCGCCCTTCGTGGATAACACTTGTTGTAAATACTTGACCTGAATTATTGCGCTTTTCTGAAGGAAAATTCGCCAGAACGCATGCTAAAATAAAGTATTTAAAAGAAAGCTAATTTGTATCGAGATATTATTAACAATATTGTTATTTATAGTGCTATTATTTCCGTTGTTACTGTTGAAGCAACTGATGTGAATAATAGCGTTACCATGGCATCGACTGCTTTTAAAACTTTCAAAGGCTTTAAAAACACTTGATGCCATGGACCAATTTTGTTCTACCAGCAGAGATCCATCGACTGAGAAGTAGTGATGGACCAGTGTCATTGTGCACTGTGCCGTCACCACGTACGCCTGTGGGGCGTGGGTCACTGGCGAGAAGGGCGAGACCTCCGAAACACCGATGTATGGCCCTGGCGTACCAACATCGGTTAAGCTTCAAGCATTCTTTTTTTTTTTGAAATCATTTTGAATAGCGTTACCATTAGTTCCCAAGACCGACTGTCTATTAACCTCGGCATGCTTCAGTATGATTCTTGATTTTCTTCTTTGAGCAGAACACGAGGTGTTACATTAAACTTTATTCGATAGCTGACGTTTCGGCAGTTCGCCTTCTTCAGAGCCTGGAAAGGTCAAAATGTTTGCAATACAATCAGTCAAACACCTCCATTACTTCTTTAGAGAAAATCACCAGACCTAGATTTCAATCGCATCAAGCAAAAATCAACACTTAACATACTCACCGCTTTTTATATGTGTTCCACTGGATGATCCAAGTGGAGATCACCGGCAAGAGAGACACATAGGCTCGTAATGCACCCTACCCATCAAAACAACAGTCTTATATACTGGCTCATATCACGAGTGTTTACAAGGCATTCCTCCCTGCGGTTTATGGTTGGATTGGTCGTATTAATCCAAAATGCTTCCAAGATCTTTCGCGCTGATGTTTTTTGCTCCTGCGCAAGGATGGTGACCTCGATTTCAAAATCAAACTCCGTCGTGCTTCTGTGCTCTATGCGTCCCTAGCGGGGTGTTTTGTCTATTAAGACGCTTGTCAGCTAGGTGTTCTTCTATGCGTGCATAGAGCGGCCTACCCGTTTCGCCAACATATTTATCACTACACGCTTTGCAAGAGATTAGGTAGACTGTACCTACGCTCATGCAATCACCGTCTCTGCCGTTAGGACATATTTTACAATCATTCATCATACAGAGACGGTCATATAAGCGGTTGCGAACTAGTTGGCGTTTTAGAGTATTCGGTGGTATTTCAATAATGGCCACCGATTGCTCTAAGCCCGCTCTTTTCAAACATCGTTTTATAGCTGTACTAACCTCATTTGAATAGAACGGGATGATAAACGGGACTTTCCTTTCAACTAAGTTTTCGTTCGGAGGCGCATTATTTCCTCTAAACCTAAGCCGAGGGGCTACGAATTCGTATCCATTAGAAGTGGCTATTTCCCGCGCCAGTTTCACGGATTCTACTCTCTGCTCCTCCCCAGTACATACGCTGGCTGCTGTTCGAAACATGTTCTTTACTAGCGCCTTTTTCGTATGTGAGGGATGAGAAGAGAGATAGTGAACCAAGATATTCTTACTACTTGGCTTTCGGTACCACTTCGTTATGTAGCCGCTCTCAGTTAAGCTTATTTGCACGTTCAAGAATGGAAGCCAATCGTCTTTGGTATCTCACGGGTGAATCTTATATACTCTGACTGTTCATTCAGCAATCTAAAACAATCATCCAGCTCCTCTTGAGTGGAACAGATAATCAAACAATCATCTATATACCTACAGTAGAGTAATGGCCGGAGATCCATCACTGGTGCTTCCACTTTAGACATAAAGGCAATGGCCAGGCTAGGTGCCAGTCGCTGTCCCATTGCCAGCCCTCTGGTTTGAGCATAATAATTCCCGGACCATCTGAAGATTGAGCAGTTCAAGCACTCTTTTAGTAGGATCATGAACTGCTCAATCGTCAAGCCATACATGTTTACAGCTTCCTGGTGTTGTATAAGAAGCTCATGTGTGGCTTGCAATGCGGAGTCATTCGACACGTTGGTATATAAAGCAGTAACGTCGAATGACTCCATTACGTACGCGCTGTTCGGGTTCGCGTTACGTAGACGATCCAGGAACATCTGAGTGTTTGTCAGATGGGCTGGAATGTGTCCTAGCAACTGGGATGTTATTAAAGTCAAGAACCATGCTATCCTATCCGTCGGTCCGCCTACACAACTGATGATAGGTCTAACTTTGAATATAGATGGATCGTTAGACATCAGATCATCAGTGGATACTAACTTATGTGTTTTTATAAGCAAGTATAAGACAGGACATGTTGGTGACTGGATTTTTAATTGAGAAATGATAGATGGTCTTAAGCCTGCCGCTTTTGCCGTACGGACCCACTCACTGTTTAATTTGCGGTTTTGCCTTTTGAATTCCTTTACAGAAGATGATCGGTAAAGCGAGGCATCCTCGAGATGCTTGCTCGTTATTGCGATATCTAACTGTCGAGGAATCACAACAAATTCTCCACCCTTATCACTAACTGATAGCCTTATCCTACCTTCGCTTATCAAATTCATTCAAAGTTAGACCTATCATCAGTTGTGTAGGCGGACCGACGGATAGGATAGCATGGTTCTTGACTTTAATAACATCCCAGTTGCTAGGACACATTCCAGCCCATCTGACAAACACTCAGATGTTCCTGGATCGTCTACGTAACGCGAACCCGAACAGCGCGTACGTAATGGAGTCATTCGACGTTACTGCTTTATATACCAACGTGTCGAATGACTCCGCATTGCAAGCCACACATGAGCTTCTTATACAACACCAGGAAGCTGTAAACATGTATGGCTTGACGATTGAGCAGTTCATGATCCTACTAAAAGAGTGCTTGAACTGCTCAATCTTCAGATGGTCCGGGAATTATTATGCTCAAACCAGAGGGCTGGCAATGGGACAGCGACTGGCACCTAGCCTGGCCATTGCCTTTATGTCTAAAGTGGAAGCACCAGTGATGGATCTCCGGCCATTACTCTACTGTAGGTATATAGATGATTGTTTGATTATCTGTTCCACTCAAGAGGAGCTGGATGATTGTTTTAGATTGCTGAATGAACAGTCAGAGTATATAAGATTCACCCGTGAGATACCAAAAGACGATTGGCTTCCATTCTTGAACGTGCAAATAAGCTTAACTGAGAGCGGCTACATAACGAAGTGGTACCGAAAGCCAAGTAGTAAGAATATCTTGGTTCACTATCTCTCTTCTCATCCCTCACATACGAAAAAGGCGCTAGTAAAGAACATGTTTCGAACAGCAGCCAGCGTATGTACTGGGGAGGAGCAGAGAGTAGAATCCGTGAAACTGGCGCGGGAAATAGCCACTTCTAATGGATACGAATTCGTAGCCCCTCGGCTTAGGTTTAGAGGAAATAATGCGCCTCCGAACGAAAACTTAGTTGAAAGGAAAGTCCCGTTTATCATCCCGTTCTATTCAAATGAGGTTAGTACAGCTATAAAACGATGTTTGAAAAGAGCGGGCTTAGAGCAATCGGTGGCCATTATTGAAATACCACCGAATACTCTAAAACGCCAACTAGTTCGCAACCGCTTATATGACCGTCTCTGTATGATGAATGATTGTAAAATATGTCCTAACGGCAGAGACGGTGATTGCATGAGCGTAGGTACAGTCTACCTAATCTCTTGCAAAGCGTGTAGTGATAAATATGTTGGCGAAACGGGTAGGCCGCTCTATGCACGCATAGAAGAACACCTAGCTGACAAGCGTCTTAATAGACAAAACACCCCGCTAGGGACGCATAGAGCACAGAAGCACGACGGAGTTGATTTTGAAATCGAGGTCACCATCCTTGCGCAGGAGCAAAAAACATCAGCGCGAAAGATCTTGGAAGCATTTTGGATTAATACGACCAATCCAACCATAAACCGCAGGGAGGAATGCCTTGTAAACATTCGTGATATGAGCCAGTATATAAGACTGTTGTTTTGATGGGTAGGGTGCATTACGAGCCTATGTGTCTCTCTTGCCGGTGATCTCCACTTGGATCATCCAGTGGAACACATATAAAAAGCGGTGAGTATGTTAAGTGTTGATTTTTGCTTGATGCGATTGAAATCTAGGTCTGGTGATTTTCTCTAAAGAAGTAATGGAGGTGTTTGACTGATTGTATTGCAAACATTTTGACCTTTCCAGGCTCTGAAGAAGGCGAACTGCCGAAACGTCAGCTATCGAATAAAGTTTAATGTAACACCTCGTGTTCTGCTCAAAGAAGAAAATCAAGTTACCATTAGTATTAGCGATCTGCGTCGATTGAACTCCTGGTAAGGTAAATGCTTTTACACTTTTATGTGCAACTATTTCGAACAATGACTCAATAAAATTGTATCTCCAACAACAGAATAAATGGAATAGTCAGCTAATTGGAGAATTACTATGATATCTTTATATTCATGTTTATACAATGTAACAGAGAGTAATAGAGCGCTGTTAGCGGACAAATTTCTTCCTAACTCATCGGCATTTTGCCAAACCAAACCCTTCCTACCATAAACATAGGGGCACCAGTTCTCATATGTTATTGTGCATTCTAAACTACACACCATCCCTTGGTATGTTTACATATTCGACAGGGCGGATTGGCTTACTATTTACATTCGAAAAAATGCTGCATTTATGTTTTGCTGAAATTACTGCATACTGTATCCGAGCCATCTGTAATTATGCTTATTTCATTATTTTCGCAGTCTTTTGAATTATATGTATGCATCTCTACCAAAATCTTTACATAATGTGCTAAATCTGATGAAACTGAACACTCTACATTGAGCCCAAGAAAAATGTGGGTAATCTTAGAGAAATCCCCTTTAGCTGACGCAAGATGGTCATCAGTTGTTGCTGTTCTTGCAGTAGTTTTCGCTTGAGGACTAAGGTTCCAAAAAATGTTCTTGAATTTTTACTGTGGTATCCTTGAATTTGAAGCCGTTTGGGTGGACAATAGAGAGCGATAAGCTTAGCGCGAATCGCAAAGAGGGGCACAATTTTTTCTATTAGATTAGGTTTTTTTTCGTCTTGAGAAGATGCTGAGATTCTCGTTTTGATAATCAATAGAAATTCTGTATATTTGACCGCCTCTAGTGGTGATAAGATGTTATAATATATCCGACGATAAAGAGTGATGTGCAAAAACATTTGCGTCAGACCTACATACGAACGAGCGTTGGTAGTACAACGGTTCAGCACACTCCCCAGATAGGGTGAAATGTGGGTTCGAGTCCCAACTGACGCTAATGTTTTTGCACATCACTCTTTAACATTTGAGTTTTCGTTTTACTTTGATATGTCACCGTTAACTATACAGCTCATGCACTTTTGGAGCATATATAGTTCTTATGTTTGGAAATACATTAGTTTACTTTGCAAGCGTGCTTATTTTGCATTGCAGATGTAATGAATTCTACAGAAAAACGTGACAGCATAAATTTTTACATTTTGACATTTCCATTATATACAATACTCATAAGTTATCACAGCGACTAAGCATTATCAAAAAAAAAAAATGATTAGTTGATTAAAAATGATGATGCATAGTGCATACGATACTTCATTAATAGCTCTCGATAATTTATAGCTTATTCGTGAGCTTGAAGAGCTGGCACCTGTACAGAGTTATATAACAGACTTCTTTCTATTGTTTTACGAATTTTCGTTTTTTCTATTCACTTATACTTTGCTATAAACATTATTCGTCGTTGTGACCTTTACCACTGCACATGCCCATTGATTTTTCCTGCTCTACGTATTATTTTAGTTGCCCTCAAAACGATCTCTTGTACCTCCCTCTATTTCCAACCTATCAAAATGCTTCAAAGTATTACGTGTAGGTGGTTGTGGCTGCCCACTACTGAACCAACACCTGGTCCTCCCAATTGCATCCCATAGGTATTCTCTTGCACTTTCACCGCTTGGATATACTGACTTTGATGCTTCTACGAATTACTCATAGTTCATATGTGCGAAGAAAAGTCGAATACCTTAAAGTTGTGGAAGAACTTTATGCGAAAAGCCACAGGCGCTTATAGGTGAATTAATATTGCTAGTCATTTGTTCATAGCTGTCACTCGGCATTCACTGTCTTCGGAGGCCCGCCTTCGCAAGACGTCAACTGAGCAAACTGCGTGACATTTGATATTCCCAAGCTACAAAGAAAAAAACTTTGGAACACCAGCCAATATTGCACTGTGTTGTGCTCAATCACATCAAAAGGAGGATGAAGAGAAAACCGTGAGTGGTCAAAGAAGATTTCGTCGCCCTGAAACCTAACTTTGATAATGAAGTGAGATGTTCCAGGAAACGCAGTTCTAAGGTGTGAGGAACCAGTCGACCTCTACGAACTGTATATGCCTTGTATTTGAGAGATAATTGCAGAACAGACAATTATCTACAGCGAGAAGAACGTCTGAAAAAAGTCACAATGTGACCCACGGACTAGAGTGCGATGAACAGGTTGAGAGGCTATCAGGGTTCATTATGACGACTCAAACCATACATGGTAACTCACAGCTCCAAAAGCTCACTCTCAATGATGGATGTGGGAGTCTCCCAGTGGACAGTGCCATAACGATGCAGACCAAGTCTCTGTAAATCGAAGGTTTTTGCCTGACCAATATCGTTGTTGCTCGTAAGTTCTACATGGGATCAGACCATTGGCCCCTTCGCACAACGTTCCGTTTTTCGCGGAAAAGAGAGAAAGCCGCTAAATTCAAACAATGAAGTCGCAGAAGTGTCATATACTGGAATGTATTCAAATCATTAGTCGGCTTTTGGGTGGATACCGTTGTCGACAACATCAACGAAGACGGCGACCGGCTCGTTGTATCTTCACGTTAACGCTATGAAAGCGAAAGTCCTAAAGTCACGAAGAGACGCTTGTTTCCGCAGACACTCGAGCTGATACGTCAGTGTGGAATCGCACAAGCTACAAGCAACCGAAACCCAAACGTCCGAACTTGCGGAACGCTGCAGAGAAGCTATAAAAGAAGACGTCAAAGAGAGACGAGCAGCAGTTATGGCAAAAGCTGCAAAAGCTGCAGAAGCTGGAAAGAGTAATCGCAAAGCCCAGCAAGGCTTCGCTAATTACATGACCAAGATGATTGCACTCCGATGCTCTGACGGAACACTTACAGCATCCAGAAGGACAATGTAGAAAGTTATTCACCAGTACTACTCGGATCTCTTCGCTAGACATCTCCTCTTACCCTCATATAAATTGAAAGAGGACATATATGTCGTTCCACCGGTCCACCCTTCAAAATCCGACATGCCATGTCGTCGTGAAGAACAGAACGATACCCGGCCCAGACAGGATTAGACCAGAGCACCTGAAGAACCTGCCGACAGTTCTCATCAGCACTCTGGCTCGGCTCTTCACTCACTACCTGTCAGAATGCAAGGTCCCCATTCAATGGAAAACTATCAAGACCGTATTGTTGTTCAAAAAGGGAAACCTACACGACATAGGCAATTATTGCCCAATCTGCTTGCTGTCCTTTGTCTAAAAAGTCTTTACTCGAGTCATCCTAAACAAGATTGACAGAACACTAGACGAAGGACGACCGTGCGAGCAAGCAGGGTTCCGCATAGGATTTACTACCATAAATCACATCAACGCGATTGCAAGACACATGGAAGCTTTACGAGAGTACAAACTACCGCTCTGTCTCACTTTCCTCGATTTGAATTAAGCCTTTGATTTAGTGGAAACAGAAGCGGTTGCAGGGGCTCTGGATAAGCAAGGTGTCCCTACTCGGTGCATAATGATCCTTCGTGAGCTTTATAAAGATTTCACGACCAAAATATCGCCATTCCACAACAATATCACCATTGACGTAAGAAAAGGGGTTCGACAAGGCGATACAAAATTGCCAAAATTAATCACTCTCACCTTCCAAAACGTCATGCGAACATTAGAATGGGGCGATATGGGAGTGAAATTGACAGTCGTCAATAAAAACCATCTTCGCTTTGCTGATGATATTGTCCTCATAACACCATGCATCAGCTAAGCGGAACGAATGTTGACCAATTTCGACGACGCCTGTGGAAAGATTGGCCTCTAAACTAAATTTAATGAAAACGATGTTCACGAGGAACGGATGGGTTTTGAATGCCTCGTTCACGCTCAACGAAACGAAAACCTCCGAATGCTTCAGTTACGTCTATTTAGGTCGTGAAATCAACGTGATGAACGACCTAGCTCCAGAGTTGAACAGGAGGAAACGAGCGGCTTGGGGAACGTTTGAGAGCATCGATTATGTGATGAACACAACGTAGAACACCGATTCCGTGCCCTTTTTTCGACTTGACGATTATCCCTGCCCTAACGTATGCAGCAGAAACCTGGTCTCTACGTAAGCGGGATGAAAAATCGCTGGGCATGGTTGAGTGCGCTCGCAAAAGGTCGATGTTAGGAGTGTCCCTTATTTCACACATGATGGAAAGGATCCGAAGTTGCAATCTGCGTCAACGACTAGATTAGAGATACACACTCCAGGCCAGCGAAAATAAGATGTGCCGGACACGCACTGCGCTTTAGCGACGACCGATGGACTAGAGCCGTAACCTGCTGCTTCTCGGAATGTCAAAAGCATTGAACATTACCGATTTTATCGTGTGGTTTCTTTACATCAAGCCTGGGAGAAAGATATGATATTGAACGACTTCTTAGAGAGAGGAGAATCCAATGGGCTACTCTCGCACGCAATAGCGAAAAGTGAAAGTATTGGTGGTGCCTGCTCGAGTCACTCGACGATGAACGATACGATAGTTGATACAGGTGATATATATATATATATATAATATATAATATATATATATATTTATATTTATAATGATGCAATGCAAGATCATATCATTAGTCTAGCTATTACTTTTGTTTTTGGCTGTTTTTTAAAAAATTTCGCTCAAAATAGTATGTAATCTGATAACATATTATAAGCCTATTATGAGGCTTTCTAGGGCACTTCTATAGTGCTAGATACGTGTTTCGGCCTTTCAGGCTCATCAGTAGCGCGGTGCGTTTCGCTTCAAAGTGTCACATGTAAAGGAGTATGTCCCTTGCATATAAAGGAATCGACGAAGAAGAGCTTACACTGCTCGCGTAATGTGATAAAGTCATCCGTCGTACAGTGTTTTACAGTCGATCGCGCGTGGGTGATAAAACGTATACTGCAATACATTTTTTTCTCGACTGATTTTTGAAACCTCATGGGAGACAATATGTAATCTGATATCGTATCTTGAGCCTTTCATAATTTTGTTGTGAGATTTAGATGATGCTAAAGACGTGTTTCGGCCTTCCCAGCTTCATCACTAGCATTTTGCTTTTCGTTTCAGCCAACCTCGTGACTCAAAACCTCACTCATATTGTAAATGAACGCTTTCGCCTAGAGGTTTTTGATTATTGCTCAGGTACTCTTATACCAACTCAAAATCCTCACGACCATGCCTTTTTGTCCTATGCGGATCTAGAGTACTTGTCTGACTTTTCGACATTCCACCCAGCCGCTTTTTTATGCAGACAAAGAGTGGTCGCCAGTTCCGTATATGTATTCATCACCACATATCCTGCAATAAAGATCTGCCATGCTGTCCGATCCCCTACGGTCTCCGTCTTACGATTTGGACAAGCTACGCAATCCTTTGTTCTACATAGACGGTCGTACAGATGATGCCGAACTGATCACCGACGTAATGTGTTAGGTGGAATTTCTAAAATTATTCCCAAGTTTCCAGACCATTGTTTCCCGGGCACCCTTTGAACAGCAGTGCTTAGTTAATTTATTGTGGAGTTTAAATAGAGTTTAGGTCTCAATTAAAGGAAAAGCACAGTTCTTTAAACAGCGAACGAGCAGGTGTGAACGATAACAAGCAGTGACTCCAACTGTGCGGCTCTTGAAACTTGTCAAGTTTTCCAAAGAATTATTCTTTGGAATTTCGAAAATTACAGACTTAAATAACAAACCAAAGATTCTCTGTACGCACACTGCGTAGAGACTAAGGATGAAGTCAGTCATAATAGTGTTTCATTATAGCATTTTCAAAGTACTCTACTGATCGAAGAACAGGCACTTCTCAACATTGCATTGTTAACCCTCTTAAAACTTGCTTGGATTTCGCAATCATTTCTTAGTAATGCTCAAGACTTCCTATTTTTTTTACTGAGCATTAAAACTGGCTTGAATTTCGCAACCACTTCTTAGTAATGCTCAATACTTCCTATTCTGTTTACTGAGCTTCAAAATGAACCCCATCTTGCATTTCACCTCCGAGGTGTTCCCTGGGCCGCCGACTTCAATCCGCTCAGCCCCTCGGCATATTATATCCCAGTACGCGTAGATATAAAAGTGCGCATTACAAAATAACTTGCTAAATATAGATATACGTCCAGGTGTGGGCCGAGAGAGGCCGCCCTCTGCACTTGATGACGAGAAAAAACCTGATTTTGACAAGATTATTTTATAGCGAGAAGCGATTACTGACGCCGAAGGGAATGTGCTGATTAGAGAGTATGATCATTGAAGGGGTGTGAAAAAATTATATCATTTTTATCTTCCTTCTAGAAATGTTTACTTGAAGCACATAAACCAACAATAGTAACTGTTAACAATGATAACAGCGATAATTTTAGATTCATGGCTAAAATCAAGATCGATGAAGCCATTTCATGGTTACCTCAAAATTTACAATTTTCGAGTGTAATGTTAACGTCTTAACCACAACTAACAATTTTCACATAAAATTCCCTTAGGATATGCGTAGGACATGCACATTGCGTGACATCTACTGAAACGTCGTCAACAACATCTCAACTGTTTTGTAACAATCAAAGAAGACTTGGAAGTTGAGAAAACTCAACAAACGGATAAAATTTGCGCCACGCCACGGTCCTGGCGTACACGGCTTCATTCACTACAATAACCGGATCTCTTACCAGCCCATTACCGCTCCTTTAAGGTTATTTTGATCAGTAAAGTTTACTCGGAGCTAAGACATAATCACTTCAGAAAATACCGCTTGAAAAAACTGTACAAATTCTTTGGTCAACTTAACAGCATTACAGAGAACACAACTCGTTAATGTACAACCCGTTACTGATGGCCCACACGACACGATTTATACATGTATTGATCTCCTCACACTTCACTCTGCACTCCGTGAACCCGTTTCAGGTGCTTTCGCAACTCGCTTGGAAGCGGATATCTAAATGGAATTAATACAGGAAAAGAAAGGAACGAAATTACTTTGCATAATACAAAAAATAACCTTTTTTGGCAAACTGAACATTCGTGGATATTCAAGTCCTCGTGCTTTCTTCTCTTGTGAGTGCTTAGCGATGCATGACTGGCAAACATCTTTGCACACACTTCACAGACGTATGGTAAGGACGGCTGCCACAAAAAGTTAGACCATTTTGTACTATCTTTAGTCACAAAAATGGAGAACAACAGTCTCTCACCGAATTTACTTTGATGTAGAGGTGCTGGTCAACTTCATCGTCATGTAGCCTTTCTGGATGAATTTGACGTATGTGCCGTCTTCGCGACTGCATTGATGCGTATACGTGAAAACAGAAAGGACAGGACTTGTCTGTAACATTTGAGATAATTCAGGTCCTGACAATGAGAACTGGAAAAAGCTAAAAAGCTAAGCACATCATGATTCATAAATGAAGGCATTAACCTTTGAGTGGACGGCCAGGTGCGCTAGAAGTGCTGGCCGTATTCGGGCATGATGAGGCAGGTTGAGTGCTGTTCACTGACGATCTCGCCGCTGCTTCGAGCTCCTGACGAGCTTTTCGCCGTTGTTCGAATATCTTTTCTCTGTTCACGCAATAATAACGATGGCGCTAAAACGGTAGAAAAAAACTGCTAGAATACTTGTATATCAAGTAATCTCAAATAATAAACATACAGCAAACTCTTCCTTTAGTCCAAATTTTTGACCACATCCGCACCCCAACGTTTTGGAAATCTTCGTGCCGTCTAATGTACGACCGTGAACCTTGCTAAGGTGAATTTCAAGGGAAATTTCCTTTCTGAAAGACATAAATCAAATATTATTGTGAAGACTAAGCGACTATCTTAGTTCACAGATAACTTGACACAGAATGAGATATTTAGTTAATTCTAATACAATTCTGGTTATGATGCTCGTCGCCGCGCATGTGGACCCGAACTCTACCCCCCCAACTCTCTCAAGCAGTCAACAACAACGCTCTTCACAGCCAGGTTATCCTCGAATAGCAAGGAGACTCGTCCGACCAGTACTCTACAACGTTCAAAAAGAAGACCAAAAAAACGAATCAAATGCTAGAAATACTGGAATCCGCACAGAAGAAAAACTGCGAAGATGGATCAATAAAGTGTCGTAATACAATTTCCAAACGGAACAGAGTATTTCGGCTATGCTACTTTGGATAGATATCCTTGTTCAGAAGAAACACCATTGATCGGCATAGCTCCAAATGTTTTTACGCAATTATTTACCGCCATTGCACAGAGAATTCAAAACGTCTTCATTATGCTATTCAAGGCTTTTAGAATTGAATATGATACATTTGTCTAACTGTTCAGCTTAGACGAGGTTGCTTCGTATCTGTTTTTCGGCTAGCGTTTCGACATCATGGTCTTCATTAGAGCTGATAGAATTGAATCAATGGTCCACTGCCGTTCGCCCT
Source organism: Parelaphostrongylus tenuis (assembly GCA_019055375.1). NCBI lineage: Eukaryota > Metazoa > Nematoda > Chromadorea > Rhabditida > Metastrongylidae > Parelaphostrongylus > Parelaphostrongylus tenuis. The sequence continues at coordinate 342,978 of JAHQIW010004272.1, read as the reverse complement.
CGCACTACGAGTCTTCCGGGCAGTATAGAGACGAACATTCTTAAGTGAAGTACTGCTCGAGTGAGGTAACCTCACTCCGCGATACGCTATCATACAGAACGGTTGCTGCTGGTAGTGACTAGTCGTTAGATAAATACACTGAACCAAAGCTTGGTAAAAACCGGCTTCGTGAAAAATTGAGCTATTGTAAACGGATAGTCAGGGCCAATAACTACGGTTCTCCATAAAAACGCTGTGCCCAGTCAGGTTACCATATTTGAGCAGTGATCCATTCAAGAATATTTGATAGGATATGAGAGCAAAGACCCATGCTGTGATGTCGAACGACTATGGACCAGTAATTTAAATCAGTCGCCTTCGAAGAAGACAAAGACGTCGAGACGTTAATAGAACAAAAGTCATTCAACAATTTCATGTAAGCTGGACAATATGAAGAAATATTATACATTACTGGGTTACCTTACGATCTACTTCGCATTTAGAAACCTGCTAACTCAAATTTTTCTTTAAGTAGTCAACTAATTAACAAATATAATCACCGTGATGATCAATGATATTACTAGTTAGGCAAAGATTGGATACCTTCTTCGAGGCAGGCGATCTAGGTCGGTGAGATCACCTTTGCGCCAATTGCAGCCCTTGATTTTTTTTCTACCGCAGATGCTGCGTCAAGGCGCGAAAGAGATTAATCTGATGGAGCAATACCAGGGTTTTACGGTAGATGTGGCACCGTAATCCAGAACAATTTCTTCAAAATCTGGTGAGTCGATTTTGCAAGTGAGGCAGGTGGTCGGTCAATGCATGAAGTGCCCATCGAGACATCACTTTGAGGTAGCCCATCTCATTTAGATGGCGAGCGGTGGTGCTCCGGTCGTATCTAAGTGTTACTAGAGCATTCTTTGACACATTACAGATTTTTGTCAAAAACCCCATTTGTAATAGAAAAAAAACTAAGTAAACAGTAGTGCGGAAAATTACTGGGTAAACCCAAGAGTTACTAAAGCCAAGGTCAACTGAAAGCTAGTTTAATGAAGTGGAAGGAAACAGTGCAAAGTCGATATATTATTGGAGTCATATGCAAGATCCGATGTTTCCTATATCGCCACATATCTTAGTTGCCGAAACCTATCACCACATAACGAAAAACTTATCGTGATTGTGAAATCTTCTTCCAATGTCAATATTTTTTCTGTTATCCTCCTTTTTTTTGAAAAAAAGTACCTGAACTCCCTCTTGCAATGTGGGCACGCGTAGGATGTATTCTTATGAGTCTCCTCGTGACGTCGCAAATGCTGCTTTAGCTTGAATCGTCTGTAACACTGGTCGCACTTGAGGATGTACTCCTAAATAACAGTCTTACGATGAAACCGTTTGAAAACCTTCTAACAAGCACATAAAGAATAACTATGGTGACATGTGAGCAACCTTTTCATAACCGATATGCTTATCCAAAAGGTGCTTTTTCATAGCGTCTTCTTCAGAGAACACTCTATTACACACATAGCAACAGAAAAGTTGAAGCTTCTAAATGCGGAGATTAAAATGGTTTAACGAAGCAGTCGCTGAGTAGAGCTAAACGCAGATGAGAAAAATGTTTGAATAAAGAAACTCTAAGTTAGACGGAAATAAAAACTGACTTTATTCTTTATGGCCGCTTGCCTCTTCAGTTCCCTTTCACGCTTCTTCTCTCTTCGTCTCTGCCTCAACATTTTCATCTTTTGCTCCTTCTCTTTCCGTTTGTCTCTTAGCATCATTTTACGATGCCCCTTCTTTTTGACGAGTTCACGCATGTGGGCAAGATTTTCTTCGCCCTCTTCAGTGTCCTTAAAAAAAAAGTGAGAATTCCGATGATAATCATTACCACAAGAATATGCACAAACACAAATGCACCCGATTACGCATAGTCCAGTTCTTGCAGCGCTATTAGCAAACACCCTTTCCCGATGACTTATTACTAGGAGGTGTTCACTGGTGTCGGACCGCTTGGAAAGCGCAGATAAGAATAAACCATATCTTTCGTTTCGAGTGTTTTCTTAGAACGACGCTCAAACTTCAATATGTCGTATAATTACTTTTTGAGCCACGCATGTAGTCTGTTTTAAAAGGGCTGACTTATAGAGCCCGATACACGTGTTTCGACTTTAACAGTCTCATCAGTCGGGCGGTAACGTTTCGTCTTTTGTCAATCCTCTTGGGGCGCTCAGTCCCCTACACTAAGAGTTGGTGACGACGAACATTTTACATTGTCCATCAAGAAAAATTATCACTGAGTGGCAGTAAAGTACACTCGATTGCTCTTGGCTGATATCGTTCGTACAACACTGATCGTTCGGTGATAATTTCGTTTGCAAAAACATGTAAAACGTTCGTCGTCACCTGCTCTTACTATAGGGAACAGAGCGCCCCGAGAGCACTGGAAAAAATCGAAACGTTACCGCTCTACTGATGATGAGACTGTCAAGGTCTAAACATATGTATCGGGCTCTATAAGTCAGTCCTATATAACAGACCATATGCGTGGGTAGAAATTGATTATTTGGAATAAATCATATCATAATCAAACACCATTTTGAGTATTAACTAGACGCATGATGGCCAATGTTACACAAGAGACAGTTGCTGTCTGGTGTGGTGTCGCACTGCGAAAGGCTTAGGCTGGACATCGGTACTCCAGAAGACAAAAAATGGCTACACCAGCAAAATCCTGCCTCACTATTCCGCACACTGGGTTCTCCTGTTCACGGCATCTGGCGGTGAGTCGATCGCTGAAAGGTAATCAAACCTCTCAACTGGAGGTCATTGGAGACGAATAAAACAAACACACCCATATCACGCCATGGAGATTGCTTCTTGTTTTGCATCTATAACACCAGAACATCTCTTCAGACGCTAAACTATACTCTCTTCTTGAGGCTGCTAAACACATCGATTTCTATATAGTCGTCCCACAAGAAACAAAGACGAGGAAGACCAACGTACGACAAATAGACGACGACACTCTCGTTATCCGCTGAGCAGTGTCTCCGTTACAAACGTCACGGCGGTCAAACACATACGCCGTCATCTAGTTTTTCTAATCAATATGCCTGACTGTTTTTCGCCTTCAACTACAGCATAGAAAGAGAGCCACTATAATGAAGTACTACTTACGAACATAAACAGGTAATGAGAGCGATTTAAACGTGTTCTAGAAAAAGACATCCGCAACGAAGAATGCTTTTACAAAATCGTTGTTGGAGGCTTTGATGCCACATTAGGGACAACCAGCAAAAAAAAAAGAATTTACGATGGGAAAGTTCAGAATGAAAGAACGAAGTTAGAGCAAAGAGAAAGCGCTAGCTTCCTGTCCAGAGCAGGTCTTTTCTATAAAAACTCATTCTTCGAGAAGAGAAAAAGCGGTTGATGGAAGTGGGAGTCTCCCTATGGCAACTCATGCCGAAATCAATCATACACTTACAAACAGAAAAAGGAGCCTCACTGACACCTTACTGAGGATTGTGTACAGAATCCAATCACCGCCTTTTCGAAATAAAGTGAGGAATCGATACGACCATAAACTACAAAGGATCTCTGCAACTATCAAGTATTACTATCCGTTCTGACGAATTTTAGGATCATTACTAATCAAGCCATGACATGGAATTGATAGCAAGAAAGTTCTATGCCATTATTTTTACCGCCTCAAATCCTACGAAGCCGCCCGCTAACATTTTCGATCAGCACTCATTCCAGCGCTCTTTGATGCACTAAAGACGTGTGCTGGTACTTCAACCACGTCAAGAAATACGCGCCATCACAGGATTCTTCTGTAAAGCTTCCTGGAATTCAATCGGCAGTCATATGGTCTAGCCGGTTTGCATAGTTCAGATCTTCATGAACTATTTCATCTTGGCGATCCAGAATCACACAGAGTGATAGCGAAACACAGATGGAACGTTACACGATAAGGAGATGACAGATGAACAAAAAGAACACTGGATAGACTTGAGGAGAATCATCGTCATAGACGGCAAATGCGCAAGAGAGAAACGAATAGAAATCATGTTGGGGCTCGTATGTCAGTGAAGACGGGTTATGTGTATCCCAGTGAGTATGAGAAAACGAACTCTCGCTATAGCTGGAAGCCACAGATTTTCAGCATCCCCCATTCTATTCTTAGAATATGATATTCTATTCAACTCTACTCAACATGGATTCTACTCAACAAGATAGTACGGCATTTTTACTAATATAATCTGATAACATATTGCAATTGTTTCATGAGGTGTGTTATGGCAGTCATGTAGTGCTAGACGTACGTTTTGACCTTTCACCCTCATCAGTCGCACGGTACCTTTAGCTTCAATCAGTCCCTTGTAGGAGAGCATACCCTCTAAGATATGTTATCAAATTATATGTTTTGAGCGAGGTCTAAAAGAAGAGTTTAAAAAATTTGTATTGACCAATACTTATCTAAAGTAACGGAAATATAACAGTAAAAGGTAAAAAATTACCACAGCTCGCTCTCCAGTGCCGTCTAAGTCCTCACTTCTTCCAATATCCTCTTGTTTGACTGTTTCCTCGAACTTAAAACTGTACAATAATGATTGCAGCGAAAATTATACGAAAATTAAAGAAAAGTAACAAAAGAACGGCGTGAATTCGTCATGTCTACCAAAGATTGTGTGAGAAATATATATATATATATATATATATATATATATATATATATATATAATGTACATGTATATGTATATGCACATAAATACGTATGCATATATGTATACACACATATCTACACATATATAGGTATATATACATGCATATATACATATGTATATATTGAAAGGCGAAGAAAATATCTTACCAAAACCAATCTCTCCCCACCGTTGGCGTTTTCTTTTTCTTCATCTTCTTCCTCCTTCACTTGCTTTGCCAACTTAAAGATACTATAATTATATGAAAAACCGTTTATAAATAGATAGAACACGGCAATAACAAGACAACTGCAGCCATTTATTGCTCGTCATCTAAGAGTAATAGTGGTAATCAGAACACTTGAACCCAGTGGGTAGTTGAATTGGCGCTTAACCCAAACCGGGGCGTTTCACCTATATGCTTGCCTTCCTAGTTTTGAATAAATTATAATTATCTTTATCGAAAAAACCCCAGTACTTGCTTTATATGGTTATCTTCAGATTTGGGAATGAAAATCATAATGCTGCTAGAAAAGCAGTAAAATGAAGAATTTTGTCTTTTCCGTTATCTGCATCCTGTTTCGACCGCTTGAGAAAAACACGCTTCGTCCTTAAGCTTAGGGTATTAGTATTTAGTAGTAGTGTTTATTGCATTCGACAGCTTGAATCATGAGAATTTTGAAGGTTTATTTTATTTTCAAAATCGCCTTTTAGTGCGCTGTTATATCAAAAGGAAACATGCGTTCACACACAAGCATTTTTTGCTGGACAGAGCTTTTTTCTCAGATTTCTGGTAGTCATTCGATAGCTCAAATCGAAAATTCAATGTAATATTCAGCCCTTTGAGATCGGTACTTTTCGGTCATAAAGAAGCAAATAATATTCGACCCCATTTGCTGTACAAGCAATTGTTCATAGGAGTGTTAGTAATCATTCGAAAGTATGAATCTCTGGCTGGCTCCTTACGCAACCCATTTCTGAACATGTTTTTTTTATAGTGCAATAGCACACAGGATAAAATTATGTCTCACTACTGCAGCGCGCCTTCATTTTTGTCACGTGTATAATTCGCTGAAAGAACGAAAAAGATATGAACGAGTAGAGGAATTTCTGTAGTATCTCATTCAATTGTTTTCTCCGAAATTTTTTATAGCGGAGAAAAAATTCCCAACTGAATAACAGGTTGCACGCCACATGTCTAACCCGTAAGGTTATCGAGCGATCGCCTCGTTTCCCAAAGCGTAGATTAATCGATAAATAAGCTCGCCGAATATGTGGAACTCGATTTCAATTTCCCCCTGCTACACTGCAGTGGAACGGTCATTTCTAGAAAACAAGCACAAGCAAAAACCATTGAAAACTTACGCTATCGAATGATCACTAATAGTCCAAAAAAAGAGCTTTGTGCGATGAGAAATATAAAGCACAAACCTTTTCGTTCTCCTAAGAGCACTATCAAAAGTGTGATAGAAGTCTATGGATGGAGTTTTGTCCAGTGAAATGTGAGATAGAAATAAAAACACGCGCGTTGTGTGAAACATAATTTTTTTTGGATTTTACCGGCGTTATAAAAGAGTGTTTAGAAAAACCGACCAAACAGGGCCTGCAGCCAAAGATTAATGCTTCGAATCAATACTAACATTCCTACGAAAAGTTTTTGTACAGCGAATGAAGTCGAATATTCATTCGTACTCTTATAACCGCAAAATTCCCAAAAAGACTTTTTGCTGAGGTGTAGCAGCCAAAAGAAAATCGGGTTTCGGAAACTTGGATCATTTTCGCTATGTGCACCCTGTTTCGACCAATTGGCAAAAAGGCGTTTTCCAATTCTTTCTTAGCTTGAGTAATCATTCCACAGCCTAATTCTCGAGAACTTCAAATGGCGTGTCTTATTTTCAGAATAACCTGTTGAATGCACTGTAACAATAAAAATAAAATGATGCTCCACACTAGAGCATTTTTTACTGGACAAAGCCTTCCTATTAGATTTTAGTCATCATTCGATAGAATAAATCCCGCCGATTTCAAAGATATAATTGGTTTTTTGAGACTTTCTAGTGCGCTGCAGGGGCTAAAAAAAGATTGTTTTTGCAGTAACCGTTATATTACAAAAAGCACGATGACTATGTTCCAATGTTGCAAAATCCCATCTACATAACGAACGCAGAGTGCGCGCCGAGTGCGAAACGCTAACTTCATTTTGACTATTTCAGCGTAGTTAGAAGTCCTTTCCAAAAAAAAAAGTACACCATTACAATCGTCGACATTTGATCTATAGAATTACCACTAAAAGTGTAGGGAAATAGCTTCGCCCAGCAAAAATGCTAGCGTGTGAAACACAAATTGATTATTGCTGTTAACGCGCAATAAAATGTCTTTGGGATATAAAGTAGACCGCTAAAACTCTCGTAATTTAGGCTACTAACTATACTACTAAAACTCAGAAAAGAAGACAGAAAAGGCGCCCATTCTGATGGGAACGTACCAAGTATTCTTATGGGTCACATGTATCCGAAAGCTCTCCGCTTAACTACACATTACGTTGATATGTGAACTACCCAGTACCAGACCCGTCAAGGGGTGATTGCCTGATAGCTACGATAGAATATACTGAAGAAAGAGCGGTAGTAAAGTGGTGGCCACTGGACGTAATGGTAGCACGAACTCCAGAATAAGTAAAACGCCGGTCCGACCCCCGCCTGAATGTCCCAGCATTTTTGTGTACCACAAAATACTCTTAGATGTACATTAAACGGCTGCTAGAAAGCATAAAGATAGATAAATCATCCAGGTTTTTGATGGTCATAACGAAAAAAAGGAAAGAAAACGAAAGGAAAAATTACCGGCACCAAGTTTCCAGAAGCATTTGTGTTTCCACACTTCTCATTTAACTCCCGTTCTACAGTCCCTCTCATACTGAAAAATTTTATAATCACATTGAAAGCATCTCTTTTATACAAAAGACATTAAATAGCGAAATAAACACGTCTTGCTAAACCTTCTCACTTTGAATGGCTTCACATTATTTTTAGTGCAGATCCCAGTGGTTCTAGCAATCGATCCGCCTCCTCGCATCCACTGCTTTTTAATCTTTTCGAGACCGTGGACCCACGGCCTCTATACCTCCAATTGGCAACTCTGAACGGTCCCGCTCCACCTCTTCTGTATTTCTAACCCCTAGCGTGCTACGTCTAACAATAGCACGCTGGGGTCGGAGATACAGAGGTCGTGGGTCCACAACCTCGAAAGGATTACAACTTTCTTCATAAACCTCGTAGAATATTGACCGTATGTCTAATTAGTCTCGCTGATAGCCAAGCTGGAGCACCGCTTGTGAAGTTCGTTGATTTGACTGCGGCGAGTGCCAAAGGGAAGGTTCAGACCTGCACCGAGTATCACTAACCACTCGGCTACAGCTTTCCGCTGTTGCTCACCTTTAGTTATACATAAACAGGAAAAGAATGGATAGAGCAAGCATAAAAGTTACTCTCCACCGATTCTCCAATGCCGTCTGTTCTCTCGATCAGCTCACAACGTTTTTCGCGCTGCGTTTTTCTTAAACTAAAATAAAATTTTTGCTAACTTTCAAAATGTTGTGGAAAAAGAATACGGTAATCGAGGCAACTAGAACGTATTTGTTTATGATCATATCAACAACAATGAAAAAAAAAAGAGAACAAAAAGGAAAAATTACCGGCATCGTTCTCTTAGGGGAGCCGGCATTCTCAAAATCTCTCAAAGATTCGAATTCCACATGGCTCTCACTCTTAAAACATCCAAAATTACGAAGTAAATTGCATGATTTCCTCTACGAGAAATGAAATCAGCAAAGCAATGACGGCTCGATTACCTCCGCGTATACAAAACAATACAAGAGTGGATAAGAAAATAAAGGATAAAGCTCTCGGTGCTGCTCAATGCCCTGAGAGATCCACCACACATTCGACCTTCTCAGGCATCGTTTGAAGTAATTTAATCTTCTCCTAATGATAGGAGGTCGTTTCAACTCACAAATTTTTGGAAATTTTTCCTCTGAACAAGGCTTTTCTACTGCAATGTCAAATTGAACACTGTTTTTGTATTTGAAAAAAGTTTTTTTTGTATGCTGTATCACAGAAAGAAAAATTGTTCAACAATCGGGGTGGCTTCCTTCGACGGCTTAAGTCTGTGGGTGGCTATTCATTAGACCATACTGACACTCATTTGATACAAATCTCGGTTATTTCGAAGCTAGACTTAGGTTTTGGAAAGTTTTCAAAGCTCACAACAGAGGCGAAAAGAAAATTACTTGTCATACTGGGAGTCTTTACTGCACATAATAATTACGGATAGACAAACAGTAAGAGCATATTGTCGCAGTGGTTAGAGTCGCTCTGGGTTGCAAACATGGTCAATGGTTCGATCTCGCGCTCAATAGACACACCAAGCCCTCCTTCCCTTCGGGGTCGATTAAATGGTACATGACTTGTTTAGGAGGATAAGCGACACCTGATGATCTGTGGACCACCACAAGTCATTGTAAAGGCCAGACATGCATTCAATTACTTCAAATGAAGTTAAAAATTGAAGACGAATGCAAGGCGTATCCCTCAGGAATTGATCAACGCCGAGAGCTTCATCCTATATCCCTTTATATGTTTAGAAATAATTAACGAACAATTCCGTCCGTTGTCGCTGCTCTTGGTGAATCAAATATTTCAAGGTTATATCACTTAAGCCTTGAACTGCAGCCTTTCGAAATCGTTTGCACACATTGCTCCCCTTGTAAAGCAGTAAATAACCGTAAAGCAACCAGGACAGGATATCGGCACATCTTTGTTACGCACTCGCATTCAAAACGAACATTGGAAATCGTTGCTGCACAAGGAACTCATAGTAAAATAAACAACTACCAACGCTATATTAACTAGGTCTCAAGGGAAAGCAAGCGCAGACAGTCAAACATTTATGCACAGACACGCAGATGCCGCCTGCTCATCTACGCCGGTCCGCCGGTCCTCAAAGGGTTCAATCCATAAGATGGTGAGTATCACTAGATCGTATTCTGCAATCTGTTAACAAGGCCCGCAAACGAAGCGTAAGTCGTCACACATAGCGTGTGAGTGTATCACGAAGCGTATTGATAGTTCGATCCACTGGCCAGAGCTCACCAAGCTTTATATTTCACCGGACTCAACTAATTTGTTACCTCACTTGTTTGGAAAGAAAGCACCACTGACTTGACACATCGGTACGCCACCTACGCCACCACGTGTCACCGTAAAGGCCAGATATGCATTCAATCACCTCGAAAGAAATTAAAAAATTGAAGACGAATGCACGGCGCATCCCTTAGGGATTCATCAACTTCGAGCGCTTTCCTCCTTTCTAGCTTTACATACAAAAAGTAGATGGGCATGTACACAAAATTATGCAATAGAATATTAACGAAGATAACCTGAGATTGTTTGAGCAACGAAGAAAAAATCCGCATTGATTCAGAAAAATCATGCGATGCTTGCAAATACAGAACATCAACGGTTCGGGGGCCCGGCGAAGGTTAAATGCATATCTCTGGCTTTTATAATGACTAGCGATGGCCTACTGATGTATAAAGTCTGCTGCATTCCTCCTCAAGAAGCCTGATAACAAATTGGTCGACCTGGGCGAAATAGAAGTCTTTGTGAGCAATGGCCGCACCGACAAACCTATGATAGCGTGTGTGTGGCAAAGTACCTAACCACTCTTCCATGCGCGCCTGAAATAGAATGGGTAGAGAAAAGAGAAAGGTTAATCTTCGATGCCAACCGCGACCTCAGTTCCGCAACCTCTCGGCGCTTTACAACCCTATTATAACTGAAAAAACGTACAATATCGTAAGAAACGGCTTACAAATAAAAGTGGATGTGGTAAATTGGAAGAGCTTATGTGGCGCAGTGGTCTCTAAGCTGTGAGACACCCACGGGTTGATTAATCGATGGTCAATGGTTCGATCCCATGCTTAGCTAAACAAGCCTTCCATTTCTCCGTGGTCGGCGATTTGGTAGCAGACTTGTCTGGAAGAATAGCAGCACTGACTGCGTACATCGACAGGCTATAGGGAGCCATTGTAAGGGCAAAAAAACATGCACTTAGTCACCTCTAACGATACTACGAATGGAACCGAATGCACGCGAACCCTACATTTATTGATCATCGCCGAGAGGTTTTATACACTTTTATCTTCCTGCATAAAAAAATTGGGGCTATTGCAGCGCATTCATTTACAGTCAAAGGAAATAGGAAAAAAGGTAATCGAACGCAAAAACTACCGGCGACAGTTTTTCACTATCGCGTCCGTCCTCAACGTCGTTGAGCGACTCCCGTTCCATTTCTGTATCACACTAAAAAATTCAATATTCACGTCACAAATAGGAATTTTTTCCCTCTTACAAGTACTGAAACAGCAAGGCACTTACGCCTTGAGTACTTCTGTTCATACGAAACAAAACGGGCTAGCCTCACCGTATCATCAGTGCCGTTTACTTCTTGGATGCTCTCAGCATCTGTTTCCACCACTTCCTCCTGGAAACAAAATTATCTACGATAGTATTAGAAACGAGGTGAGAATACAAAGCACAAGGTAAACAGCACAGCGACTGTAAAATATTCTTCTACGAGTATTGAGTGGTGTGGCAAAAATTCGACCTCACGCGGGAGTTGAATCCTCCTTTCATTCTTACTAAGTGACGAGTGCTACAACTACACTACCGATGCTACCGCTCTGCTACGAAACCTCTCAAAAAAATTAAATTGCTGATATGTACGACAGGATATATCGAAGAAAGCGTGCAAGCAAAGCGGTGGCATCGGTGATGTAGTGGTAGCGAGAGCATTCCGGTATGGGTGAAGCGCAAGTTCAACTCCCGCGTAATGTTGAGTGTTCCGCAGACAATTTCGCATTCTTAGATGTATATCCCTTTGCGGACGATGAGGGTCATTTTGATTCTCGAACTTTCAGGACTCTTACTCGCTAAACCAAACTTTTTACCTAGAATATAAGTAATAATTCGAAAGCTTAAATCTCGAGGATTCCCAAAGTTTGCTTGGTTCCCAAAACGGCCTTTGCAGTACGCTCTAGCAGGAGAAAAAATTATGTTTCATGCTTGGTGCCTTACTTGCACAGGTAAAATCAGTGGAATGCCTTCTGGACTACACTAAGCTCATTTGATGGCTCGAATACCGTCGAATTTGAACTTTAAAATAGTTATTGAAAAGGTTTTCACAACGCACTGCAAAAGCTTAAAGGATAAAGCTCTAGGCATTGATCAATCCCTAACAGACGCACCATGCATTCCCGTTCAAATTTTTAACATTGCCTAAGGCGACTGAATGCATACGTGGAAATAACAATGACTCGCGGTGGGCCACCCGCTGTATCGAGTCAGTGCTGTTTAAACCTCCAGGACAAGTCCGCGACCGATCCGGTACCAATTTACCGATCTCGAAGGGATGGGTGGCTGGTGGGCGATGAGCGCAAGGTCGAACCATTGACCCTATGTCCGACGCAGAGCACCTCTAACCACTGCGCTACATGCGCTCCGCGCACTGTAAAAGTCAGAACCAAATTGCGTTACACATTTGGAGTTCCCTTAGGACGTAGGAGTTACATACGCACAAACGGTATACAGTCTTGTAGAAAGAATCATGTTCTATGAAAATAGTACAAAGAATCTAAAGATTTCCCCAAAATTGAGAAAAAAACCCCTGTTGATTAACGAAAATTACGCGCCACTGGCGATATCGGTTATGTTGCCGCCAGTAAAGGGATATTGTAACATATACCACTGCAACAAAAGAGTGAAACTAAAAACTTTATTTCGACTCTGAAGAATTTACACCTGATTATATGGAACTACGAAAGTCTAGAGGGTGAAAACGGAAAAAAACGACAGGAATAAATTCTTCGGAAGCGCTTCTAATGTTGAAATCCAAAAGGGATTACCACTTTAATTTTCTGCCGCACTTTAAAAATTCGGTTATTTTCTGACCTTAAGGAAACAAAGGAAAAACTGACATCATTCGCTGGAAAGGAACTTTTCACGAGAGTGTTAATAACCATCCGAAAGTTGAGATTTTTGGCTACAGCTCGACGCCGCTGGTCTTCGAAAAAAACTTTCCTTCGACGTTGTTACAGAAAAAAATTTCTTGCAATACAGGCGCGCGTAATTTTTCGCCTGATAGAGTTCTTTTTTGGACTTTCAGAACTCATTCGAAAGATCAATCGTTGCTTATACACACGCTGTGCTTATATACTGAAAAGACCGCTTCTCGGCAACGAAGTAGGTATGATAGGTTGAATTCACATTTGCGAGCAAGGTGGTCATTGGCCAATTCACGTGTCGCTAGGTAAGGCAGCCACGTGCGCTAAAACGATGATCGACCGATGTTGGACAGGTCTCACGAATCGCATCACTAGCACGTCAAGAATTAGTCAAAGACCACCTTGCCGCCCATGCGGATTCAAGTTATTTCAAATACTGCGTTACAGGGAAACGGTCTTTTGTAAATAAAAGCACAGCGTTGGAACCAGCAACGTTTACGTTATCGAATGATTACTAACCACTCCAAAAAAGGAGCTCTATTCGGCGGGAAATGTGCGCGAGAGATATTGTTTTGTGTGGAGATCACAGCGTTGTAAAAGTGTGTCTCGAAAAAACGGTTATGAGGGGCTGAAGCCTGAGGTCCCAGCTTTCGAATGATTACTAACATTCCTATGAAAAGTTCTTCCACATCGAGTTAGGTCGTTTTACCATTTGTTCCCAAATAATCAAAAGAAACCGAAATTCTATAATTAAATTAGAACAGCAGAACAATAAAGAAGACTTGATCCATGGCATCGATTGTTTTTGAAAACCTCGCACAAACATACGTCGATGCCATGGATCAATTTTGTTCTACCAGCCGAGATGCATCGACTGAGAAGTGATGATGGCACAGAGTCATTGTACACTGTGCCGTCATCACATACGCTTTCCTCCTCGCTGTAATGCAGTGTTCAATGTGGGGCGTGGGTCACTGACAAGTGGGGCGAGACCTTCAAAACACCGGTGTATGACCCTGGCGTACCAACCTCGGGTAAGGCTTTAAACATTCTTAAAAATTAAATTAAAGAAGACTTGCTAGATAGTAAAGCGACGATGGCACATTTACCTAAAGTTACCTAAAAAACAACAAAAATATGGAGAAAATAGGAACACTTACCATCTGCTTCTCCTCGACCGCCTTGCCTTCTTGCTTAGTATTTTTCAAATTCACGTTCCCTTCGATCTTAAAAATCTAATATCACAGTGAGAAATCGATGAAAACACGTAAAAGATAGGGATAAAGCTCTTGTCGTCAATCATTCTCTGAGAAAGACGTTACATTAGAGTCCATTCGCAATATTGCTTGAGGCGACTGAATGCACACCTGCCCTTTGAGATGGCTCCCGGGTGGCCTACCTGGACGTGGGTCATACCCGGGTGGATACGTCAGTACTCCTTTCGGACATTTGTGGCACGAATTCACCAACCTCGGAGGAATGGAAGGCTTGACGAGCCTACAGCGCGGGACTGAAACCATCGATCATGTGTATGTCGCGAGTCACCTCTAACCACTGCACCACATGTGGCTTTATGAAATAAGAAAAAAACAAAGCTTCTGGCGTTGATCAAATACTCAAGGATGCGATGGATTCGACTCCAATCGCAATTTTAAATACATATCACCCTTCCACAATGACTCATGGGTGGCCCATCAATGTATCGAGTTAATCCTGCTATCCTTCTAGACAAGCACGGTGCACAATTCATCGATCCCGAAGTAAAGGAAGAGCTGATGAGCCTATAGCGTGCGAGGTCGAACCAAAGACGTTTAATGATCGATCAGACGAGCGCCGCACAACACCTCTAACCACTGCGTCACATGGGCTCTTCCAACTTACCATATTCGCTTTATCTCTACACGGTTTCACATGTGTCTATAGGTTCTTTTCAGTTCCAGAAGGGCTCAGAGCGAGAGGTTGAGAAAATATGAGAAAGGAGTTAACACTAAAGAATGGGTAAAAGCAACCTTTTTTCTTTGCCTATCCATTCTTTCCAAGGCGCATATGGCACTGTGGTTAGAGATGCTTTGCGACCCTCACGGGGTCATTGGTTCGATCCTCTGGTCCAATGCTCAACAGACTTTCTATTTCCCCAGAGTGGCTAATATGTTACCTGACTTGTTTGGGAGGATAGCAGCATTGAGTTTATACACCGGCAGGACACCGTGAATCATTGTAAAGGCCAAGAATATGCATTTAATGCATTTAATCCCTTTCGGACGACTGTTTATTTATTTTCGCAAGCAGCGCGTGATTTTCTCGTTCAAAGTGGATTGCCTTCCTCGTTGCAGAAAAAATTTCAAGTTTTTTCATTGTTATAATATCACATGATTTTCTCTAAACGTCCATCTACTTCTGTGCGTAGAGCTACAAATGATGAATTTTATAGGCTGAAGGACGACAATTCACGAACCGATCTAATTCGCTGGACAGGCTCTTTTCATAGGGTTGTCAGAAGTCACTCGAAAGCTTATACCTCTGACTACAGTCCCACTTCACCGGCTTTTCAAAACACTCTTTTATTACGCTTTGGAATCCGCAATTAAACTTTATCAAGCACATATTTCGCTGGAGGCACGAAAAGCATAACAGTGTGTAGAGAATTTTTCGTAGTATCAGAATCATACTTTTCTTTATCAAAAATCTCTGTCAATGCAGCCAAAAAATCCCCCAATTGATTAACAATATTTTAAACGCGATCGATCGCCCGACTCCCATTCCGCGAATTAGCCGGTAAACAAGGTTGCCGAAGATGTGAAACTCGATCGATTTAGCCTGCTAATCGGTATTTCAAGAAAATAAGCATAGAGTTTTGGATCATTGAAACTTACTAAATCGAGAAAAAATACTAATAGTCTGAAAAAAGAGCTCTATCCGGCGAGGTTTGAAGCACAAATCTTTTCTTTCTACTACAGCGCTATCAAAACAGCTTTTACGAAAAGCAAACACATTTTTGAGTTCTTCGAGACTAGTGCTATCGAAAGAGTGTTAGCAGTCCAGCAGAGTTTCGTCTAACAAAATATAAGCGAGATAAAAAAAAAAACACGTGAGCATGTGAAAGATAATCCTACCTTGGATTTTACAAAGCTATAAAAAGGTGTTTTGAAAAACCGACCATGTAGGGCTCTAGACAGAGATTCAAAATTTCCAATGGTTACCAACATTCCTATGAAAAATTTGTATCCAGCGAATGAGATCGCTTTTCATATTTGTCGCCGTCTATCATATAGGTACCAAAAGGATAAATCTTTCGGCGTCGTTCAGTCGATGAGGAATGTGCCATGAACTCGTCTTCAATTCTTAGCCTAGCTTGATGTGGATGAATGCACATCTGGTTTTTAACAGTGACTTGCAGTGGCCTATTGGTGTATCAAGTCAGTGATTCTTGTCCTCCCAGACAGTCTCATACCTTCTCATCGATCATACGGGACGGAGGGCTTGCTGAGCCATGAGCGCAAGATCAATTAGAGCTTTTGTGAAACGCATAGCACCTCTAGCCACTGCGCTACATGGTTCTTACTTTTTGTTCCATTAAAACTATCACGTGCAGTGGAGACTCGAAGAAAGTGATTTTTTTTTTGGCTCCTAAAGCGAGCTGTGAAGTCTCATTCAAAACCTAAGTCTAGCTTTGGAATCATCGAAATTTGTACTGAATTTCAGCACAGTCTAATGGAAAGATACCCGCAGATGGAAAGATACCAGCCACTCAAATAAAGCACCTCGAGTATAGAACAAAATTTTTTTTCGCTACTATAGCATACAAAGAAGGCCTATTCAAAAACAAACACTTTGTTCAAATCTCCGCAATTAAATTTCGATTAACCACGAACATTTTGGCGAAAAAGCTTTGTACACCGAAAAAGATCTCTCATAAGTTACGAGTTGAACACTACCTTCACTATTGGTAAAGGGATGCATGACACATCTCCCAAGGCATTTATCAACACCGAGAGCTTTGTTCTTTTTTTAATTTTTATCCACTTCCTACAGTTTTGTATGACCAGAGATAATCAAGCCGTGATTGGTTTGCTGATTTCACTTCCATAGAAGAAAATATGCAATTTTTCTTTGCAATATTAGAATTTTTAAGTATGAGAGGTAACCGAAGGTCGAGTCGCCTAGGGATTTGAAAATACAAGCGCTCCTGAAAAAATGGTGCCCGCAATTTTTCGTTTTTATTTATTTATTTTTTCTTTCCCTTTAACGAATAAAGAAGTCGCAGCTGCCGTATTTTACCACATACCTTTTTTCATAGAATTTCATAAGTTACTGTTGATTTCTCTTAATCAAGAAGGATGTAGCGTGAGAAAGGCTGAGAAAATCGATGGAACATACGGCACTGGAGAATTGGTGATGGTAATCTTTCTGTTTACTCTTCCTCCCCCAATGCTCTCTGGCCATCAATCAACAGCGCCCCTAAAGAACGCCCCAGCCTGGTTATTCTCGGGATTGCGAAGTGATCTCCTAAGCCAATATACTAAAACGTTTATGAAAAAGCAGAGATTCTGAAGTAAGCGATGGATGGATACGTGAAAACGACTCGAATGCAAGAAGTATCTTACAAAATAATAAGTGTCAGCAAGGCATGATTACTTTGCTGTTTTCGTGTCCTTTCTGGACAGAAAGATGTTTTTTCAATTCAATAATAGAATTTTCAAGTACGAGAGTGACGCGGCACGGGAGTCAGATAAGAAGTTTGAGAACACAAGCGCTTCTGGGAATTTGGTGCCGCTAATTTTTCCTTTGCCTCCCCGTTTTTCCTTATTTCGTATAACCATCAGAATTCTCAATGATTCCTTCACTGGTATTGCTTTATAGCAATGGTATGGTGCTACAAAGATAAATCCAAGGTACTAAGTGGTTCGCAAAGGATTCGACATCAGGCGGAAGTTTAACTCGCGCCTCACCCATATCGGAGGCGCGTTCTATCACTACATCACCGCTTTGCTACCACACCCAGTAAAAAGTAAGTTCCTGATAGGCACATTATGATATATCGAAGAAGAGTGATAGCAGAGCCGTGGTGTCGGTTCTGTAGTGGTAACATGCGCCTCCGGGATGCGTGAGATGCGAGTTCAACCCCTGCCCGATAACGAATGTTTTGCAAACCACTCAGTACTCTCAAACGTATATTTCTGACAATAAGTCCCAGCTAAAAAGTAGTAAAACTAAAGAATTCATTTTGATTGTAAGATGTTTAGCTATAATTCTATGGAACAACAGAAATCCAAGGAGCGAAAAAGATGAACAAAACAACCAGAACCACTTTCTCAGAAGCGTTTCGTTATTAAAGTCGTTGAGCAATTCCCACCCTATATTCTTCTCATACTTAAAAGTTCTACAATTATAATAGAATTAGTATGATAGATATTGAAGCGACGGTGACATATTTATCTGAAGTTATCCAAAAAACAAAAAAAAAATAGGGCGAAAAAGAAACACTTACCATCGGTTTCTTTCTGACCGTTTTGCTTTTTTCCTTAGTAGTTTTCATCTTCACGTTCCCTTCGATCTTAAAAATTCACCATCACAGTGATAAATCGATTAAAACAGATAAAAGATAAGGATAAAGCTGCCGTTGTTAATCAATTTCTGAAGGATACGAAGCATTCCACTCCATTCGTAGCCTCGCTTGTGGCTACTGAATGCAGATCTGATATTTGAAATGACCCTCGGCAGGCAGGCAGACGTATTAAATCAGTGCTTCCATCCTTCCAGACATATCTCGCACCAATTCACCAACCCCGGAGGGATGGAAGGCTTGACGAGCCTACACCGTGGGACTGAACCACTGACCATGTGTATGTCGCGAGTAACTTCTAACCAGTGCGCCTCAAACGGCTCTATAAAATAAAAAAAAAGACGGAGCTCTTCGTGTTGATTAAATCCTTAAGATTGCTAAGCATTCAACTCCATTCGCAATAAGTATTCCTATCCTTTCAGAAAAGCCTGGTGCACCAATTCATCGATCTCGAAGGAATGATGGAACGCTTGGTGAGGCTTGAGCGAGCCGGGTCGAACCATCAACCTCTAATTGATCGATCACGAGTAGGTCGAAAAGCACCTTCAACCACTGCGCCGTACGCGGCTCCGATGAAAACATAACAAAAGAAGGAAATAATCAAAGGGAATTCTGTTCTACTTAGAGTCGGCTAAAGCAAACAACAAAAGAGAGATGTGCAACGGAAAAATATATACCGTCGAAAAATAACTTGAACTGTCCGCTTTCTCGTTTTGGCGCGATCTCTTCGCGTTTCACAGTCTTGTTAGGCTGAAAAGGCTGCAATAACAGTGGAGATATGATAACAATAGAGAGAGAAAAAGAGAGAAGATAATATAAATGATGAATCCACTAAAGCATATCAGACGATGGTTATAAAACTACGAAGAAAAAAATAAATAAAGCCTTGGCGTCAATCAATCCCTGAACGATCCACCATGTATTCCACTCCATTCATAGCATCGTAGAGCTCTATCCTCGCAGAGCCAAGCTGGTGTACACTCGCCTACTACCTACCCCCCCCCCCCTTGGAGAAACGGAAGGCTAGGTGGGCCTTAAGCACGCGTGATCGCACCATCGATCGACATTGTGCATGTGTCTATCAAGGCATCTTCAGCCACTGCGCCACATGCGTTCATGGTTACATTAGTATATGGATTGGAAGAGAAGAAAGAAAAGAAAAATTACCATTGCCAAATTCACGGTGGTATCTGTGTTTTCGTCTCTTTCCGTCTCCTCCTGCTTTACTATGGTCTCGAACTGAAAAACTTTATAGTTTGACGCGCGGAGAACGGCTTGAAAAAGAAAAGAAAGAAAAACGAAAAGTGAAAGAGAAGACGCGAGAAGCAAAGTTTTTTCAGAAAAAAAACCCTCGTGAGGATCGTGGGCCACTTCTTAGCTCCACCAAAAAGATGGGGCTAATTACCAATTTTTTTGCTTTATTTTATTACTTTGCAAATTTCTCGTCCTCAAAATTGGGTAACTCACCCTAACGCTCGACGAAAGCACCATATTGAAGCCCATGCACACAAAAACTTTGTGGTTGATGACCAGAACTGGAAGATTACTTATGAATGCGATATATAGAAAAGACTGACGTAGGAACACGCAAAACACTTGGCAATAGCAAAACAACTGGAATTACTGAACTCAACGCTTAGTGAGTCTGTCTGCTCTTTATGCTCGACGACCTTAACCCGTTTAGCGACGACGACATTGATCGATCGCACAGCGCAACTCGCAAGAGGCATTCCTATTCAAAATTAGGAATTTTCTGTTTATTTGAAGAATAAAACCATAGGTTTTTTTTGCGTTAATCTGACACTAGAAAATTTCTTCCACATGGTCATATGTTTTTCGTGCATCTTTGAGTTTGCTGTAAGACAAAAACTTCTAGGGTGAAACTTAACGTTCTTTTTGCTCATAAAAGATAAAGGATAAAGCTCTCGGCGTTGATCAATCCTTGAGGGATGCGCCATGCATTCGACTTCAATTTTTAACTTCGTTTGAGGTGATTGAATGCACATCTGGCCTTTACAATGACTCGCGGAGGCCTCCCGCTGAACCGAGTCAGTGCTGTTTATCCTCCCAGACAAGTCTGAGACCTGCCTGGTACCAGTTTACCGACCCCGGAGGGATGGATGGCTTGGTGAGCCATGAGCGCGAGATCGAACCACTGACCTCGTGTGCGACGCAGAGCACCTTTAATCACTGCGCCACATGCGCTCAACATACAGTGTTCTTTGTTCGTATATATTTTTGCTCATACAGTATTCTAATGATAACCTTCCAAGAACTGACTCTGAAACATAATTCTAGTTTCGCTGCTGAATCATGATCAGAAAAAAGCCCCATTCAAAAACCAGATACATCGTTGAATACGCAGAGATTTAAGCTTTTTAACGGCTTCTAAGTGTCTAAGAGAAAAGTTTTCTTAAGCGAGAAAGGCCTTCAAACAATCGTGTGCCTCAGATGGTACACGTCTTTCTTAGGGGTTGATCTACGCGACGAAAACCGCTTCAGACGAGATCATTTATCACAAACTCAACTACAACTGATGACTATTTCAATACGAATCGCTACGACCAATAGAAAAGACGACCATATCGGAGAAGAAAAGCCGAGAAAAACATTTAATCCGAGCCAGAAAACGCACGAAGTGCTACGACCGAAGTGAGTTGGCGGTGGACCGCAAGATTAGCAATGGAGCAACGTTTCGCAGACAGCCCAGAATTATTATCTAATCCTAAGAGAAGATTTCTCAGAAAATAGATAAAGACGTGGAATTGGGTTGGAACAGCAGATCAGTGGCCGGATCTAGGTTCATGGGCAAACAGAAAAGCGAAAACTCATTTGCTTTGGTAGATCACAGTGATAACGATGGAGCAAAGTCTTGCAGACATCTCAGTAGTACTATTTCATTGTTCAAGAAGAAATTCCCCAGATAATCCATACAGAAATGCAATGAGGCCGCGGCATCGGCTTGTCCGGAAGTAGGCGAAGAACACCTGGCGAACCACGCTTACTTTCGTTGGAAGGTAAAAAAGCGGAACCTGTCCACGGTCTAGCCCTCCAGGCACCAAGGCACTGCCATGAGTTGTTCACCGAACGGAGTCTTTTCGTCCAAACCTCGAAAGTGATTCAATCACTTGAAAAACGGTGCTCTGGTCTTGAAAGGGTTTGCATGGCATGTTGCAGCTGCGTAAAGGAAAGTATGCCTCACTTTCAACTTGATTTGCTTGCTTGATTGAGGTCTGTGGTTAGCTTTACACGATGGTTCAGGAAGTTGTTTGATGGCTTGAATCTCGATGAATTCAAAACTATTTTGATCCGAATAGGCATTTATACAGCACTGTAGGAGAGAAAAGAGGATAACATTTCGCACTCCGCATAACTATCCCGCTGAACTTAGCTTGCTTATATGGCAAAATAAAGCGAATGTAAAAGCTATTTCCTATAAAATGATAGAGCAATGTCTCTTCTACAATTCTCGCATGTGAAGCCTATTTATTTCATCTCGACAACAAAAAAATTCTTTCATATGCGTTAGGCAGCACGGCGTGAGGAAACGATCACTTTCTCTTGAAAATAACTTTCTCTAAGAGTGTTAGTAATCGTTTAGAACCTCAAGTCTCTCGCAACTGCGCTATTCGATCATTTTCTGTGAGAACCATTTTATAACGTTGAATAATCTAAGATAAAATTACGTTTTGCATTGGCCGCGCAATTTTACTATTACTTCGTGAAAAGCGCCAAAAGTTTATGAAAGTGTAGAGGAAACCTTGTAGTATCAGAGGTATTCGTTTGATCTAGAATTTCTATCAATGCGAAGAAATAATTCCTAAGTTAATGACAAAATTCTCACTTCAAATGTGTAACACATCAGCGCTATCAATCGATAGCCGTGTTGTAACCGCGGTGATCCCCCTTACCCATACATGGCCCGTCAAATGGCCAAAGCACACATGCCCGCACATGTGAATCATTTTTATTTTTTCCGCTACGATGCTAAGTAACGATCTTTCCAGAAAGTGACCAGAGATTTGTAATCGCTGAATCCTATGCTATCGAATGAGTGCTGGTTGTCCAGAGGGAGTGCTCTGTCCTTTGAGAAATATGCGCGTGTGGAACGCAATGTTCTTCTTGCGCTAGAGCGTTATAAAACAAACTTAACAAACAACGGTCACTTAGCGCAATAGCCAGAGATTTGAGCTTTCGTATGACTAGTAACAACTTTATGAAAAGTTCTTCCCCAACGAAAGGGATTGTATCTCACACCATGTTACCCAATATAAAGTGCCAAAAAGCCCGATCGGGGAAAACACGCGCCTCTAATGGCAGTGCGCGCAGCGTTTGTCAAGTGCTGTCCGAAAGGGCATGATTCTTATGATTTATTTACAGAACCACCGGCGTTTGGGAAAAAATTTCAGGTTCATTATAGTGTATCGAAACACTGCGAACTTTACTACGTTTATACTTTAAGTAAGAAAAGTTATATTCTTTTTGGTCTCACAGCGATCTATGAAGACCTTTCCTTTAATCAAGCCTGTGTCAGAATTAATGAAAGTTAAGCTATCAAATGGTTACCAAAAGTCTGGTGAAAAGGCAAGCACAGACACAAATCGTTCAAGTGATGTGTGCCGAATGAGGAACAAAGTTCTCCTTTGCTGCTATAGCGCAACTTTTTCGTAAAGCAGGCACACTGATGAAAACGCAATTTTCATGTTGTCGAATGACTACTAAATTAGAGAGAGTGAAATTGGTACTATCCCTAAAGAGTTAAACACAGTAATTCCACTTTTCTTCTACAAAAGTAATTAAATCCTCGGTAGCTGAAGGTTTGTGGTGTTGAGAAGACGAAGAATTGATAGGACAGTGTTTCATCTATCGATTTAGAGATATTTTTTCCACAGATTGCGCTATCTCACGCCATTATAATTGCCACTATCTTCATTAAGCAATGAGGTTTTCTTGTTGAAGCATAAGAAATATAGATGGAATTTGGAACATCTTAATGATCCCTTTACTAAGGTTATTTGGTTCTTTCTGATTAGAAGCGAGCAAATGAAAAACCGATCCCATTCGATGGAAAGTAAATTTTCATAGGAGTTTCAGTAACCATTCGAAAGCTGACACTTTAAGCCACAGCTCCACGTCGACGGTTTTTTGCAATACACCTTTACAACGCTGCAGTATCCAGATCAATAATTATGCTCCACACTCGCCTTTCGTCTTCATTTTTATCACGCGTATAATGCACTGGAAGACGAAAAGCATATCAATGTGTAGAGAAATTTCCGTAGTATCTTAATAAATCATTTCATCCGCAGTTTCTTCCAAGGCAGAGGAAAAATTCCCAATTGAATAACAATATATCGATCGCCCCGCCTCGCCCGTCTCTAGCACACCCTGCCACGGCTCTCGCCTTGTCGAATAGCCGATAAACGTCGTTGCCAAAAGTGAAAACTCGATTTTGTCTTCTCTGCTAAACAACATTTTCAGAAAAGAGCACATCGCTTGAAACAGGATACATTACGCCATCAGATAATTACTAACAGTCTAAAAAAGAGCTCTGTCAGACGAAATTTAAGGCAGAAATCAAAAAATCGAAAGGGATCAGAAGATCAAACGAGCTTTGAAAAGTAAATACATTTCTGACCTCCTTGAATTTTGTGCTATAGTTTGCGTACTATCACTCTAAGGAAGGAGTTTTGCACAACGAATCATAAGCGTGATAAGAGAAAAGAACAGATGGTTTTACGAAACATCATTTATTTTGAATGTTACAGCATTATTAAGAGGTGTCTTGAAAAAGCGACGACGCGAAGCTGCATCCTGGATTCTCAGCTTTCGAATGGTTGCTAACCTCCTATGAAATATTCCCCTCAAGCGAATGAGGTCGGTTTTTCATTTTCTCCCCACCTAATCAGAAACAACCATTATTTCTGAAGAAGCTATTTCAATGAAGTTCCAACATTTCATGATAATAATTCTCCCTCGAAACCTGGGTTTGTCTTCTCCCATCCATCATCCCAGAGGTCTTCAAAATACGCTGTTAGACAGCTTTGTGTGGAAAGGGGTCAATTCCTTCCTCTCTGTGACTCCCTTAGCACGAGATTCGCCCCCTTTCTTATGCTGCGCGACGCCGCCACTACCGTAGCTGAGTGAGATTTGACGTCGCGCGGCACGGTACGAAACGTACCGTAGAGTTTTATAAAGGGATAAGATAAACTATGGCGTGCAATATAGCAATTAGTGGGAAAAATCGATCACCTCTAGATCTCCTCACCTTTAAATCGATAGATGAAACACTTTCCTATCAATGCCTCATCTTCTCAACCCAGATAGGCTAGAGATTACTTGCATGGAGAAACGCCTGCTTTGATGCTCTGCACGAGTGCAAGTTTTAGTTTCAGACTTTTAGACTCATTTCATGCTTTTATTTTTCTGTTTGATTGTGGTTTTACTTCTTTATTTGATTATTATAAAAACTGTGCTGATTGTGGTCATAAACTAGCAAATCAAACATTGCGAGAGCTCTTCATATTTTGGCCGCCAAGTCGGCCGTCTTCGTCTGCTTTGTTAAGCATGACATATTTGCATTGGTTGTTACATGAATACATTTCCTCCTTCAAACAAAAGATACAGTATGCTTTGAATTACGATTTTTGCGTCGCCGTTGCAATTAATGATTGCATTGTCGCCCTTTGTTATAATTATAACATTTGGTGTTGGGAATTTCTGCTGTCATGTACGGTATGGATGATGCGATTTCTTTTGAATGCCTATCAACGAATGCGCCCTGCTCAAACTCCTTCTGCTGTAACGCCGTAAATGGTCGAGAATTAGGTGAGATTTGTAGGGTTTTTGTATACTCTTAGGTCATCCCGCAATGTCCTCTTAGGTCGTCTCGTAATTTCTTCCGTGCCATTGCTTTCTTCAGTTTTTTTTTTTATTTCTAGTCGTGTTACTGCCAATAGGCTATGGGTGCTGTAGAATGTTTTTTTAAATCTACCTAGACACTTGGGTAAGGTTGCGGCAGCATCGCTTCCCATCTAAATGAGTTGGACTACCACAAAAATATGTTACGATGGACACCTCATGCATTGATCTACCGCGACCGTGCTTCGCGCGTAACCATCTGTGATTACTTTGCTGCAACCGCACAGGCACAACTTTCTCAAGTCGATCATAACCAGAGATGAATCCTGGCTCTTCTATAAGCACGAGTCACTCCTACTGGCTGCCCAGCGGCCATGACCCGCCACCTCAACCAAAGCCCAAGCTTGATGATCCGAAATTCTCCCTCGGTTTTCTGGGAATTGCAGGTAACGCTGTTTTGGAAACTGCTCGACAACTGACAGATAATCAGCGCCAACGTTCAGGGGGGAATAACTGAAGTTGGATGGAAAGTTAACCGTAGCATTACGAGAGAAGCGTCTGAGACTACTCAACGTTGCCGTTCTCCATAACACTGCTCGACCCGGCACATTGCACAGTCGACTCGCCACAATCTGAAGAAACTGGGCTGGACTGCTCTACTATGTCACCATGTAGCCTTGTTAATACTTTATCGGGTTGTCATCTCTTCGGTGGTCTGAAACCAGCATTTGTGGAAGGAAAATTTTTCAGAGTCTACAACCAGTTAAAAAGTCACCCCAACGACTATTTTGATTGCCAGCCCTATTCATTTTGACAGGAGAGCATCCAATCTTTACTCAACAAATGATTACACATCATTGATTATGACGATGATTATATTCCTGATTATGTGATTTCTCTATATAAGCAGCTTGTGAGTTAACAAAAGTGTCGAACTGCAGAAGGAATCATAAGAAACGTAGTATTTTTTTTCAAAAAATTATATTCATGCCAAGTAACACTTCTGTTCATTCGTTTAAAAGATCATTCACTTGACGAAAGCTCGTCTCAGAGTGACGATGTGAAAGCATCCACAGTCGGTCGCTATTTCGGTTCTAGTCTCCTCCATTTCTTTCATTTTTCTAACTATTCCATTTGCACGACTTCATTTTTAGTGGATGATCGCATTTTTCTCTTATTACAATTTTCAACATATCTTGTCATTATAATTTGAGCCAGCATGCCATGTGGTCTGTTAAATGGGCTGACTTATAAAGTCCGATGCACGTGTTTCGACCTTGATGGCTAAACTGCCCGACTGACGAGATAACACGTGTATCGGGCTCTATAAGTCAGCCCACTTAACAGACCACATGACATGTTGGCACAAATAATAATGGCAAGATATGTTGAAAATGAGCTTGGTTTCGAGAAAACACTCGAAACGAAAAATATTACAAATTTTGTACATCTTGCTGAAACATGAGAAGTAACACAGCACTCACTTTGATGCTTGATTTTGTTGCAAAATGTTGGAGAGCAGCCTGCCACAATCTGTACGCTAAAAAATATTGACTCATATCTGGTGAAGCGAGCAGTAATGGAACTTAAGGGACCTACTGAGAATAAGCGTTTTGTTGGGATTCTGAAGACAACTACGTACAAGCAGTCATAAACAAGCGAACGTGGAGTGGCAAATTGTTGACCTTATCTGGGTTAACACTCAATTTTTTCAAGATAGCAGTTTCAAGATAGTAAACTCAATATGAAACGAGCTGTGACCACGACTTTTGATGAAGGCGGATCGTTTATGTAAGTATTATTTAGAGGGCAAAGATTGGTGTACAGAAATCAGTGTTCTTTCTAAATCTTTATTCATATTGCTAATATTTTCTTCATAATACATCTCAGAATAGATTTGAATCACTTGCTAAGCTCTTCAGATAATAAATCTACTCACATTTCTAAGACAAATCTAATACATTATACTGTAAAATTCACCGCCGTCGTGGAGTTCATTACGTGAAAATAATCCACTAATATTTATACATACAACAGAGTTATTATTACAACTCATTTGACACGTTCGTAACGAACCTAAGTTTTTGACAGCAGGCAATAACTTCTCATTCACTGGGTTATTTCAAAGTTAGAACTTCTAGCTTTATAGAAGAATCTTTGCTTTATCACATCAAACAGAGACATAGTTTTTACACCGTGTTCTTTGAAACTAAAATATGTGTCGAAATAAAACTTTCAAAAGGTTGAAAATGGTATTTGAGTCCTAAAAATTTTTATTGAAAAAGTGGCAGCTGCAATTATGAGGCTTCTTCTATTTAATATAACTCGTCCTATTTATTTGCGTTAGATTTAATATATAAGCTCTGAAGCGGCAAAGCAGAGCAAATATATGCCATTAGCGCCAGGAAAGCATTTCATTATAGTACATCAAAATAGTCTACATCAACCCACGAAATTTTGCTGATCTTGACAGTCCATTTTGGTATTAGCAAGAGTTCCTATTGGCCAAGATAAACAGTCTCAAAACAAAACGACAATTACTTTCGCGTAATATTTTTTATGGAGGTTCCGTTGGCGCGAATGTATAAATTTGTTGAGAAAAGCCTCACAAAAAGTAACAAAGTAGTTTAAAAAATTGAAATGAAGCCTTATTATGTGCACTACTTAACAAAACTAAACCTCTAGCACTTATCAGTTTTCCAAAACATTGAAAACATTACATAATAACGGAATGTATAGGTAACGAAGAAAAATTTTTTTCGCCAAAGAAATAGCACAACAGCAGGTGACTTTCTTTATTGTGCAGTTGTGCTTATGTGCGATTTGTTCTTCATCGAGTTTTTGAACTATTTTTACCTTCAAGGTAGAATGTTGTACACTCTCCTTTGCCCTGCAAATAGGTAATTCTTTCATACAATAAAACCTAGTCAGTTGTTCCATGATTTATTTCGCAATTCGATACTTTTGATAACTTAACTGCTATTCATTCCGAGAGATCGACCAATCAATAAATAATTACTGTCATACTCAGTGATATGCAGCCATTTGGTGAGCGAAGAGTGGAATGCTTTCCTCCCAAAAAGAATGAGGTTGGTGAGCGAAAAGTCGGCGAGGTCACTTTTGAGTTGATTGTAGCTTCAAATTCTTATTCCTTCAGATTGATGCTTCAGATGCTGATTCAAGGTGTCAAAGGAACAAGAATTGATGGAGCAATATCTTGACTTCACGGTAAATATGGCACCGTGGTCCGACCTAGCTTTTCCAGGATGTGGCGAGTAGACTTTACAATGTGAGGTGGTCGGTCTATGAATGAAATATCCATCGACACATCATTTTGTGGTGAGCCCATTGCATTTATTCGGTCTTCTCATAAGTTTTAACACTAAAGCAATAAACACTAAATTTATAAACTAAAAGTAGTTATATTTTCTTATGAGCAATAGTCAAAGTATGCGTCATTACCTGAACACATTTCTGCCATCTCTCAAGCACCAAATCAATACGGCTTCCATAGAATTCGCCATCCTTGGATCCAAAGAAAGATGTCAATTTTGGAAGCAAATGGCTGATGTCTCGGAATATTGTTGGCCCAGAAAGTGATCCAGCGACCGCAAGAAGTGATAGTCAGACGGCGACAATCCACGATTGCACGGCAAATGAAGCAGCAACAGAACCTCTTCTGTTACTTCGATGGCGGCCTCTCGATCAACATTGCTGGATATTCGAAGCTCAACTGGCCCTTCAAGTTGGTGTTGCCAGAGCGAAACTGAGCAAGGAACTCAAACGCTGCTCGCCTGGACCAAAGTCCATGAGCCTTTCCACGGTTGTTGTTCTCAAAGGCGGTCTGCATCTCGTCCCGATTCGCACTCGTGAAGCAGCAAATTGCGATAGAGGCTTTGTTGAGCGGTCATGATGCGGCGAGCATGAATGAATTTAGTACTAAAACAAAGCTCAGAAAACTCTGCACAAAATGGTACTGATTTATTGCCTGGGAGATGGTAAAAATGTGTTTAGGCTGATGAAACATACTTTGATTAGTGTTGTTTAGCAATTTTAATTACTGCTGGCTGATAAATTTGGTGTATACTGCTCTGATTCCGAAACTCGTGAGAAGATCTAATAAATAGCAAAGGATCGTGCCACGGCCGTGCCTCACCATGCTACCAGAAAGTTTCACAACGTACCGCAGACTATGGATAATGACCCGATTTGAAATAGAAAAGAAAATGGATAAAACATTAGTGCGAAAGAAATTATGGGACAACCTATCGTAATCACGAATTATGAAAAACCGTACCTTGACTTCAACTTTTCCTCTTTCTACAACAATGAACTGCTGGGAAAAAACATCGCAGTAGATTGCCAGACTGTTCAGAAATCTGGAAACGTTCTGTGTCTCGTCCCTTTTACTATTGAGGTTTTAAAAGATGTATAGAAACAGTTGTAATAAATATCTTTCGAAGCCTACTTGAATTTTATTGGCAACTCCAGTGCTTTCCATTCTGGATGCCATGTTTACAGTGTCGCCGAACAAACAATACCTATTAAGAAACTATTCAATGAAAAGATATACAGTTGGTCTAAGAACGAGAGAAATTTTTATCGCTTTTGAAATTTATCAAAAAAAAGTAGGAGAAACTGCGTGCATGGTTTCCTACTAAAAGATTAAAAATGTGCTAGAAACATCTCCCACAGGGCGTCGTAAAAGATAACGCTCACTTTAGTTGCGCAATCGTGGAAGCTGAGTTATCAACTTCTTGCTCTAATTGTCTATTGCAAACTTCATCGAAAACACACTGCGAACGATACACGGCAGATCTTTTTTACATCAAAACATCGTTCGTTATTTTAGACCCTTCATATTAATGTTGATGACAAAGAGAACTGTGAAACAACCCACAAAACAAAGCCTAACATTAATAGTCAAATAGCGATCATCTTTTAAACAATCACCAGTAATCAACTAAATAGCGCTTGGTAGTTATAAAATTTATCCATGGCATCGACTGTTTTTAAAACCTCGCAATAAGCATTCAATATAGATTTACATTGCAACAATTAACGCCTTACAGAATCCAGCTCAGTAGCTCTCTCATTCAGAAACAACATCCCAAGCACAAAGAAGTTTAAAACATAATTCAGTAGCCAAATTGAGGCTTGAGTCCGTATGTTGACAGTGTTTCTAACGCAGTTCATAGAGGCCTGAATTATGCATGTTGTCATTGATTCGATCCAGAGTCCCACAATATAAAATACGCTTCATATTCTTCGAGGATTGACAAAATTGTGTTAGACTTGTCCGAAAAGATAAAAAACGTCTGTCCGAAGATCGATAGGTCAAGGTAAATTAAGGTGCTTAAACCTTTGCGGACGGCACCATTTTCGTTTCGGCTAGCGGGCAGTCGGGACGGCTACGAAAAAGAGGCTGCTGGCGCGCGCGCTTTAATTCTTAGTTTTCTATTGAAATTTCTACTTTTTTCGTCAGTGTATGGGATCTGTTTTTCAGTATGGTCAAATGTAGTAAAACATACTTCAACAAATCTATTTTCAATAAAAATAGCGCAATTGCTCCATTTATAATCCACACTTTTGAAGTAAAAATCTAAGCTTTTATGAGAGGACTATATTTAGAACCTATCAAACATTTCTATGATATTTTCATTCGTACTTGCCTTCAGTTTAACCAAATCCATCTTTTATTTCTTTCATTTTTCATATGCCTTATTTCACAATGTACATAAAATTCATCATACTGGCTAAAAATTGGAAGACAATGATTAGTTCACCAAAAAAGTGCTGCTTATTGCATGCGCCCCTTTTCGCAGATGATTTTTTACAATTTATTGATTATTAGTGCAATTCAAATTCCCATTTCTCCGATTAATGCGTAATTTTGCTCGAATTCTTTATTCATAGATATGTTTTGCGAAGAAGAAATAGAGGGAAAACGGTTCCTTCCCGTTACCTTCATCCTATTTGAGCCCATTGGTAAAAATCAATTTTTTATTTTTGCAAAACTTTTTCGCAATCACCTGATACTCAAAATCAAGTGAGTTTTAATGGCTTAGTCTATTTCTTATATGACCTGTTTTTTGCGCTGTAACAATTGAAATAAGATTTCTCCCACATCCGAGCATTTTTCGCCTCAAAAACTTCTTTCATGAGCAGCTAGTAACTACTAGATGGCAAATCCTAGTAATTTTAACATCGTACTTGGTTTTTGTTAAGCACTCCTTAGAGCGCCGCAGCAGCAAAAGAGAATTAGGTTTTGCAAATTCGGATCTTCTTTTGATGTCGGCATCCGGTCTTAACCTTATAGAAAACAGGCTTTCTGATTTTTTAGGAGTTGTGATAACTAGAATATGATAGCTGAAATCTTAGGCATTGTGGAGGTATACTTCATTTTTTCTTCAGAATGGTCTTCGTAATGCGCTCTAACAGTGAAAATAAAAATTACCTTTCTCACCCTAGCATTTCTCGCTAAAGAAGCTTTTCCGCAGAACTTTTGATAATCATTTGATAGCTTAAATCTCGACGATTCCCATGAAAACTTTGCTTATGTTGTGATAACTAAAATTTGAAAATGAGTCGCTGTAGCAGTTAAAAAAGGTCACGTTTCGCAGTGCAGTTGACTGATATGTCGCAGAAAGCGCGGTGACTTGGAACCAATGTCGCGAAATCTCAACTTTTGGAGTGCAAAAAGCAATCTTCTTTTGACAATCACAACGCTCCAAGTAGTCCTCTCCAAAAACCAACTACGTCTTTGTAATCATTTGCGATATCGGACCATTATTGATCGTTCATGATAAAAGATTCAACTGGCGAGATTTTCTTAAATGTGTGACAAACGCTTATTCGAGTGTTACAGCGCAGAAAATAAGCCATCTGAGAAATCAGATATACCGTTCAAATTTAATTGATTTCAGCTAACGAGCGGTTGTTTACATTTACTTTATTTATCTATTTACACGATCCGTCATCACAATTTTTATTGTGGGGATCCCAGTACTTCTAGCATTCGATTCCTGGTTGAGCGAGTTTTCCTGCAAATTCAAGGATGGCCTCCATGTGGCGTTCCATAAGACGTTGATGTTGATTCCCGGAGAGGGTTGGGGAGTGGAACTCGGCTCCATGCGCGCCGCGACGAGCATCACAGTCACTTGGCCGCGGCGCCCCTGATTATTTATGACGGTCATTTTTACCCTAAATTAATAATTATTTTCACTCAAAACAGTTGCGAAAAATACGTTTTTTACCAAAGTACTCAAACAGGGTGGAGATGACGGAGAGGTACCGTGGGATACTTATGTATTGCTGAAAATCTGTGCAATTTATAATTGATCTTGTGCGATGTTATTGTTACAGGTTATTTGTAATATTGTTATTTGTTGATTAATGAAAAATTGTTAGCAGTATCAGCACTATGCAAAATATGGCCTAAAAGTATGCATTTTCAAGAATAGTTGAAAAAACGTATTATCAAAAATGTAGCTTCCATATTAGAAAGTAGGAATTCTCAAGACGACCGAGCGCTCTTAAAATAAAACTATAAAATGGAAGGACGGGATGATTGCGGTGAGCGCAAAATAATGCAATTTTTTTTTTGGTCTTAGCACAAGGAGAGGATGTCTTTTCAAAAGTTAACATTGGCTCTGAATTTTCCATTTTTCGAGCTATCGGATACCAATAATCTAGTGTAGGTCTTTTCTAGAAAAAACCAATGGCTACGAACGCAATCATTGAATAGCGTTTGCATGTAATAGAAATTGTTTTCAAAGTAATGATTATTTGAAAGTTTGGCGTTTAAACTTTTTTGAATACGTTTACACAAGACCTTCCAATAATATTTTGACTTTTTTCCGAAAAAAATTATAAGAATTGAAATCTAACTAGATAATCCTAAAAAAATCTGCTGTGTAATAGAAAAAAGTGGACTGCGATTGCAGCACGTTATGATATTTATAAGAGAACCTATTATGAAAACCTTTTCACACGACAAGCTTACTGTCAGAATTAGAATTTTTCAAGCTATCGACTGACTGCAAAAACATCAGAAAGATAAGAGGAAATGTTCAATAACACCTAGAAAGACATTCCTTTTTCCAAGGATGTCGTTTGTATTTTCTTTTGAATGGCAAGAGTTTGGAAAGCATTAGCGTGAATTTTGCTAATTATTTAATTTTTATTCATTATTCATTATTCATTAAAATTTATTCATTACCAAATTATTAAATATTCATTAAAAATTATTCATTAAAGAGTCTCTCCAGTGATATTTTCCCGTCTTTCATGATAATGATAACTTGATTAACCGAATTTCTAGTGGAGCACGCACCAATCCTGGTAACCGTCCGAACGGTGAGCCAGCTGAGGGTCATAATGACCTATATCAGTCAAGAGCAATCGAGTGTACAACACTCTGTGTTTGGTGATAATTTCACTGGACATAAAGTGTAATGTTCGTCGTAGCTAACTCTTAGTGTGGGGACTGGAGCACCCACACAGGATTGGCAAAAGACGAGAAAGGGTAACTGCCCTATTGACGAGATTGCAAGGTCGAAACACTGTGTTGGGCTCTATAAGTCAGCCCTTTTCTAACAGACCACATGACATGCGTGGCTCAAAAATGACGAAAACACTCGAAACGAAAGAAAAACTTTCAGTCTTACAAAAACATTTCACCTTGGTGCTGCTAAGCCAACAACTCCAGCAGCAACACTCCCGCTGTGGAAACCAATACGAACCATCATCAACTCCTCGGGACGGTGAGCAAGTTTGAAGTTGGAAACAAACTGATAAAGTGAGAACTTCTAGACTGCTGTTTCAGAAGGATGAGAGACTCTTACCGATCTCATTTTTAGGGCAATATCGGCAATGTGCTTCACGTGATTGTTGCCATTCTCGTTTGGTACTCCTGACACGATCATATAGGCATCACCGATTGTTTCCACCTTGAGAATTTTTGTAATTAGTAATCTTAAAGTTTCATTCAGAGGCACGCTTATGCCTAAGGTTGCAGAAGTTCTTTCTTTCAGTTTCATTCTTTCTGTGCTGTATTATCACCGTGGTAAATTTACGATGGTTTTTCCAAACACTAATGCGCAGCGCTCTTCAAAGGATGGGCTGTACTATAGGTAAGGTAAATTTGATATGATTTAGATCGATCAGCGGCATATTTTTTGAGGATTTCGCCGTATTTATTAAACATTTCATTGTTTAAGAGAGGCTTCATTTATGAAGTTCTTCGTTGAAAGACTTAACTAAGTCACTGATCGTCCAATTTTCTATTTGGGTACCAGCGAGTAAGCATTTTGACTGGAGAAATAAAGTACCAAAACTAAGCACTGGACAAACGTGTGGCAATGCCTTTCAATATACTGTAGCTTGAACATCGCGAATCAGACTGAGATATATTTATTTCTTCTTCTTTCAAATCTGGTGTGAATCACTGAATTATGTTCAGAAACCCCAGAACCGACTATCTATTAACCTCGGCATAATGAATAAATGAGTATTTTCTTCTGTTTAGCCGTTCCGAGGTGTTAATGATCTATTTATAGAATATCAGCGAAGCTTATAACATTATAGTTAATAATGCAGCATGGATATTACAACAGTCGTAGTGGCTTACGTTTTGGCAAGGTTCGCCATCTTCAGAGCCTGGAAAGGTCAAATTGATTCGCAAATTATCGAATCAAAGGTCATCATAACCCTAGCAGATAATCTCGCACCATACCTCAGGCTAAAATTCCCCATCTGAGCCAAGCACAGTCTCACTTAAGCACAGACTCCAAGTGGTAGGTCTTTGATGATTAATTAAAAGACCTAAAACAGCAAAGCGGTGAGTGTTTTTCAAATGAAGTTTTTCCTATGCGACCCAAGAAATTTATTTCTTACGTTTTCTGCCGGGGCTATGAAGGCTTTTATTTTAATAATTTGCGAATCGAGTGGTGAGCAAAAACACGACCTCAGGCGGGAATCGAACCCACGTTTCATCCTATCCGCGGACACGTGCTCTACCACTACACCACTGAAGCACGTGCCTCAGTGGTGTAGTGGTAGAGCACGCGTCCCCGGATAGGATGAAACGTGGGTTCGATTACCACCTGAGGTCGTGTTTTTGTTGAGCCACCACGACTGTTGTAATATTCATGCTGCATTATTAACTGTATTGTCATATGCTTTGCTAATATTCAATAAATAATATCAATAAAATCTCGGAACGGCTAAACAGAAGAACATACTCATATGTTTAAAGAATAATGAAGCGAACTTTGTACGCATCGTGTTTTGCAATTATTGCATCAAATCCAGAAAACATGTCGTTGAGAAAAGTGACAATCTGAAGAGGAGTTGATGTTGAAGATATTCTGGTGAAACCTAAAAAATACTTTTTGTGATTTGAAAATGATTCTGCGCCTTTTTTATTTTATGATTCTAGTGTGAAAAAAAACCCGATCACCTCGTATATCGGAGAACAGAACAGTAGCACAAGAGTAGAGTTGAGGTATTACCGGCTTTCCAACTTTGAGATCTTCGGCAATAGACCTGAATATCACAGAAGTACTCATATGCTAGCGAGGCTTATTATTTGAAGCGACCTTGAGCGCCCACTAGCTTTCCGGGGGCTCACTATGTTTTTCATTATAATTTTCCAGTATCTCTGAGAAAGGCAGAGCGAGGACCTCACCGTTACAGTGGAAAACATATTGAACCCCGATAGAGCAATCGCGAGTTTGAAGTCACCTCAGATTCCAAGCTGTGCTCGTATCTCTGCACTCTTATGGTTAGATTTCGCAGGAACTCTGCCATTAAATAAAAGACTAGTCAGGAAATAAAGTTGAAAATTTACGTCTGGATTGCATTCATTTAACTTCTGGACCACTATTCAATTCTAATTTAGTTTGAGGAAAAAATAGCACTCTCACAGCTTTATAGTATTACATGTCAACACAGTTTGGAGTGGCTCATTTGACACAGTATCACTTAGTATTGTCAACGCCATCGCTAATTAGCGCTCTCACCTAACAAATTTAGTAGCACGCAGTCCAATGATTCGCTGTGTTGCAACTAGCGGGTAGCATTCTGAAGTGACTGAAAATATTTCAAGGGTTAGCATCAAATTAGCGGACATCTCCTTCTGCTTTAGATATAT
Organism: Parelaphostrongylus tenuis; assembly: GCA_019055375.1. Classification (NCBI taxonomy): domain Eukaryota; kingdom Metazoa; phylum Nematoda; class Chromadorea; order Rhabditida; family Metastrongylidae; genus Parelaphostrongylus; species Parelaphostrongylus tenuis. The sequence continues at coordinate 306,661 of JAHQIW010004272.1, read as the reverse complement.
GTCATTCTGTATTAGGACAGTCTGGTCGTAACTTGTTTACAGCTTTTGAACAAATCTCCTAGAGTTCATCACCGGAGGTTGATTGCATCGGGCTTTCATAGTCGTCTGTAAATATCAAATGTTTCCCACAGGTCCATGAAGTTTTGGCAGATCCTTACATTTTTCTTCATTCTTAGACCAAGATGCCATTGAATCAGAAGCTTCAAATCTCACTTCGAATACTTCTAATGATCCATCTTAAGCAAAGGACCATCTTCCGCTTTCTTTGTTGAATGACGTATGTTATACACATGTTAACTACATGAAGATCTTTGTAATGTGCGGTGTTGTATGAAATAGCTTCATCTGCCATAATTTAACATGAGCGGTCCGTGCTTGTAGACAAAAACGATGCCGAACTCGCAAAGGAAATCATCACGAGGAGCAGTTCTCGTGTCAGAATCAGAAGTGAAAATCTGTAGCGAAATGTGAACATGATCGATGATGAGCATGTGGAAGCATGTGCTGTAATCATCAGCTTTCGATGCTTATAAGAACACTACCTTTCCTATCAAAGTCACCAACTCTTTTCTCTTTTGTCTTTGAAAACTATATCAACATACTAATTCCTGCATTTCTAACGCACATCTGAATTACGAATGCTCTCTCTGGAATGTCAAATGATGAGTGTTAGTATGATGCTCATCCACTGCTTATTTTTCGCCTAGCACTGCCATCGAAATCACGAATGGCAGCTGTGCAAGGCGGATCTGCAGGCCTCCAAAACCACTGTAATCCATTCATCGATTGAGATTCGAAACACGCAAGCGCTACGTCAACTAAGAATTATTTAAGTCGAAAACGTTATACTATTGTTTCTGTGTTACGAGAAAGATCACCTATTTACAAATGGTTACATTTGTAAAGAGCAGGAGTGAAAATTTGAGTTCAAAAGTCGACCTTGACAATAAATATGTTCTATTTCACTCTGTCATGTTCGATGATCTGTGGTTGACGAGTAGGACGTATCGAATAAGAGCTGTGAAAATAATTGTAAGATCTGAAGAAGATTGTATAAGTACTTAGGCAACATGCTGTTCAGTAGCCGATCAGCTTGCTTCTGCGCCTCTTCGAGAAGTGCTGTACGGTCACGAACCATGTTTTCCAGATTGCTTGTGTACTCTTCCATCATCTTCATCATCTGATCAACCAGTGATCCTTTGCCACTAAGTTAAAGGACACGTGTAAATAGTCACAATTAAATTTAACATAAGCCTTCATAAAACATACGTCGAACGTAGATTCGCGTTGACCATGCTCCGGACTTTTTTAACATGTGGCCTCATTTCGGGAAGTTCGAGCCAACATGCTTCAATACACGATAGCAACTTAAATATCAACGATTTTTCAGCGTATTACAGTTTGCAAATGTATGACTTTTAAGTACAGTCGATAACGTACTTGTAGGTTGAAACTTTCCTCGCCTTGAACGGTGGGAAATGTAGGGCGAATGAGTTGATCGTCGTCATTCGCCAAGGATATCATTTCCATCAACTCTGTAGAGTGATGATGGTTTCGGAGACAACACTTACTAGTTCTTGTACACAAAGTTTTGAATTATATTTGTTTACAACATACTGGAACAAATTTCATAAGCGATAAAAAGTAAGGTCGATGAACCACTTTCCTGGTATTGTGCTAGTTTTTCTACTGTTTCGATGTTTGTAAACACTCGTATTTTCCAAACTACTATGTGAGTACCTTTTGTTTATAGTGTTTCTCTAGACCACGCTCAAATTTCAATATGCCTGATAGTCGATTCGAACCATGTATGTGGTCTATAATGGGCATTCAAAAAGTGCTATACACGTGTTTCTTGGCTAAAAACAATGGTATTGCGCTACTGACGAGGCTGTGCAAGGCCAAACACGTGCATTGCATTGCATAGTGCTCATAACGGACCACATTCATGGTTCAAAATTAACTATCAGGCACACTGCTTAAATAATATAGAGAAAAGGACATTCACTTGCAACGCTTTTTCCTCTTTCATAGAACGGTTGAACACGGAACAATATTTGGTAAAGCACCATTCCCAATGAATATATGTCAGCTGGTTGAGAACCAGGTGGAAGCGCCTTTCTTGTCACCAATTCCCGAATGATTTCCGGAGCTTGCTGCACGTATTCTGAAAAAGCCAGAGTGATTTCGCCAACAAGAAAAGGGTTAATACAATTTTCAGTTTTACTAGTTCTCCGCTCCAAAATGGAAATAAAATCAACAGATACTTTACAATATTTATAGCTCACAATTGTCTTGTTTATGCGCTTTCTTCTTCGTCTTTATAACATGACATCTAGGATTCACTATAAAGGTTATTGTTACATCTGTTCAACGCCAATTTTTTTCTTAAACAAAATAACACATTGGTAGTTAGCTCTAAGGTGTGTAGCAGTGCCTGATATTATTGCTAAACCTTTGCAGCGCTATTCGCTTTTACCGTCCTAAGAATACTATATGGTTTTCTTTTTCCAATTAAGAAAAGGACTTTACTTCTATCTGCTAGACGATCGTTTTCGTCTTCAACCTCCTCTACAATGAGCTTGATCTCGTTGTGGTAGAGCTTTTCACTGGTTATCCACTCCGTTCCAAAATTTGTAAGTTTGACCGTCCAATTGGAATCCACTAAGCAATTTTGTAAGCACAACAAACCATGGAACAGGAGAGGCGACGAATGCAAGAAGGAAAGTCCCTGGAAATGACATTTTTTTGACAAAGCTTTTTTCTTCCACCAAGATAATTTTCATAGGAAAATGAGTAAGACGAATATAATTTTCGAATATTTCAAATGCACTGACTCAAAGAACCATCTTATGGCATTTCCATGATAAATTAGTAGCTGAGTGATGGCTGTTGAAACTTTCTTCTCACTTTATTAATCTATCTTTACATTGTTTCCTTCTCACTGTGAGGATCCCACTACTTCTAGCACCAATTCGTTTTTTCGTCTTCTTCTTGAACATCGTAGTATAAGTCGACTAAGCCTCTTTGCAATGTCGAGGATAGCGTGGCTGTAGCGTTTCATAGGACGTTCGTTTTGAGTGCCGGAAAGTGTTAGGAACGGGGCTCAGTCTGCGCGCGCCGCAACGAGCATCACAACCACTCGGCCACAGCGCAGCAGCTGTTCAAAGGCTGATTCAATTTTATAAAATTGTATTGACAAAATGCCTCAAAGTGAGAGCTTGTTGGAAGATTTTATCAAAAAGAAACGGATGTATGATCGTGCACTGAATTAATAGTTTGAAACATAACCTCTTCTGTTGACTACGCTTTCACCTCTGATTATTTTTATTTGAAAAGCAAGTTTGTAAGGAGAAACGTTCAGCATCAGTGTCAACTATATAAGTGGATAAGGTCTGAAGCGTTTGGTGTTGATCAATCTTCTAGGAAAGTGAAATGCATTCCGCTTTGTTCGTGGCACTGCAGAGGTAAATGGAGGCATCTTTAGTTTATACGATGACTCCTTCATATCCAACGATGTTTCAAATCAGTGTTTTACCCTCCCAGACCAGTTTAATATGAAAGTTTCGACCCGGAAGGGAAGGGTGCTTTTCTGTTTTGAGCGCGATATCAAATCAATAGCTGTGTGTATTGAAGGTGCCTTCAACCAGAGTACTATATGAGCCCCATCAGCTGCTGCTCAGTGATCGTTGAGTGACTCCAGCGGTTCAAATAAATTTTTCGTTTTCTTATGTCAAGCACAGGAGTAGCCCAAAGCGCTCTCTTTGCTTCAAAGCGCATTGAGCAACATATATACATTCTAGGGCTCCCTTTGAAGTTTTGATTATCAGATCAGTGGTTTTCTTGCTGTCTATTTGACATCTTGAAAAATTCAGTAGCTAACGGCTTTTTTTATCAATTTCCGTATAGGCGCAGTGCACGTGTCCCATCAAGTATGATGTTCCAATTCTGATTGCTTTCTATTTCTGCTACTCTCACTAGGACAATTTCTTACAACTTAAAGAAGCTGACAGATAATATGTTGAAGCTATGTTTGTCTTCGAATTGACGCTGCGTAGGAGGCACCGCCGATTATAGAGTTTTGATGGATATGTCCATGATTTTCATCCCGGAGTTCAACGAAAAATCAGAGTTTCAGAAGAATAGTACATGATTGACCCAACACTAAACATTTGGAATGGCAGTGAAAAGATCTGATAAAGATTTTGCAGGTTGTCATAATGTCAGACTAATACTCAATGTCTTTTGTGGAAACATTTCTTATTGCCTTAAAAAAAACAAAAATATTCTACCATAATATAGGTTCTCGTCTTAGTTCTTCAAAATTATTCTTTATGACGCAACAAAATTACTTACGAGATACGAAATTTATTAGCAAAACAAGTAAAAAATATCAATGAACTGTTGGACGCCTGAATTTTGCAAAAATTTCGTCAAAATGAAGCAAAAATCACTTATTTCTTCTTTTGTCATCTTGTCACTATCGTGAAAAATGTAACAAGAATGTAAGTATCATGCACATTTTACCTTGACCACATCTTTTGCAAAAGAAACCTGGAAGTTACGACCAAGTTTAAGCTCGTCGTTGAAGAGTATGTCCTAAAAATAAGACCTTTTTTTATCGGAACCACTTGCTTTTCCAGAAAACGGTCTTCGGAAATCATTTGACTTTTTGAAACTTCGGCATAAACGCAATTCATAAAGATATTCAAGTATAAAAAGGTTGAATGAGAACCGTTGTCTTGGTAAAGGAGAACTACTAGATACTCACTTCAAGACTTCCACGTGAGCAGAACAACCACAACACGATGAACTCGTTTTGCTGATTGAACGCAATGCCATAAAACTTGTTGAGGTTTTCATTTTCAGTGAGTTTCAGCTAAATTTATGTCCTATGAAGTCAGTTTATTGAAAAATACTACTTCAGAATATTCCGTAGTGATACTGACCTCTTTGAGAATTTTTAATTCTGATTCGGAAACGTGACATTTCTTGTTTGCTGAAAGCGTTTGAATGCCACTCGCACTCCGTTTACCATTGCCTGCTTTGCTGATGTGACTTGCTTCGAACCGAGACTTCCAGAAAACGACCCAGAGCTTTGTGATCTGCTTGTCAGCGAGTGCTCGGATCTCTTTATGTGCTTTTCGCCTGATGTATCTCATACCTCTGTGCTCATAAGCTCACAACACTTATTTCATTGGTGAAAATGTCACTGCAAGATCAATTCTATCTCTCGTTTGCTCATTCTACAACCTCTCAAAAATATCATTCTGCACAATTCACTTTCTTTTCTATAACTTCACCATTCTCATCACCAATCTCCATCGTTAATGATATGCCTTCATACCATCTGCTTGCTGTCCAAGAATCTGATGCTATCTCTTGGTATGCGCCACGTCATATCGTATAGTAGTTGTTCTTTGCTAAGAATTGTCACAGCAATAGTAATATAACCAAAAAAATATTGAAAAAGGTTTTCTACTTACTGTTTTATATAAATAAAATAAGATAGCGGGGTAGCCGCAAGAAAAAATGCTGCTATGCCCATAAGAACGTAGTATATAGTATAGTCACATTCAGCTCCAGTAAATCCGCATGATGGTACAGCTTTTGGCAATTGCCCAGTTGATGAAGGCCAATAGAATTGTATGACCTCACGAGCAACCTATATTTGCACATGATATACGAAAGGTTAACAGGATTTCTTGTAAGCTAAGATAGACCTCATTTATTCTATTAAATATCAAAACTAGCAATTTACATGCTCTGAACACTGATTACTGTTTCTTCTCGCAGCGTTCTTTGCTGACGGTTTTTGCCTCTAGTTCGACTACAATCCGTAATGTACCGTTAGTGATGTGGTACGTAGCATAACTGGGCACACGAATTGCCTTGTGGTTCATTAGCACTTGGCCAGTCACACCTGGAACAAGTTACAAAGAAAACTATAACCAGTCATAGTAACTCCAGATGACTTGAACGATAAAGCAGCATAGTGAATAAAACAGTGCCACTACTTCAATTTCCACCGACGACAGAGTTAATCGTGTTATTACTGCACGAAAATGCTACCGCAACTTCAAAGACCTTCTGGTATATTATAATATAAATTAGTGAATAAGTTGTCTGTAAATATAGGATAATAATGTACAGAATCATGAATAAGAACAATTTAAAAACGAATAAGTGGAATGAAAGTTGGTGGACCAAAATGAAATCTGAAAAGCGAAACTACTAATGGTTTGAGTTTGCGAAACATTTCATGAAATAGGAGACTGTTGCGAAAAATTGCTTTATACATTACTAATTTTTATCTCAGCATACCATAAACTCTAGATTGCAACTCTCTTGCATAAATTGAGATGCTGTGGCAATTGTTGGTGTTCGTTCATTGATTTGTGGTATTAAAACTCAAAGAATCTTGAAAAAAAAGGACCTTAAGAGAAATTGATTTAGACTAGCTTTACCTACCCTTAAACTGTCGATTGGCCATTTTTGACCAAATAAGCGATCCATTTTGATGAACGTCGAATCCACCAATTTCCTCGTAGGCATCGCGAAGAGCTAGACCATAAAGGAACAGTGCATCATAGAGAGACATATAGGCTAGAGTGGCATACTGAAATTTTTCTATTATCTATTGCTTTCCTAATTTATGGGCCACACGGAGTGATCCATTGGGTTGAGATCAGAAAAGTTTGGTGGCCAAATGTCTTTGCCACAAAAACCGCCCAGATTCAGCTCTTGACAAATGGCAATCCTTGAGCAGAATGAATGCGCAGTAGTTCAGTCCTGCTGAAGCGTAAATACGTCGGGTGCCAAAGTGTTGAGTACTCCAAGGCTCTAGTACGTCCCATAAAACCTGTTTCTAATAGCTGGCGGTTGTTACTTTGACCTTTCCGCTGAAGATGATAAGCGTCGTTTCTCTGGCGGCGCAAATGCCAATCCAGACCATCACGGAGGCCGGAATATAACTGCTGCTCCTGATATTGCTACTGCGCGCTGCTGCTGATCTTTCTTGAAGGTTGACGTCCATTATGACAATTGCGGAGTGATTTGACTGTGAATATCTTCGCATTCCCTAAAAGGCACCTTTAACAAACGAACACCGGCTATAAAAGAAACCATTTAATGAGCCTCTGGAATCCGTTCTCTTTTAATCTTTTTGTCTAAAAAGTGAACGCAAGAGGTCTTGCAGCTACGCAGCTTCCGCTAATTTTTAGGAATGTTTCAAGCGTTCCACTAGCTGATCCCGAGCTTTCCAAGCCACCTTCCGCATTGGAAGCTCCGGATTTCCTCAAACCGGAAAACATTCAGAAGATCTAATGCTAAGTTCAATGAAATCCGGAGCTTTCAATGGGTAAAATGGTGAAAAAAAACTCGGTATTAGCGAGTGCAGCGTTAAATGGCGCTAGTTTGTCAAAGGTGCTTTTTACGGATGAGAAGATATTCACGGTCGAACGACTCCATAATCGCCAAAATCGGCGTCAACTTTTCAAGAAGACTCAACAGTAATCTGGAGTAGTGAAAACCATGTACCACAGTCAATTTCCGGCCTATGCAATGGTCTGGACCGACCTTTGCTCCACTGGAAAGACGCCGTCGGTCTTCATCGGCAGAAGACTTGAAATCAACGCAGCCAGTAGCAAGCTGCGAAGCGTGCTAGAGCCCTACACAACATTTTGGCGCCGACGGATTTACTCTTCAGCAAGACAGCGGTCCTGCGCATTCGGCCCGCTCAACGATTGCCATCTGTCAAGAGCTGTTTCCAAGTTTTGGAATAAAGACATTTGGTTGCCAGACGCTGCGGTACTCAGCTTAATGGATTACTCCGCGTGGTCCACACTGGAGGAAAGGTCTTGGCTACTTGCCACACTCTCCTAAGAGCGCTTGAAACGGCTTTGACACCGGCATGGGACAAAAAATTCACTTTGGAAACGTGTGCGAGCATCGCTGAAAATTTTTTCAAGCAAATTCGCAAATGTTTAGTAGTAAAATTCTGGTAATTCTATTCTTCTGAAAATTCTGAAAATTTGTTATGACCTTTCTTGTTTTATTATAATTGTTGATCTAATAAACGTAATATTGCTCTCTCAATTGCTGAATTCATTTCTTTATGGAACATTTTCTCGATGCTAAAATATCTGAAACAATTATCAGAACTATTTTCGTTACTTATATACATGCAAATGCACATAATATATATACATATATATATATATATAATATATATATATATATACATATATAAAGGGCCTTGTAAAAAGTTCGTGCCGCTTCAGTTTCTTGTTGTGATTCTTGCAATGAAGTTACATGATTTTGCCATCTCACAGCGTTTTAATATATGAAGTACCTATACTTGAACTACGATGGAACTGCCTAGGGAACAAATTCCCTTGTTAGCCGTGCACGAATGGCACGTAGGGGATGATGCTAATGAAGGGGCGCGTAAGAGCTTGGGGCAGCGATACGGTTGCAGAAAGGATGGTTAGGAAGTAATCGCAAAATTCAAAGCTGTACTGAGCAGCATGGGAGATCGGCCGCGCTCAGGCGGTCTATAGGAAGTTGATAGTATCGTCACCTCAAGCTCCACTGGACTTCCTTGCCGCTTCATTAGCATTTTCCCCTAGGCGCCATTCGTAGATGAGTAGCAAAGAAATCTGTTCTTACGACAGCTCCATTTCAAAGGAAGTATAGGCAAGGTGTAATACCAAAATGTTTGCAAAAAAATGAGCAACTGAAAGATACTGAGATCGTGCAGTTTTATTGCAAATACCATAGGGAACGAAAACGGCACGAACTTTTTACACAATCTGTTGTATATATGCATACACATTCATATATATATATATACTATATATATATATATATATATATATGAGTACATGCACATAAACATAAATTTATATGCTGTATGACGTAGCATTAGGAATGCTACGTTATGCAGTATCTATGAATGCGCGCTTCTATATCCGCTTAGATGCGAGGACAGGTGACTTGCCTCCTAGTGGCGTATTGAAGAATTGAACGCTAAGCAAGCGCGACCATATTCTTCTCTGAAGGGCAGGTGCATTTAAAAGATGGATTCCCAGTTTTTGCAGTATCAATTTGGCACACTTTTTCTTCTAAGAGTCAAATTGGCCAAAGGCATGCAATCAAGCTGCTGCAGATCACATGAGAGGCGGCCGGGGGTTCCCACCAACAAACAGCTTCTCCCTCTCCGAAAGACTGACAGGCTACCCTTAGAGAGCTATTCCTCACGTTAAGAGCTCAGCAAGTAATACGTTAACTGCGGAAGGCTAAGCATTGAAGAGAAATAAGCTTATTTCACTGGCACAGAAAAGGCTCTTGAAATGGTAGCGCCTATAAAGACGACTATGGAGAGTACGAGTACGAAGAGATTTAAAAAATCACAGAGCCAGACTAGGCTGCCAAAATGGCAACAGGCTAAGGTAATAATCTGCACTTATCACATACTTACGCTTGCATACGAATCTTCTATAGAAAGGTCATTATTGCAATAAAGACGGGTGAGGTACGCCGTTATTGGCCTAGTTGAGGCAAGAAAGCATAACACAATATACGCTATATATGAGACCGGATAGGTAATGTTTCTCGGAGCATGAGTTAGTAGAATTTCATATGGCAGTGACGCTCACGTTTAGATGGGTTTGACCATAAACATAGATTCATTTGAGCGGATCGGACACTAATGGCTAAAGAGATGTGGTTCATTGTCGGTTTTGACCACACTCTTGTTCAAACACCAATATCAAGCGATAACGATGACAAAGTTGAGACGTTTCTTATGCAACTAAAAAATTCTTCACACAAGAGTAACACTTCTTGGAATTTATTATTGGGGTACTAGCGCGTAATTTGGGCTTAAAAATATTACAGAGCTCCTTATAAGGGCCGCTGAATTGGAATGGAACAATAGGGTGAGAGGCCGCCTGAGTTTTTCACCGGTGACAGGAACCGTCCATGGTAATCCACAGTTCCAAAAGCTTCATTCGCACCAGTGACTTCAGAGTCTTTTCATGGAGCGGACCATAAGAAACAGACCGCATCACACTAAACTGATGGTTCCGTATAACCGATGTCATTGCTGCTCCAAAGTTTTACATGTGTACAGACATCAGCTTTTTTTCTAACATTTTTCGAAAGTAGCTGAATTCAAAAAAGGAATTTTTTAGGCTGCCATAAATCACGACTCATTTGTATCATTAGTTCATTACGCTAGCGGTATAGAACTGAGAGCGCAAAATTCGCCAAGGAAAGTTTGTTGTCTTCATAAAGCTAGAGCTCATAAGTTGCGCTAATCGTAGAGGTCGCAGGCAGTTGCCAACTCACGTTTGGATTTACATAACGGTGTAGAGAACCTATAAAAGAAGGTCCCAAAGAAGAAAGGCACCAGCCATGACAGAAGCCGCAAAAGGCAAAAAAAAGCTATTTCAAAGTCTGCCAAAGCTACGCCAAGTGCAAAACCAGCACGATTGCACTCAGATGTCGAGACAGAATAGTTAAAACTCTCAAAAAGGTAATGGAGAGAATTTGAAGAATACATTGATTGGCCTGAAATCGACATGTATTTCGTCGGTGAGGAATCTTACAACAACTGGTCTAAGAAGGAAAGATTTAAACACCTAAAGAATTACAACAAAAGTAAATAGGGGTGAAAATTGGAGGTCGAATAACGCCAGGCGACAGTTAGGCAAAGCAAATGTTAAGCGATTTCGATATTGCTCAAGGAAAATTTGGTCTGTGACTAAATTTTGTGAAAACATTATTTGTGAAAAACGATTTGGCTTGTAGATCTCCATTTACTTTTGAATGAATGAATAGTCTCGGATGCGCCAGGCACATTTATCTGATGGGCGCTTTAGGGATATTTAAGAGCTTCGAGGGTGCGGTAAAGGAAACAAAACACCTGGTTCTTTGCCTATTTTTTCGATTCAGTTATTCATGCCTTACCATATGCATTAAAAGCAGGTTCGCCGTGATAAAGAGAAGAATCACCTGACGCAATTGAACGCTCAGTCAAAGGTCAATGCTACGAATATCTCTGTTTTTCGTGAAGAAAGAAAGTATACTGAGTTCTGACATAAGTCTATCAATAGTCATGGATGCCGTTCTGACGTAGGTCAGACTATTGAAGCAGTGAGCCTGACAATGCGTTTTAACGGCCATCGATGGACAACAACCCTTTTCAATTGCAATTGTCAAAATCTCAAACGCAACCAGGAAAGCCACTAACCGACGTAATGGTCTGATAACTTCACGAAATATCAGGAAGACGGATGCTATGCTCAACAATTTCCAGAACAATAAGTCCCATTGGGCTACTCTTTCACACGATAGGAGAATATGAAAGTTTTATTGATGCTCAATTGATTCACTCTTCCACTATCGGGGTGGCAAGTGATGCACGAGATTCATATATATATATATATATATATATATATATATATGGGTGTGAGAAAACTTGTCAGCTTTGTATTTTGTTTATTTTAGCATGAATATAATGTCTTTGGCACTTATATAAGACGACGATAAATGAATATACGACTCCATTTGCTAAAAGAATTTCTCACAAGAGTGCTAATAAACGTTCGCAAGCTTAAATTCTTGGCTAGCGCAGCAGGTGGCCGGCTTTCAAAAAGACTCTCTTACAACGCTTCGGCAAAGCGAAAACATTTGTGTTTCACACGTGCATTTTTATCGGAAGACAGAGCTCTTTCTTTGAAATACTGATAATCAATCGTTAGCGTTAGATTTCACAAATCCAACGCTGTGCTTATTTTTTCGAAAAACCGTTTCTTTGCGATGCAGTAGGGAAGGCGAAAATAATTCATATACGCGAGCATGTTCTTTGGCTAATCTACGCGATGGAATGAGGCTGGGCCCGATGCAGATGCCGCGATTCGAGCGCGGCCAGCGATCGGTTGGCGCTTCGACAGGTCGCATAAAAGTGTGACTTTGCTATTCAATTAGAAATAGTTCCTCCACTTCAAAACAAATTCCAGATCAAATGTCTGGCTGTGATACTAAAAGATGTTCTCACACGTTCAAGTGATTTTCATGCTTCCAGCGAAGTAATAGTCGAATTTCGCAGCTTGTATAAAACCTAACTTCATTTTGGATTTGACAGTGTAATGGATGTTCCGAAAAACCGGCCACGCTCTAACCAGAGATCTGAGCTTTCGGAAGACTATTAACACTCCTGTGAAAAAAATTGTGCAGCGAATGAGGTCGAATAATCATTTGTCGCCGTCTAGCATATAAAAATATGTTTCTTTTGAACAATTCTGATAATTTCACTGGACTCTTTGCCTAATTTCGGTTAAGTATAAGTTTTATTTATCTCTCTATTCTCAGTAGTGCTTGAATTATGGATCGCGAGAAATGAGCGTATCGCAGTAGTCGAGTTACACAAGCAGGAAACGAAGGTGGCCGACACTGCTAAAATTAATGGTTACATCCCAGCAAGTGCCCACAGAGCAGTAAAACGTTTAAAAAAGGTTAGATAGATGGAGGACCGTCTTCGAAGAGATCGTCTATCCACCTCGTCTACTCGGAAAACATGCAGAAAATCCGTTGCTAGATTCAGCGAAATCAGGAGCGTTTGATGCGCAAAATGGTAAGAAAGCTCGGGATCAGTGAGTTTAGCACGTCTCCTTGCAACCTTGAGGTAGCCAGGCTAAGCTGAGGCGCACTATGGAGCGTTAGTTAACCCACTTGGTCACAGCCTTTGATATGTATAATATATATATATATATATATATATATAAATATATATTTGCTGCGTGGATTATTGTAATTGAGTTGACCCTCTATTGACAAATAAACTCCTCGTCAAAAATGACATTTTCGAGGCTGCATCAGCTATAGCGTAGTGATCTTCTGCATCAAGGGAGTAAATAGCGCAGTGATGGTGATCCGATCCATTATGCAAAAGTTTCAAGACACGAAAACGCAAGATCGACCGTTGCCAAGCCCAAGAAGCCTCTTATCCAAATGGGATCAAGAAGGCGATAATAGAGGTGTCAGTGGAGCAAGATCACTCTCTGTAGTCAACGTGGAAGCATTCTAATGAGGTGAGAACAGATTTTTCGGAAAGTTCACTCATTCATCACTTAAAGACATTTACGACGATTACGGTAATCCTTGGTTAGTAGCTGAAGCTAATGGCAGAAAAAATTGAGAACCTTTCCAGATGGTGAGTGCGAAGAAAAAACCTATTGCAGAATTCACTTAGATCCTCGAAATGCGTTACTTGTGATATCAGTGCACTCAGAATCAGTAATGAATTCTCAAATCAAACATTTTCATTCCAGCGTGCCTTAATAAACAAAGGACACTGAATGTGGAGTTCGGCGTTGATCAACACTTAATTGATGCGCCATACCTTCTACTACTGTAGCATCGGAGAGGTGGCTATATCTGTATATGTAATGTATACTGGTCTATGAAAGAACTTACAGTGATCAGTGATGTTTCTCAAGCCAACGCTGATGACCTCCCAAACAAATAGAGCACCAGTTTATGATTTCAGAGGGATGGGAGAATTAGTTTCCAAAGGAGTACTATCGATTCAACGAGCAAGAGTGTATTTCAATACATTTGTACCGAAGTACTACGCATGCCTTGCTTTGATCACTAACATAGATAAAAGTCACGTGCTGTAATTCGAAGCCTATGTAGGGCCTTAGCCACTGGGTAGTACCGTTAAGTACTTGAAGGCTCTATCGCGATTCCAAATGAGGCAAAAAATTAATCCAAAACTCACGTGATTGCTGATCATCCCAGTTTTCTTTCGCAAACTTTTCTTGGAATTCGTCAAAAAATTTTTTGTCGTATCCATGAGCGGTGATTATGATCGTGTTTTCGAATGCAGCTTTCACTTCTTGCTTGTCTGTCGTAACCTCTTCCCATGGATACTGTTCGTTCGTCTAAATCATTCACAAAAAATCACCTTTTGTAAATGAAGTAGATTCTTATCTTTAGTAAACAAGTAGTCACATTGCACTTTTCAGGCAGACTGTCGTATTGATATATTAAGTCTAATCTTACTATGTAATTCACTTAGTGGTAGATCATTTTGGCGCCATGAGTTGTGACCCGTACAATTCTTCTTGGTTTCAACAACTCACATGAGCCAGCCATGGAATAATGTAGACATAATCGTCCGTTTTCATTCCAGACTGAAGAACAGCAAGCATGAAGTTAGTGGCGGAATTAATGTCCATACCCAGCTCGACAATGATAACTGTAGTAGGATTTATGAAGGTTTTTTTTTTATTGGGGATGTAATCAGTTCTTTATTAAATATTCACAAAAAAGTTAAAGTGAATTAGTGGAATTACTTTGATGTAAAACGTACTTCGCGCAAGGCTGCTTAGTGATTTCAGTTTACCAGACGCAATGATTTCGCTTGACGGGGACGTTTGTTCAAAATCTGCTAGGACGTTCACTTTGATGTCAGTGTTCTTGAGTAGATTGCTCAGCGATTGCAATGACAGCCGTTCGTAGTTGCTGGAGGCCCGAACAAATCCAATCTATTGAAGCACTAATATTACGTTGACTTGCATTTATAGTATTAATAAGGCAATATGCCGTTGGTATTAAATCATATTGCATTCATATTATATCACATCACTACAGCTATATTACTATTCTAACATAACATTAGCCTCCTAGATGGTGCAATGGAACATTTTTCAACTTTTTAGAACATCTACTGTCAACAATTGATATGACAGCTATTCGATCTAATACTGCTATTATTTTATCTCTTACGCTCTTCACTAATTATTTATCTACTTTTATGGTTAATTCACCGCATAGAGGTGAGTCATGGCAGCCGGCTCGTGTTTTTGTGCAACACAAAGGCTCGTGCGCTTCAGTTGACAACTAAAAAGTGTTTCTCATAGCAGCTTGCTCGTGTCGTGCCTATAAGCTATTCACAGGAGATGAAAAACAAGAATCTTGGGAGAGAGTCACGCCCAAAGCAGTGCCATTCCCAACAAATGCCTCTTGGAGCTTGGCTGCGACTTCCACCTCTTCTAGCTTAAGATCATACTGGTCATAGCTTGCTGTAGTTCATGCTGTTGTGTATTACCTATGTGTATAGTCACTGTTCTATACATTGTTTAGTCCTCTCATTCATTTAGAGATCTGTGCTCCGGGGTATCTAACACTTAGGCTCATATCTGTTACATCATTATGCACTGTTGACATGTGATTGTACAATTCTACTATTGCGGTGTTGCTGTAATTATTGTGTATTGTAGGTTAATCCCTATGACGACCAATATCGCTGACTCCAGGAACAGAGCTGTTCCTCTCACAGATAAATAATATAAGACCTATGACAGGAATAATTGATGCAACGAGTGATTAAGCGGCACACAACACACGCTCATTTCTATTCGACACCACAGCCTAATTAGTCTAGTGCAATCACCAATAAGGCCTAATACCTCCACGTATTCTCCATTAAAGGCATTACACATGGACTAAACTATAAAATGTTCTACTTAAAGCCATGTAATTTCAATTTTGTGCTGAACAAAAATAAAACTAGTGTATTACATACTCCAATCGACCAAATAAACAAGCAGTGTCGTTCTCAACAAAAATGTCCCGTCCTGATGTGCAACGTTGCAAAAAAAGCAATTTACCATTCTTAAACCCCTGCAAACAATAGCAGACAGCATTATTTACGGCACTGTCCTACCGATAGTGCCGATAGGAGTGTTAAAATTTCTTATAAATTTGTGATAGGGGGAGCATTTCAAAAGCTAAGGACTTGATAGACTTATAAGGGGCCTATCTCCGGAAGGATGTCAACGACTGTTCTAAACTGTTTTTCTGATTTTGACTTGCTTGAAAATCAAATGCGAAGGAAGACCACATTATATCTCTGAACTTTTTTATTGTTAAAACTGCAGTTGAAAGCACCAGCGATAGATATACTGGCGTAAACCATCATGTTGTCTGCTTTACGGCAGCTCAATCATTGAAATATCAGAGATTGTTGAGTTTCGACGAAAAAGTAGAATAGTTTCTCCATGTTAGCAAGATTCCGTATGCTGTAATGCTATTCATTTTTGAACCTCTATTTACTATCTAATATTATTTTGAACGATAAAGTGCGATGTGAAGTATGCGTATAGGAATATTGAGATAAACGCAAAACTTAGCAGCCGCTGTTGTTGTGTCATGGACTCAGTCAGCTATTATGCTCTTCCAGGTCGACCGCATTCTCACGAAGACACTGCGGACCTCGCTCTACTTTTCGTTCAACCGCTATTCAACCCTTTTGTATCCAAGTTGAGATCTCCTCTAGCACGCGACGCCGTCGCCAAGTGAGTGGGGTGTGCTCCAGTGACAATATGGTAGTTTCTTGATAGAATCAATTTTTACCACCATCAAAGGGTGTTCAGTTGTTAGTGAATGGTAGACCTCCCACTCCTCCCATCTCGTTCAGAGGGAAAAAGAAGAGAGGGAGGGAGATTATAGTAGAACCTTCAAGAAGATTAGTGGTTCTCAAAACAGCGCCGCCGTTTCCCCTAAAGTCCCTCATTTCTTGAGGGAAAGGCAAGATATTCACGAAAAGCTCATTATCTGAACAGCTAATGAAATTTTTTCTTTCATGCTACCTTATCAATATTTATTCATAGTCCAACAGTATCCATTATTTATTTAACTTATTGCCAATAGTTCATCCATGTGCACAGCCGCTAATGCATAAATTATCGAAAACTTGATTACATTATCGTTTTGTACTTCTGAATTACAAATATTACGATGTAAAGGTACAGCTTTGATATCCCCTCATTCCATAAGCGGCCAAAATACCATCGAAGTAATTGGAAACTACAATACAAAGAAAAGTTTGCCAAAATTGATGCAGCACAATTCATGTGATGTCAAATGATCGCGAAGGCTCAAAAATTTCAGATTTATCAGTGTACTTCAGGAGTTTACCTGCATGTAAATGTAGAATAAACCTCCTGCACCCCTTTCATTTTCCATTTCTCAACATAATGTGAATTTCAAAAACTGCACGAGATTATGGCCGACATCAAAGCGTGTTCTTGGAATGATCGCAAGAGAACGTTGTGTTTACTGCTGGAAAATGGTGGCAAGGGAAGCAGATGCCCAATATGTTTGGAGCCATGCCACACAAGCATTAATTCTCTAAGAATCTGAACTACCTCGGCAAAGGCGAATTGATGTCGATAAACATTTGAAGATGAATGAGGTAGAAGTACATACAAATTTGATTAATATAAGAAAAATGTGCAATAAGAATTTGAAAGGCGTTGTTTCCACAAGAATAGAGCTTCGCACTGAATACTGAAGATTGTTAGGGCACGTGGACGTGTTTTATACTGGAAACACGTTCATGAAAGTCATTCCAGTAATATTTAGTATTTTTGCAACGATTACATTCTTTAGAATTGAAATTTTACTACATAAAACTAAAAATTCGCTGTGAAGTTGAAAAAAACTTAGAATGCAAAACGTTATCTTCCTTCAGTCAGTTGAACGTAACATGAAGGTTCTTCCATAGGCCAAGATCTGTACTAATGTTTGCGTTTCTCAAGTTCGAGTGATACGAAAACACATAAGAAAAGAAACAAATTTTATATATCAGCTGAAAGTATTTCCTTCTAGTCAAAGATGTGGTTTTTTCATTGAAGAATTCTTCGCACTTGGTTTTCAACAAAAATAGTCCCTATGGAAGTCTCTCTTGCAATGTTCCATCATTCAGTCACGATAGTGTCACCTTGAAACCTGAAGGACGGGGGGAAGGAGGCGAGGCGAGAGCCGCACCAATGCAAATCTCTCGCGCTTTGCAGCAGTTGGTGTATTATGTATGGTATACGCGGAACCCAAAGGGTTTTCCTATGCTGTAACTGTCACCAGCCTTAGCAAAACTCGGAATTGAGCCTTAGTTAGTCTGAAGCTTGATTTGAATTACAAATTTAGCTTTTATTCATTTACCAAACTTATTTAGCGGGGTACGATGAGAAATGTTACCTCAACAGTGCTGAGGACATGGACGAATTTCGAAATTTTTGCTAGAAAGACTCAGTGCGGCTAAAACTGATGCTAGAAGAGCATCATGCCCCAAGTTCTGCTCATGTCTCAGTGGATCTTCTGGCTTGTTTTTCATTTCACTTTACAAAATTCATCACGCGATAACGTATTACAGCATAAAATTGAAAAGTGCAGTTATTCTTAGGCACTTGCATGGAATGAATTTGTCTCGTTTGTTATGTGATAACACTGAAACACTGTTTAAGAGTGATTTCTTAGAGATTGATAATTTGTTGAATAAAAGAGCGGCATATGCAGTCTAGACTGCCGAAGTAATTTAGATCAATTTGACTGCAGGAACCTCGATTTTTCTTACTTTTTGAGCAAGGAGAAGAGTGCCGATAAGAAAAGGACTGTAAGGTCAGGTAGACATATTTTTATTCAATATTGCTTAATCAATGACTAAGAATGCAATTTTTTTGTAAAGTGCAAAAGGCCAAGGTGGTGTTGAAATGAAGCAGCAATAGTCACAGTTTGGAGACTTGTTAGACAATATATGATTAAGTTAAGTGTGAAACGTGGATTAACCGGTGGTAATAATTCGTATTTCCATATGATACCTGATCCCAGTTGTTTAGTTGAAGAAATGTAAGTATAGCTCTAGCCATCTCGCTGGCAGATGTTAGGGCTACGGAGCCGAGGGTGGGGAAAGCACTTCGGTCGCTGAGTGCATCGTCACCGGACATGTGAGCAATTATTGGCACATTCCATCGTGGTGCAAGACGACCAATGACAAGCATCTCTGAATAAAACGATAGAACAATGCAGTGGGTAAAAAGACACTGACAAAAAATCGAAAATCACTTGAAAGAGATACACTGGAGTAGAATTTATATTCCATCAATACAACAGACAAAAAAAACAGACCATATCGGATGATCACATTATTCATAGTCTTCGAGAATGCTTATAACCGTCTTTTCGAAATTTTATTATGTTACGTGTTTCTCCATCATATGTTCACATCACTATCATGAATAGTGTTTATGTCTAGTTCGTGGTGAAAATATTTGGAACATTTTCATGTGACATTTCTTTGGGAAATTGGTCATCTACCATAAATCCGCTCTATTGAAGTGCTTTCATGGCGAAGATGAAGTTTTATGTAAACTTGTCTGATTATAAAACGTTTTTTACAGGCATGCTAATGGTGCTGTAGTATCAACTCGGTAATGACTAACAGTGAAACTACAATTTACTGCCTCGTTTTTGTTTTGACATATCGAAAAGAGGCGCATAGACAATTCTAACGTTGAACCACCATACTCGACTGATTTTTCATAGAGACTAGTCAATATTAGTAGGGCAGATTTAATTTTAAATAGTGCCAGAACATGTTCTCATAGAAAGATATTTATGAGGATTCTCCTACTCAAATGAACATAGACTTAATACCGTTGTTACATCCTGGACCAAAGTAAACTGTTGCATTCCTCGTGTAGTGCAAATATGCTGCGTGTTCAACTCCTGAGAATTTGTTGCAGCTTTCCATCGTCAGGATCCTGAATCGAAAGGGCCCTTGAGATGTAAGAAGAGCTGGTATTATGCATACACTGTCATCCTGATTGTTCACTTATAAATTTATTCACTGTTTTAATCCTCCCTTATTATTCGTAAACTGAAGGGATTACGAAATTTTCCATCATTCAGAACTGTCTAACAGGAAGAGATGAATATTTCTATATTAGTGGAAAAAAAACTGCAAATAAGACCCCCATCATAATTATAGAAATCCCTCAAAAAAAGGAAGTTTTTTAAACATACAAAAACTTACTTTAGGGTGTAGTTGATGGGAAGGATTTTTCGCTCTTGTAGATCTTTGGCGCACATTTTCAAAACATCAGGCTCATGAATGAAGCTTGGATTATTTGGTTGAAGATGAGCGACTTGGACAACGCCACCAGATTGGAAACGACGATCGCTTTTCCTCACATAGTTCACCTGACTCGTTGTCGATGCCAGCCATAAGATCAATAACAGCGCACCAGTTGGTCTAATATGAATAAATACCATGTTCTAGGTGTTTGATGTATAGAAGAACAATATTTTATAACACCACCTCACTAACCGGTGCTAAATAAAAAAGTTACACGCTACTCTTCAGACTTTATGGCAACAATATTAACTTATATTTATCGCTCTCAGGAGAAATCTTGCGTGATCCCTTGAAGGCTATGATTCGTATACCTAGAGGACGCATATGTAGAAGAATCAATGCGTTGCCATGTATCAATACTGAACTTGTCCATAACACATCAATCAATTGATTACGCAGCTAGTGCTCATGTATGGTAGTCATAATTCTAGTAATTTTTATCCCAATTAACATGGCAAGACTGCACATATTTCTTTTATCGAGTCCGTTGTACATCCCGATTCGACCGCTTTTTATAGACTCCACTCAAAACGATAATACTCTGATAACGGTATAACATGTTCTGAGCTGTTGGGGCCCAAGTGCTAGACGGGCGTCTGTTCCGCCCTACCTGGACTCCTTGGTAGCACAGTCCCTCGGTTCAACCGATTTCTTAAGGCTATACTCCTCCATGAAGGAATTGACGACGAGTAACAAAACACGCAGGTCAGATGATGGAATCCTCTGACACTGCAGAGACTAGCAGCTGAGCTTGGCAATGTAAAAATGAATTATACCGCTTCATTAGAACTCCAGGTAGGGCAAAACAGGCGCCTGTCTATACTTAGACCTTAACGGCTCAAATGTTATATCATTATAAGCCATGGAACATCTCCACTAAAGTGTTCCAAGAACCTCTTCACTGTTGGTCGCCTGTCCATGCGCTTTGAATAAGATAAAGCCGATACTAATTTGGCAACTCACGAATAATGGGAGAGTTCATTAGTTAATAAAGGAGCTAAGTTAACGGCTATAAATGCGTAGGTTACATGCTGTCTCAAGCCACCACATTCATATAACTCTTCCATGCATGACAAGCACATATTGTCAAAACTCAACATTGAAAGTGTGAGAATTACCGAATACCACCACGCTTCACATTCGAATCGACTTCTCCCATTCATACTCGGGGAAGGTCTTGGGCTTCTCTACATTTGTTCAACAGTTATTTGAGGATTTTTTCGCTTTCATCATGATTAACGTTGAATCCTGACCCAAATCGATTTTCCATGGAATTCTGAGTTGATCGTACTAAGGTGACTTCACGTTCAGCATATCTTGCTCCAATATCTTGACCACAGCTGGATAAGAGACTTGATGGCTTGGAGCGGGGCCCAACACCTGTATGAGTTGATCCGCCTTTGCATCAAAAACAGTGAAATAAATCATCGAAACTATACTATTTGCACCGTGGGTTGTTTAGACACTTATTTATAAATATATCCAAATTACAGTCAAATCAATACATGTATGATAACAGGAAGCGAGAGAGGATGCTGTGAAAAGTGTTAGAGGGCAGGTGAGAAATACTATGGTCAGTTGCCATCTTTACACAATCTAAGAGTTTCACATGAAGAAGCATAAGCAATAGTGTACGCATGTATCTGG
Source organism: Parelaphostrongylus tenuis (assembly GCA_019055375.1). Classification (NCBI taxonomy): domain Eukaryota; kingdom Metazoa; phylum Nematoda; class Chromadorea; order Rhabditida; family Metastrongylidae; genus Parelaphostrongylus; species Parelaphostrongylus tenuis. The sequence continues at coordinate 285,027 of JAHQIW010004272.1, read as the reverse complement.
CATTCTACCATTCAGTTCAATCTCACAATAATCACGTTTCTCACTTGAAAAGGGTGTTTATTCAGAAATGTTTGAGAAAATGCGCTTTGCCACTGTTTTCTAATGCTCGAGAAGTTATTATTCTCCAGTAGCAATTGCAGAATTCTGTTTTATACCACATAGCATGCTGTCTTGCATCACTATGAGAGTGACGAAGAGACCTTGAAGGTCGGCTATTTCATTAATAAGAATTGAAGTCAAAATTGTTGCCCACGAACCTTGTAACCCGCATTAGTGATAGTGGGGAACTGAAGTTGATTTTATGGAGTGGTATCTTTGTACACCAAAAATTAGTGAGATTTTAGCAAAGAATACCGTCAAGAAGTAGGTAATGAAGTGGCGACTCAAATACTGATGTTGACAGGTTGTTGGTTAAGAAATAACGATGTCCGGAAGAAGCGCATCGGATGCGGACTAATGGGCAAGTCGACTTAACGGCGAAAGATAAGCGATGTTTTGCTAACTCGTATTATTATTTGTAGCTGTTTTATCACACTACTGGACTGTGAAATTTTACCACGAAAGCTACGACAAACTGATGCCATTGTTTTGCTAATGCATATATTGAAAGCGAAATCAACTCTTGGATGCGAAGTAGCTTTTGATTGGCTTAGCACAGTTTAATGGATATATAAATTCATATCAAAGGAAAAAAATAAATAGTGTAGTAGTAGAACGTGGTGTCTTACATGCAGCATTAAAAAGCTTTTTGCAGTTCATAATTATAGTAAAGCAGCGATTATCACTCATACTCATATATAAATAAGATTTGAAAGCACTGAAAATGCTAGACTGCCGCTAAAAGAAATAATCAGTGACTGCCAACGTACCTCTAGTCGACTCCTTGTGCCTGGTGTGAATAATATTAAACCTACTTTACTCAGCTGTTTATTGGAATCTCTTACCTCTTTGCCTCAATATATAGATAAAAAGAAGACTAGAGCCATTTTTAAACACTTATACATAGATAGAGCGCATGTGGCGCAGAGAGAGAGCATGTGGCGCAGTGGTTAGAGGTGTTCTGCGTCGCACACAAGGTCAATGGTTCGATCTCGCGCTCATGGCCCACCAAGCCATCCATTCCTCCGGGGTCGGTAAATTGGTACCGGACAGGTCTCAGACTTGTCTGGGAGGATAAGCAGCACTGACTCGGTTCAGCGGGAGGCCACCGCGAGTCATTTGTTAGGGCCAGATATGCATTCAATCACCTCAAACGAAGTTGAAAATGAAGTCGAATGCATGGCGCATCCCTTAAGGATTGATCAACGCCGAGAGTTCTATCTTTTATCCTTTTATACATGGATGTCGATAAATATCTAAATAATAAATATAGGGCGCATGTGGCGCAGTGGTTAGAGGTGCTCTGCGTCGCAAACTCAATAGTTCGATCTTGCGCTTATGGCATTGCAAGCCATCCATCCTTCTGAGATAGGTAAATTGATATTAGATTGGTCGCAAATTTGTCTAGGAGGATGAGCAGCACGATACAGCAGGAAGTCGCCGCGAGTCATTGTAAAGGCCAGATATGCATTCAGTCACCTCAAACGAAGTCAAAAATTGAAAACGAATGGACATAATATGAACGCTTTCATCAAGCTATTAATAAACATGAAGAAGGTGTAACTCATATCAATGAATGATCTGTCTCCCTACAAAAGCTCATCTAATACGCACGTAACTGGATTTGTCGTGGCAGCTATTGGAGAAAAAAGACCCAATTCGAAAAAATGTTATATTTTCTCTTTTTTTTGCAGTTCTGTGTTGCTGTAGCTATCTATCTATAAATGTTGAGCAGCATGTAGAACTCTGAACCGCGGGCGGGTGTCAAACCCTCGTTTCATCCCTAGCGGGGTAGTGTTAGCCACTATTTCACCGAACGTGAGGCTCCAGGTGCTGCACAGTACGGAGCGCTCAAAGTTTTCTAAGATATTTAGTCGCTTAGAAAACACTTTCGGGAAGGCGTATACCTGTGATAGTACACGATCGTTCAAAACCACTCTTCATTAGAGCATTTTCCTCCAGCTTTCAATAACTATTCGAAGGCTCAAATTCTGCGATTTCAATACTGTGCTTTGTTTCGTAAAAAGACTTTCGTAATGTGTTGTAACAATCAAGATAAATCTATATATTGAACACTTGGTTTGATGTATGCTCAGCTAAAAATCTGTGGAAGACTTCTCGCTAGACTTTTGGCAATTTTGATAGCTCAGGTTAGGTCTCGATAATTCTCAAACTAAGATTAGGCACTGAAAATGCTCTTATAGAAATTGTAAGAGCGAAAAAAAGACTGCGTTTTACACTCAAAATGTTAGCCCTTTTCTTGGACGTCATAGCCCACAGTTCATTATAACCTCACAACGGTGGTATGCAACGGAGTGAATCTAGAACTCAGAGAACAACAGAGCAAAGTCTCTTCTACAATAGCAACCAATAATTCAGAAGTCTTCACTCGAAACGTAGAAGAATTTTCTATATAAAACAAGAACTGAGCTTTTTCGAATCGCCTTGTGCTCAACGATTCCAATCCCTGCTGGCTCAATTTTCCGTTACCATTTGCAAATTTTCTCGCGGTTTATGAACAATGTTTAGCTGTTTTGTTAGTATCCTTGTATTCCACCACTTTCTCCACACGTCCAAATTTTTTTTTTGATACGCAAATCTTTGAGTGAAAGATGTAATACTCTGACTTATAAAGATTTTTTTATAAACAAATTCAGTTTCAGAATTCCATTTTTCAAGCAATGGAATAAGTAGTAAAATATTGTTTTTAGCAATCCTCAAAGACTAGTTAACCAAAAAAATGTGTACCAAATGTGAAAGGTAATCTTAATTTCAGTATTACACCAAAGCGTACTGAGAGAGAGATCTAAAGGTTAAATACACTGTCGACATCGACGAGATGTGAGCTATCAGATACTGGCTGATTTGAAAGTTTGGAAGAAAAACTATTTTACGAGAAAAGCCTTTCGAATATCACAAACCATCTTATTTGACCGCCGATTGCGGTGTTATGATGTTCAAATAAACCCAATGATGTAGAGTGGTGTGCAAAAGCGTTTGCGTCAGCCGGGATTTGAACCCAGATCTTACTCTTCCCGTGAGCATGTGCTTAACCTTTGCACCACCGACGCTCGCTCTGCACTCCACTCTTTCTACGCTACAACGCGTCATCTGTCAACAGCCAACCGTCTACGATGTGGTGAGGCAGTCATTATCGACATTGAACCCTTTTTTGTCGACAGATATTGGGTTTCAATAATCAATCGCAAATCATCTTATTTGACCTCCGATTGCGGTGTTATGATGTTCAAATAAACCAGGGTTCAGTGTTGATAATGACTGCCCGCCACACCGTAGACGGGGCTGTTGAGTGATGACGCGTTGTAGCGTAAATAGAGTGAAGTGCCAAACGAGCGTCGGTGCTGCAACGGTTTAGCACATGCCCGGAAAGAGTAAGATCTGGGTTCGAATCCCGGCAGACGCATACGTTTTGGCACGCCACGTTACATCATTGGGTTTATTTAGACATCATAACACCGTAATCGGAGGTCAAATAAGACGATTTGCGATTGATTATTTAAACCCAATATCTATCAACAAAAGTGGGTTCAATGTCGATAGTGACTACCCCGCAACACCGTAGACGGTGGGCTGTTGAGTGATGACGCGTTGTAGCGTAAAAAGAGTGAAGTGCCAAACGAGCGTCGGTGGTGCAACTGCCTAGCACTTGCTCGGGGAGAGAGTAAGATCTGGGTTCGAATCCCGGCAAACGCAAACGTTTTTTGCACACCACTCTACATCATCAGCCTTCCGAATAGTCGCGAATCAGCACAGGTACATCCCGTCCCTTGTGAGATCAAGTCGAATCTTTTTTTTTCTTTGTTTATGATTTCATTATAAGTTTTTCAATGACTTTTGCACCGTTATGCATCGTTGCTAAAGCCATTTATGCATCTCGCTCGCTGTAAAAAGGTGAAAAAATTGTATTTATGGCATATTTTACTGGTTGAGAACTGGGAGATCATAACAGCAATTTCGGTGCAGGACAGATTATGGGAAACATCAGTATGGTCTGGGGTCAGAAAAATCCCAACAAACGCCCGATTGCAATGTTTAATTAAATTGAAGGGTAGCACAAAGCGTCATTATATATTGTAAGCCAACTTTCCTTCAACCTTGGCATGACCACCTTATCATATCTCCATCGCTGATTGAGGCTTTAGGATGAGATTGCTGAAAAAGTCTGAATTCGAGCAATTTGAGGTTCGACTTGAACGGAAACTATGGCGAAGATCCACAACGAGGACGAGCCACAGTGGAGTATCGACTCGATATATCACTTCTGAAGAAGAAGAAAGTTGTCGAAACAGTTAGCTAAATAAAACTTCCGTTAAAGACTCCGTGCTCAGACTTAATCAGCCAAGGAAATATATTTGAATAATTAAAAGAAAATTCCACACTTTAACGCTCGCCAGTCATTAACAATACTGACCTCTGCAAGACAGATTGCCGGAAGATAACAATCTTTAGCAGTGGGTGATTAGCTCGTTCCATATGTTTCATGTTGCTTATAAGAGTGTCGAGTAGGTTCCTCCATTACTTCACCGAGGGAGGTTTGACTCGATCGAAAGGATATGAAAATGCACAACAATGATAAACGACAGTGGACAATCGACTCGAATCATCGGCTGTGAAGGAGATAAAACTTGTCGGAACGTTAAATAAGTGAAATTTTCATTAGCAACTTCGGCCTACAAGCTTAATTAGCGAAAAATTTAGTAATGTGAAGAGTTTGGAGGAAGTAAATAGAAAATCATCCAAGCGCTTAGAAAATAGGCTCGGTGTGAGTACTTCATCTAACTGGGAATTTGTACAGAAGAGTTATTGAAGCAATGGAGCTTAGGGATTAGGTGCAGCACGAATTGTGCTGATTGAAAAATTGTCTTTTTAGGTGAAGTCATGGATTTTTCTTTGTCATAGCAGAACGAACCGCCTCAAGGCCGTGTTATGACACGGGAGGACAACTGATCCACTATGATAGCCGATGATGATCAGCTCAATGGAAGGACCGTGACAAGGCTCCACAGCACGTCCCAAGGCAGGACTTGCACTAAAAGAAAATTATGCAAATGAGCTGATGGACAAAGTCGGCTTGACCGGTCACAGCTTCTTGATTGCGAGTGGTCCACAGAAGCGAATTAATGAATCGAAAAAAAGATTTGCTAAGGTTGAACTGAAAAGGAGCAATAGGTCCTAAAGCGAAAACAATAATTGCAAAGCTCAATTGGGAAGTTCGTTTCTAAACTACCCCTTATACAAACGAAATAACAGCAGCTATTGAGAGGTGCCAACAGAACTGTGGCCTGAGAAAAAGCGGGTAAAACAGGAAAGTGTTTGGATATCACAAATTATATGGTACCCTATATCAGACTGGTTTTCTAATTTAAGCAAGGTTTACTATTTATAGTGTGTGATAGGACCGATGACCTTGCCTACAGAAGTAGAAGCAGTAGGTTTTGTTAGGTGTATGACTCCGCCGCTTTTTTAACTGTAATATTAGTATAGGTAGAGAGCTGCGAATTTGTTTTCTTGAAAGTGCATCAAAAACGCTACTAATTACATGTTTTTTCAAAACAAAATGTACCATATCATAGTTTCTATAGAACTCCGAAAATAACAACTTTTGTACCCGGAAACACCATTTATTTATATTCGCTGATTTACATGATGATGCAATTTTGGCAGAGTAAAGCGGGAAAAGTAAAATTTTTTAAAGCCTGATACTACGCTATCCTTTTCATATGAAAAGTAACTACATTTCACATATATTCACGGATCTTGAATGGTATGCAAAACTTGTAGCCACAGTAGAGAGTTGAACCAGCGCTCCACCCATGCCTGATACGATTGCAGCAGCCACACTACCGAGGTCGTCGAAGTGATACCATTCGTTCCGAATCCGAATATAATCATGATGTCATAATACTGCTATCAAATCACAACAGAGAGTTTTAGCAGATTATATATTCTATATTTACTTATATATATGTATATTCATTGCTAATGTAGAAGACTCTCTTTCTTTCGTTTGTCATGCAGGACCTTCCTTATTGTTGTAGATCCACAATTGAAGTTATGCAATTAAACATCTATTTATGCAATATAGCACAACATTAACAAGGCAGCGATGTTCATGGACTCATGTAGAATTTAGATAAACAATATTCGATCAAGAGCTGGAAACATCTGACACAAAAAGCACATTAGTAATGGGGAACACGCTTCTGAATCATATATGTGAAATGTAATGAGGAGTAAGTGAGTTATAGAAGAGAATCATTGCTTAAACAGGGAGAGATGAGCTGAAAGCCATTTAGCCAGAACTTAGTGAGCAGAAGTAGGCGCAGAAACTTGGAGCGGTTGCAAGAGTACAAGAGTAACAACGCTTAGGGACGATATGGGAATCAAAGGTAAGTTTACGATGTCCCGAATCCCTGATCCATAGGTGAATGCAAAGGTCTACGCAATGTCCAGAATAGTGACTGTACACATAGACAATTTGCTACATCATGAGAAACAGTGAGCTATGACCAAGATGATGTGATAAGCCACGAAAGGTAAAAGTAGCGGCCGAGTACCAGGTAGAGTCCACGACGAACTGTAGGCGAATGACAGTGCTATGAGCGTGGTTTTTTTCCAAGATCTTTGCTTTTCAACAGTCTATGAATAGCTTACTAATGCAACACGAGACAGCCGCTATGGAAATCACGAGACACATGCTGTTATCAAACCTTCAAGATCACTTCTTATTAGGCATCTCTTAATGGCTTAACTAACATCGTCTGATATAAAGGCAACTTAAAGGCGATCTTACTAGGGAGCTAGGTCTCGTTTTTGCTTTCGTTTTGGAGCCTGACCCTATTAATTGAACTGACCCTAGTGGCTGGTACATGGTAATCATAGCCGTCAGATATGGTTATTTGCAGTGCCGAATTTAGCAAATCTTTTCTCTCCTCTCCTCCTGTGAACACATTGGTAGCCGATCGGTACATGTCTTTGATGAGTGCTTTCTTCATGTGTGATGGATGAGAGGAAAGGTGGTGGACTAGTGTGTTTTTGTTACCTGGTCTACGGTATCATTTTGTAGTATAGCCACTTCCTAAGAGTTTGACTTAGGTGTTCAGAAATGGTAGCCAATCCTCTCTTGGACTTTCCCGCTTAATTTTATTTTGCCCATTTAAGACCTCGAAACATTTGTCTATTTCCGCTTGTGTAGAACAGTCAATGAAACAGTCTTCCATGTATCGGCGGTAGAGTAGGTGTGCGTGAGTGAGGATAGGAGCTTCTGCATGCATGAAGGCGATGTCTAGGCTTGGTGCTAGAAGCTGACCCACGGCTAATCCCCTTACTTGTGGGAATCACTTTTTTGACCACCTAAAAATTGAGCGGCCAAAACACTCTTCTAAGAGTGTCATTATTTGCTGAGCTGACAAGCCGAACATGTTGATTTTTGTTCATTTTCTATGAGTAATTCAAGAATGGCCTGCATTGCAAAGTCGTTTGATACGATGGTATGAAGTAAAGTGACATTAGGCGACTTCATTACGTGTGACTTGTTTAGCTGCACGCATCGTAGGTGGGCCAGGAAGAATTTTGCGTTGGCTAAATGGGTTTAAATTTACTTAAGGAGCTGATTTAGCATGAGATTCAAAAACAGGATATTCTACCTGTTGATCCCCCTATTTAGCTGATGATAAGTCTAACCTGAATGCTGATGGCTCGTTAGAGGCAATGTCATCAGTTGAAGTTAGTTTGTGGGTTTTGCTGAGTAAATATGAAAAAGAGCAATCAGGATGATGAGGTCGAGTGATGAGCGAAATCTCTAGGCCTGCAGCCTTTGCCACATTGACCCATTCTTCATTGAGTTTTCGGTGTTGATTGTTGAAATCCTTTTCAGAGGATGGTCGGTAGAGAGAAACATCCTAAAGAAGCTTTTCTGTTATTCCAATATCCAACCAACCAGGTTGACTACGAACTTCTCACTTTTATCACTAGGTAATAACCGTGTGGATTTGGTTTTCATAAGCTTCCTAACAAGATGTAAAGTCCCTTTTGCTCTTGAGTGAGGTTGGAGCTTGACTTTTATGCCGAGAGTGGCTGGTAGACGACGTTGGTGTTGTCGTTGTTTGTTGTTGTTGTTGATAGATCACTGTACGGGTTGCTGGCTGACGTATCGGCTACACCGTCTTCTTCAGAGCCTGGTCGTGAGCTGTTATCGATATTTGTTTGAGCCCGTAAGATGGACCGATAAGTAAGCACCGACCCCTGGACCAAGTTCGAAAACCAGGCGCATGTAAGGTGCCAGGTCTCGTTTAAAAAGTGACGTATTCGTCTCTGTGTTCCATTTTTGGTTTTTTAGCGTTTGCCCAAAACGCTTTAAGGGTTATCCGCGTTGATTTTTTGGGTCTCCGCCCCAGGTCATAATGGTTACATCAAAATCTTTATTGTTGTGCTTTCGCCCTATGTAAATCTAGAGTTTTGCTTCGTTTCCCATCTAGATGTTCTTTTATGCGCAGATGAAGTCATCTCCCCATTTCGCCAATTTATTCCTCTCCGCACGCATTACATGTTACTGAATATGTTGTGCCGAAACTCGTGCAGTCTTCTTATCTACCGTTGAGGCAAACTCCGCAATTTTCTAAGTGACACAGCCGATCATACAGAAAGAACAAGAGAGCACTCTTCATAAGCATGTACCGAACGGCTAGGAATGTGTGCATAGAGGAGAGAAAAGAATCGCTAAACTTGGTGCAGCAAATAGCCATATCTAACGGCTGTGCTAACGATGTACCACCCACTAAGGTCAGTTCAATTAATAGGGTCAGGTGCCGAAACGAAAGCAAAAACAAAGCTTCGCATATGATAAGATCGCTTTTAAGTTGCGCCTATATTCACGAAGTTAGTCGCGCTATTGAGAGCTGCCGAAGAAGAAGGGTTTTCAAAGGTTTGGTAGGTGTAATCGAACTCCCACCTCCAACCCTGCGCCGTCAACTCGTCCGCAACAGCCTTTATGATCCGCTGTTTAACTCGAAAATTGCGAAATTTGCCCCGAAGGGAGGGAGGGAAATTGTATGAGTTTCGGCACAATATATTCAATAATATACAATGCATGCAGGGAGGAGTACATTGGCGAAATGGGAGACCATTCATCTGCGTATAAAAGAAGTTCTAGGTTTACATAGGGAGCAAAAGCACAATGATAATGATTTCCATGTAACTATCACAACTCTCCACGGTCTCGCTCTTTGAGGGTTCCCGTCTCGTTAGTCGCGAGGACACGCGACGCTCCCCTGGTGGTGGATAGCGAAATAAACGCGAACCAAAAGGGACCGTGTGCTCACAGAGACGCAGGGGCTTAACACACTGCTTCTGCAGCGCCAATTTGACAACACTCTATTTCTACGAGTCATATCGGTCAAAAGCCTGCAATCAAGCGGCTGTGAATTACATGTGAGGTGGCTAAGAGTCGCCTCCAACAAGTAAACTCTTTCCGCTTCTCCGAGAGATACTGGCAAGCTACTCGTGAAAATCCAGCCCCCACGTTCACAGCTTAGCAAGCTATACGTTTGGTATCAAAGTGCCAAAAACAGCAATAATATGGGCCTCATTTCCCGAACCCCGAGAGAGTCTCAGAACGGCAGCGTTGAGTAGGATGAGTACGGAGAGGCTGCTGAAATCTCAGGACCGAACTAAGCTACCAAAATGGAAACGGACAAATGCCGATCTGTACCTACAATGCAAGAACACTTGCTCACGAATCCGCTGTAGAAGATCTATTGATTCAAGCAGGAACGATGAGGTACGACGTCATTGGCCTGGCTGAGACGAGAAAACGCCATCCTTTTCACGCTGTTTATGACACCGGAGAACTGTTCTTTGGAACATGCGATAGCAGAGGTGTCGGCGGCGTTGGAGCTCGTCAAATCAAATTTAACCGTGAACATCGATTGTTTTGAACAACTAACAACCCGTACTGGGCGATCACGGTTGAAACGATGTGGCTCAATGCCGGCTCTGACCAACTTCGTTGCTTAAGCGCCAACATCAAGCTATGACGAAGACGATGAAGAAGCGTTCTATAGGGACCTCGAAAGGCTCTACAGAGAAGACTATACCTTCTTCAAGGTCATTGCTGAAGATTTCAAAGCGAAAACAGGACCTAGGACAACGTCTGAAGAAGGTCACATTGAACCCACGGACTAGAATGGAATGAAAAAGGTGAAATGCTATCTGAGTTTATCAAGATAACCCAAACCATCCATGGTAAGTCGCAATTCCAAAAGTCTCTTTCTCAGCGATGGACCTGGAAGACTCCCGATGGAGAGTACCATAATTAAATAGACCACATCTTGGTGAATCGAAGGTTTTGCCTGACCGACGTCGCTAATGTTCCTAAGATCTACACAGGATCAGACCATCGCTTCCATCCCGCAACATTCCGATTTTCGAGGAAAGGAGAGAAAGCCGCTAAATTCAAACAACGAAGTCCCAGAACTGCCATAAACTGGGGTGTATTCAAATCATTAGTCGGCTTTTGGGAAGATACCGTTGTAGAGAACATCGACAAGGAATACGACCTGCTCGTTCTATATCTTCACTTTAGCGTTATGAAAGCCGAGAATTCTGAAGTTACGGGGAGGCGTTTGTCTCCGCAGACACTCGACCTGATACGTCAGCGTGGAATCGCACGAGCTACAGACAACCGAAACTTAACGTCCGAATTTGTGAAACGCTGCAGAGAAGCGATAAAAGAAGATCTTAAAGAGAGACGAGCAGCAGTTATGGCAGAAGCTGCAGATGCTTCAAAGAACATTCGCAAAGCCCAGCGAGGCTTCGCCAATTATAAGACCAAGATCATTGCACTTCGGTGCCCTGTAGGGACACTTACAGCTTGCAGAAGGGCAATGGAGAAAATTATACACCAATACTACTCGGATCTCTTCGCTAGCCAAGTTCTCTTACCGTCATATGAACTGAAAGAGGAGAATATGTCGTTCCACCGGTCCCCCATTCCCAAATCCGACATGCTTTACGTCTGAAGAACAGAACAACACCCGGTCCTAACAGGATTAGACCAGAACACCTGAAGAACCTACCGCCAGTTCTCATCAACACCCTGGCTCGGCTCTTCACTCGCTACCTGCCAGAATGTAAGGATCCTATTCAGTGGATAACTAGCAAGACCGTTTTGCTGTTCAAAAAGGGAGATCTTTACGACATAGGCAATTATCGTTCAATATGCTTTCTGTGTTCTCTATAAACTCTTCACTCGAGTCATCCTAAACAGGATTGACAGAACACTGAACGAAAGACATGTGAACAAGCAGGGTTCCGAAAAGGATTGAGTACCATAGACCACATCCACACGGTTACAACACTCATTCAAGTTCTACAAAAGTGCAAAATACCACTCTGCCTCATTTTCATTGATCTGAATAAAGCCTTTGATTCAGTGGAAATAGAATCGGTCATAGAGGCTCTGAATAACCAAGGCGTTTCCAGTCGGTACATAATGATTCTTTGTGAGCTATTGTAGATTTCACGACCAAGATTTCTCCATTCTACAACAATATCACCATCGACGTAAGAAAAGGGGCTCGACAAGGCGATATAATTTCGTCAAAAATTATTCGCTGCCACCCTTTGAAACGTCATGCGAACGTTAGAATGGTATGGAAGTGAATATTGGCGGTCGGCGATCGAACCATCTTCGCTTTGCTGACGATATCGTCCTCATAGCATCAAGCATCAGCTAAGCGGAACGAATGTTAACCGATTTCGACAATGTCTGTGGAAAGATTGGTCTTCATCCAAGCCTAACGAAAAAACGTTTATAAGGAACGGATGGTTTTGAATACCTCATTATTGCTTAGTAGAACGAAAGTCTCCGAGTAATCCAGTTACGTTTATCTAGTCGTGAAATCAACATGATAAACGACCTATCTCCAGAGTTGAGCAGGCGAAAGCGAGCGGCTTGGGGAACGTTTAAGAACATCGAGGACGTCGTGAAGAGAACAAGGAACATCCGACTCCGTGCCCACCTTTTTGACTCAACGATTAACCCTGTCCTAACATATGCAGCAGAAACTTGGTCGCTACGTGAGCAAGATGAAAGATCACATGACGTTGTTGAACTCGCAGCCGAAAGGTTGATTGTAAGAGTATCCCGTATCTCTCGAATGACAGGAAGGATCCGAAGTTCCGACCTGCGTCAAAGATCGAAGATCAAAGACGCCGTTCTACACGCCAGGATATCGAAAATAAGGAGGGCCGGACACGTGATGCACTTCAGCGACAACCGATGGACCAGAGCCGTTACCAACTGAATTCCTTGGGACATCAAGCGCTCTACAGGAAAACCACCGACCCGATGGTCCGATTTCTTCACGAAAGGCATAGAAAAAAAAATATGGTGCACAGCGAATCCCTAGAGCAAGAGGACCCATTGGGCTATTCTTACACGCGATAGGGAAAAATGGAAGTGCTGCTGGTACCTGCTGGAGTCACTCGACGATCAACGGGACGACAGGTGACAGATGATCACAACCCTGGTGCGGGAACCCAAAACATCAACGTGGAAAACCCTTGAAGCGTTTTGGATAAACGCTAAAAATCCAAAATGAACCGTAAAGACGAATGCGTCACTGTTACGCGAGATCTGACACCTTACATGCGCTCAATTTCTTACTTGATCCAAGTAGCGGTGCTGACGCACGATTCTATTATCTCATACAAATATCGATAACCTTGTATGTCCAGGCTCTGAAAAAGGTGGTGTCGCCAAAACGTCACCCAACAATAGCTATAGCAAGCTATCAACAGCAACAAAACAACGACAACACCAACGTCGTCTCCCAGCCTCGTGCCAGCTAAAGAGCTAAGTTTCCATAGTTGAATTAATAATTAATTTTGATGCCGAGGTTGATTAAAAGCCGGTCTCTTAAACACTCGTCTTCAATTTTTTACTTTGTTTGAGGTAATTGAATGCATATCTGGCCTTTGCAATGACTTGCGGTGGCCTACCGCTGAACCGAGTCAGTGCTGCTTATCGTTTTAGTCAAGTCTAAACCAGTCTGGTACAATTTCACCAACCCTCGAGAGATGAATCTCTTGCTGAGCCATGGGCGCGAGATCGAACCATTGACCTCATGTGCGACGCAGAGCTCCCTCTAACCACTGCACCGCATGCGCTCTTCCTCTAATCACATAATGACCATGAAAGTAGCACAGTGATAGCATAAATGGCATACTACTCTACCTCCTACATTTCAGTAGAATATAGGTTCCAAAATAAACGCAGGCAAAATATTTCCAATTCATTTATTTAAGAATCCTTTTTAGTTTTTCTCAGTGAACGTGTTGTCAATTTATTAAATGAAAAGTTAAACACGATGCTCGTTGCCTTCCCTGTAAGTTGAATCATAGGAATCATAATCACTAAAAATTACAATCGTCGGCCAACAGATCACTATAAAAATCACTAGTTGTAACATATGATGACTGTGATAGAAGTCGACACAAAAACGTTAAGAGATCACATGCCACATATCGATCTGAGGTAAATCATAATTCACAATCATTTGACATAAAATAACTAGAAAATTGAGTATAAAAGGAAACACGTTTCGTCATAAGAGACTTGAAGTGAAATTTTCATGATTAATGACAAACCTCACCCGAATAACACATTTGCGAAAACAGCGAATAAAACAGTAAGGTATGATGAAAGAAAGAATGAGCTCGATTTGGCGTTATCTGTACATTTTTTGCAAATTTACCAAGAAACTGTGGTGTTTTGTCGCTGCTTTTTTCAATGGCTCGAGGTGTCTTGGAAGAGGAAATTACATTAAAGTAATGACTGTTAAACGATTAAGTAAGCCTGTTTTCTTTCACTGTTGTATTGCTCATGAGCATTAGACTACACCTGTATTGTCAGTGATGAACTGAGAAAACCTACATAACCACCTAATACTGGAAAGATTAAAGTGAAGATAAAAAGCGATAAAAACTGGCCGAAAAATTGATCATGAATTACAGAGCAATGAATAAGGTTGCTTGAGCTCAAAAGTCAAATATTCGTCATTGAACACCAATAATTCAAGTGTAAAACTCTAACCACTGTAGTTAACTACTCTTTCCCTTTGCTCGGGTTAGTCATGGACAAATAGTAGCTCTGGCACCAATTCAAAGCGAAATTTCTACAATTAGCATAAAATATGAATAACTGAGAGATTCAAAGCCAGGAACGCAGGCACATAATGCTTTACCTACCTTTCGTTTCTCTTCAGCACCCACCACAACTAAGCTTGCCTTCCACAGTTCCTCTTTTTAAGAGAATTTTTTGAAAAATTTCAGCAGTCTTGAGCATTATATATATTTCAATCTCAAAATAATTTAGATCATCGTTAACAGAACAACGGATAACCCATCATAGATATCAGTTGTGACAGCTGCAGTTCACTATTACGCTACAAAATTGATGAGACCGGGCTATTTAGATTCATCAATCGAGTTTCCAGTAGTTTCACCATTGTTAGATAAACCATGATCCGAACACTCTTCTTCGAGATCCGACAAAGCTGTACTCGGACGAGTAGAAAGGCTACTTCTGAATATTTATTTTGAAAAACTTTTTTTTCACTAGTTAACACAACACTTTTATCTGCTTGAAGAGAAAAACTTTAGAAGGAAATCATCACCCAGATCGGTAGTTCTCCGCAGTTATTGATCGTTCATCAAACAGACGTCTTGCCGAATGATTAGGGGAAGAACACGTCGAAGGGCACTGCACCACAATTGCTGGTGGAGTTATTAATATCGAATCCTAAAAATCATAGAGGTATCCTGTAGTCCAATTTCCTAATTCTTGCTTATCAAGCAGCTGTTGTCATAAAACAACATTGGAACTTTTACTCTCTATTTTAGTCACAAAATTCATCTCCTCAGTTTACAGTAGTCAATCGCTTAGTTACATCTTCTAAATTATTGGTGTTTTCAACAGCTACTAATTTATCAGGTTCGACTTCCTCAACCGACAAGCATAATTTATGTACACATCGTTCCCGGCGAAAAAAATTGGCAACATATAAGCCCATGATGCAGAAATCAGAATTGACTACTCAAAGATAATGATCGACTCAGAAACTTCAACTTATAGAAAGCTGATGATGGATTTGAGCCTTTATAATATAATAGGTTTTCAAATTAACGCTGAATTCATACTTCTGCATGTTTCCACAATACTTTTCTTGGAATACTGCATAACTACACATAACTGCAAAGCAAATCATATTTACTACTTTGTCAATACAATCAAATAAAGGATTTGAATCGGTTGTAATGAACAAATGAATATTCGACCTCATTCGCTGTCCAGAGAGTTTTTCATAAAAGTGTTAGAAATTATTCGAACGCTTAGCTCCCTGGCTAGTGTCCTACTCAGCCTTTTTTTCAAAAGAGCCTTCTTATAGCTCTGTGGCATCAAAAACAACCCTTCATTTATCACGCGTACAATTCGCTTCAAGCATGAAAAGTATGTAAAGGTGCAGAGAAAACCTCGCAGTATCTAAGGCAATCGCTTTGTTTGGAGTATCTCAAAAGTGGAGAAAAAAATTCAAATTGAATAACAAGTTGAACAACACATATCTAACGTCTAAGCATTGATCGATCGTTTCGTCGCACAGCCCTTAGATTAACCGATAAAGAAGCTCACCGAATATGTAGAGCTCAATCTTTTTTCCTTGATGCACCACAGTGGAACAGTCTTTTCACAAATTAAACACAGCGTTAGAATTCTCGAAAATCATGCTTTTGAATGATTACTAATAATATAAGGAAAGGGCTCCGTGCGACAAGGTGTAAAACACAAATTTCTCTTTCTCCTACAGCGCAATGAAAGCAGCTTTTCCAAAAAGCTGACACATTTTTGAGGTTTTCGAGATCGAGCTATCGAAAGAGTACTAGCAGTCTGAAGAAGGAGTTTTGCCTACCGAAATATAAACGAGATAAGAAAAAAGGCGTGGTCTTGTGAAACGTAATTTTATTTTGGTTTATACAGCGTTGTCAGAGGTGTAATGAAAAACCGGCCATGTTTCGTGCTTGTCAAAAAGTTAAGCGTTCGAATGATTGCTAACATTTTAATGAAAAATTCTTGTACAGCAAATGAGGTCGAATATTTTTATTTGTTCCCTTGCCGGAAAGAATCGAAAAAGATATAACTTGAGTTTTGTTATTTCTTTAGAAGATTAGAAATCGAGATGTGAAACAGCTTTTTGTATCTACAAGTTGGAACTCACACCTAGGTCACCTTGAACGACTTAAGACTATAGAGTTCCGTGGCTAGAAAAGTGTTGAAGACTGCGCACAATGCCGGCTTAAAAAGTTTCCCTGTGTGAATTCGACATTGAAGATGAAATGAGAAGCGGACGTCTGCCTGCTGCTAGCAACAATTAAAAACTCTGGTTTGTTTGAACATATGTGTAAGTCTTCTAGAACCTAATGAAAAACTTGCAGTAAGCCTATGACCCGTATCGAAGCCTTTAGAAATACTAAACTGTGACTTTCACTGGACGTCCGGGCAAGCAACTGTTCAGCCCAAGACCTTCGACACTCCACAAGATATAACACTTCACAAGACATCTGCATAAAATAAGAGATTTCATGTCAGTTTCTTCTTTCTTGGCTTCGAGGAAGACGTACTAGAGCCAAAACGTCAGCAATAGAAACTGAATAGTATTAGAACAACCTCAAATATGCTTATCAAAGCAAGCGTTTCATGTAATTTATGATTATCGATGCTCTGACGAACGGGAAACCGTAGAAATGCTAGCCATAACGAAGATTAATGACAGCCTCTTGCATACTTATCGAAAAGCCAAAATATTCTCGGTTCAGATAGAAATATGTATTTACCCGTTTTTTGCGGTGTTATGATGTTAAAAATATACCCAGTGATGCAGAGTGATGTGTAAAACATTCGCGTCAGGCGGGACTCAAACCCACATCTCATTCTATCCAGGAGCGCGCGCTCTAATCCGTTGCACTACTCACGTCTATTGAAAGTTTTGAACATCACTCAGCATCACTGGGTATTCTCGGTTCTTTTATGCTATATTTGGGAAAAATGAAGAAATAACTCCTTCCGCTGGATTAGAAATTTTCATAACAGTGTTAGCATTCTTTCAAATACGTTATTCTGCCTATCGCGCTTCGTGCTTCTTTTTTGAAAAGGTCATTTGATAAAGCTACAGCATTCAAAATAAAATTATGTTTTACACCGGCCAGGAGCTTTTACTGAGCTGGAAGCGTGAAAAGCATATGAACGTATGGAGGCAAATTGTTTAGCACCATAGTCATACGTTTTATCTAAGGTTTCCTTCAAAGGTGAAAAAGATCCCAAATTAAATGGCAAAATTCGTGCTTCTCATGTCAGTCGCGTCAACGCAATCGATCCATCGCCGTATGGAATCCATGGCCACCACGCACTAGCCGGCAAATAAGTATGCCGTGTATGTGGATTTCAATATTAATTTTATTGCTGGATTACAGGGAAGGGGTCTTTCCGAAAATAAGTGCAGCGTTCGATTAACCGAAATTTACGCTATGGAATGCTTACTCGAAATTCGAGAAAGCTGATGTGCCCCGCAAGAAGTATTTGTGTATGAAATACAAATATTTCATTTCTGTCACAGTGCTATTATAAAAAGGTGTTTATTTTTATAAAAACCGGTTAGGGTTCTTTCTTCCTTTCTTTGAATAACATACAAAAACCTTCTTTCCATACCAATATTCAATGTAAGTCGAAATTGAACGTAGCTTTGTTATATGCCAGCTAGAACTAATCCGAGCTCTCGAAGATGAACAGTGGGCAAGAAGGCAAAGAAATCGTCTAAACACTCGCCTAAGGGCAGCTCCGCATTGTGAGAATCTTGCTGAGTCCCTACTGTATAAAATGACAGAGCTAGAGCTTACACATTATTTGTGAAATATTCCACTCTATTTCGACAAGGACGTTGACGACCATAACTGCTAAAGCAAACGACTGTGTAGACATTCGACCCAAATCAACGCGACTCTGATAAGGACAATCGTCGGAAAGTTATACATAAAGGATGAAGCCGTCGGCGTTGATCAATCTCTCAAGGATGCATCATACATTTATCTTTGATTTCGAATGCGTTTGATGTGATTGAATGCATATCTGGCCTTTACAATGATTCGCTGTGGCCTCCCGCCGACCCAAGTCAGTGCTGCTCATCCTCCTAGATAGGTCTGAGAACGGTCCGGTGTCAATTCACCGACCTTGATGGGATCAATGGCTTGGTGAGCCAGAGCACGAGATCGAACCATCGACCTTTGCGACGCAGAGCACCTCTAACCACGGCGCCTCATGCGCTCACATATTATATAATACATTAATAATAGCACTTCTAAGCTCATCGCTATACTAAACTGTTGCAGCCAAATATAGTTGGAAAGTTCAGGATTGGCAAGCAACAAGCCGCCAGTTTCATCTGCGCTTCTCTAGCGTATATAAGCATATGAATGAAATGTAGCTGGACTATGATTGTTTGTCTCACTAATTATTTTTTTAAAGAAAACTCTTTATGCAAAAACCATTTGGTGTTAATAAATAAATAAGATTGAGTATACAGCACCTAGGCAATAATGCATTATAGTTTAATGTGAGAACAGTATTTAAGTCGTCAAGAGCCACTAATACTTGATGATATACAAAAAGCAGCAATGACTTAGGTTTAAACGGTTGGAAAATATAATGCAGGCATCCATCGCTTCCTTGGTCGATATAAATAAGCCTCTTTTTGCTTAGTGAAGATTTGAAGATACCAATGGCTTCCAATCCCATTAGTAAAGTACAGTGATGGATAAGATATGCTACTTTAGGGAAAGGGGTGAA
Organism: Parelaphostrongylus tenuis; assembly: GCA_019055375.1. Classification (NCBI taxonomy): domain Eukaryota; kingdom Metazoa; phylum Nematoda; class Chromadorea; order Rhabditida; family Metastrongylidae; genus Parelaphostrongylus; species Parelaphostrongylus tenuis. Next base: position 266,012 of record JAHQIW010004272.1, on the reverse strand, counting down.
ATCTACTGGCAAAATCTTATTTGTATATATAAAGTATAGTTATTTATAGTACTTATTTATAGTATCAATCCTTGAATTCCATGTTGATTTGCCCGGGATTGGCGGCGGGATCGCACGGCGAGAGCAGCACGTTGTGACGACGATATGGTAGTTTTTCTGATTAAGCTCAGAATTTTATCGCCACTAAAGAGGATTCAATGGAACATGTCAAAACAATCACAGAACAACACATTGTTTATCAAAAATAATACTGCACATTGCAATAAGTTGCCTCTTGATAGATAATTTAGAGCAACTTCCTCATAATGGTAGCCGTTAAGTTTTGAGACGTCTTAGAGTTCTATAAAAGACTTCAATGAGGCTATACTTGGTTGAAACATGCAAAACAATTGAACACCGATGAAATGTTTGTCACAAATGTTACTGCACATGGCATGCGATACCATCTTATCGATAGTACTTAGCACTCTCCGGAAATTAGTGTACTTCAGGAGTTGGAACCCGTATAGATTTATAAAAGTAATAGTTTTTTCACAAATCTACTCAGATACAACTATAAAAATTGTTCATCGCTGCAACCTGGCAGCGCATTGTTTTCTCATGAGTGTATATTTCGTATTACAAGTAGAGATATTGAGCACAACTGGGCGTTTGCTCCCACTAGGATTATGTCCAAAAGAGTTTTAGCAATTAAGCATTTTTTTGTTGCAAAAAGGTTGCTCAGGATCAATAGTCATTTTCCTAGATAATACTAGAAATCCGCCGTGGTGTTGGAATAACAGGCTCTGACAGCAAAACGTGCTCTTCGTTCTGTTATTAGAGCGTACTGTGAAGATCTTTGCAAACACCAAGCAAGGCACTGAACCTCTAGTTCACGAGTTGCCGAATAACTATCAGTATTTTAGTAAAAAAGCTCGTTCATGGAGAAAGTCGGAACACAAGTACATTCCGCACAGGGCGACTGCATTCCACACAATTCGTAATCAAAAGTGGAAATTTTTTTAGGAAAACTCGGTGTTCAACTTACTAAAAGTGCGATATATATTCCCTCAATAATAACACATTTTTCATGGCGAAAAAGGTTGTGGAATCGAAAATGTACTATCCAATATAAAAAAAAAATAAGATGTGATGTAGAAAGAATGCACTCGAAAAGCAAAACGTCTTGTTTTTGCTAGTAAAATGTAGTATGAAGGTCGTTCGACAAAGCTTGGTATCAAAATCAGCACTTCTCAGGGCTATCAAATTGAATGTTTGCAAAATTGTAGATTAAAAAAGGAAAAATGTTATATAACAGTTGGAATTATGCTATTCTTCACAACGATGTTGTTTTCTAGTTGGAACATGGGAGACTTTTCGACACATGGGTATTCTTTATGCTGAGAAAGTATAGAATTCTCTCTCATGACATTACATCATTTTATGATGTTAATGGTTCTTCAGATCCTCAATTTACCAAATAAAACAGAAAATCGTATATTTCACGTATTGCCGTTTGAATAAATAATAAATGATAAAGCGTATACTGAGTATAATTGGGACAAAATCAATAAAAGCAGGAGTTTCCACCTAACTCCATTTCTAGGAAATAGCTGTTTCCGCTTTTTCCAACGTTTTACACGAAGCGTTCTGTTTCATTAGGACAGGAGAACTGCTGGAAAAAGAAGTATCTCAGCTATATCTGGGAATTTTTCGCCGTAAATTATTAATCGATGTACGGATACGTCTCGACGAAAAGCAGCTCGAGTGTTGTAATTGTTCACAACTTCGAAAGTTTCGCATTTAGAAAATGGTGCGCCTTAGTAAAAGTGTTCAAATATCATGTTCAGAAATCACTATTTATGCACAAATAATGACGAAGAAATTTGTGATGAACACAATAGCGCCTACGCGACAAACCTTATTCGGCCTATTTAACGATTGAAAACTGCAACTGACCTCATTATTACGATTGGTACTATTACCGTGATACGTTGAGTAGGAATGATGGTGCGGAAGCGGACTAACTGGGTGACCGTATGGCGATGGTGATGGTGTGGGGCTGGACTCCCACGAACGGTTATCTTCCAGATGATGCTCGTGCCTATCGTAGCAAAAGTAGTCTTTGACCTGAAATTCTAGATCTAATTGGCTTGTCTCGTGAGGGGCGTATAGTAAAGAGCTTCTCGAACACGCAGCTTCTGATTAGGTGCTCTGCGACGCGCACAAGGTCAATGGTTTGATCTCGCGCTCATGGCTCACCAAGCCATCGACTCCTCGAGGGTCGGTAAATTGGTACTAGATCAGTCTCAGGTTTGTCTAGGAGGTTAGGCAGCACTGACTCATAGAGGAGGAGGACACCGCGAGTAATTGTAAAGGCCAGATTTGCATTCAGTCAGCTCAACAGAGGTCAAAAATTGAAACCGAATGCATGGGGCATCCCTCAAAGATTGATCAGCGTCGAGAGCTTGATCATTTTATCGTCTCGTAATTATTGTGAATAGCTAGCTACTTATTTCCCGCTTAACGAAACCTGGAACCATTTTCAAACACTTTTTCATGCACAACAATAAGTCCTTTGTACATAAAATGAGGTATATGGTGAAAAAGGTTCGGTAGTTGAGGTTTGGTGATGATATCCAGCAAATTTTTGACCTAAAAAGTATCAGATTCCTGTGTACTATAAGGCGAAAAATGAAAAGCCGATCTCATTCGCTGCGAAAAAAATTTCATAGTAGTGTTTGTAATCATGTGAATGTATAAATCTCTAGCTACACCCCTTCGTGTTCGAATTTCAAAAAAGCTTTTTTGACGTTGTTACAGAAGGAAATCTCTTGTGTTTCACACAGGCTTTTTTCCTCTCAAAACAGAGCTCTTATTTTGGACTATTAGTAATCATTCATTCGATAACGTAATATTCGCTGAATACAATGCTGCGCTCTTGTCCTGGAAAGACCTTTCTTTACAAAGCAGCAGAGAAAATAAGATAATTGATTCAGATGAACGAGCAAGTGCTCTCTGATCAATTCACGGACAGCTGCGTGAGCTGCAAGGTGAGCTGAGGCCATTATCGATCGATTTTTGAGCATACGAGCGTGTAGAGAAAATTTCATAGTATCTGAATGTCTTTAAGTCATTGTTGGAAGCAGTTAGGTCGTTCCAGCCTTTGAATTCCATCAAAGTGATTATAATGGTGAATGATTCATCCGTATTCATGGAAAATGAAAATTGGGCAGGTTATGGCTCTCTTAAAAGAGTGCCTAAACTGTTCAATCTTTAGATGGTCCGGGAACTATTTTGCTCAAATCAGAGGGCTGGCAATGGGACAACGACTAGCGCCAACACTTGCTATAGCCTTTATGTCTAAAGTTGAGAGCCCAATAATCGATCTCCGACCGTTACTCTACTGTGGATACATAGATGGCTGCTTTGTCGTCTGCTCAACACAAGAGGAGATGGACAAATGTTTTGAGTTGCTGAACAGTCAGTCAGAGTTCATAAAGTTCATGAGAAACCAAAAGCAAATTGGCTCCCTTTTTTGAACGTTCAGGTCAACCTGTCGAAAAACTCCTACAATATAAAATGGTACCGTAAACCAAGCAACAAAAACATCTTGGTTCATTACCTATCAGCCCATCCTTTACACATAAAACGCGCACTTCTTAAAAAAGTGTTTTGAACAGCGTCAAATGTGTGCACAGGGAAAGAACACAAGGTAGAATCCTTAATCTTGGTGCGAAAAATAGCTATCTGTAATGGCTACGATACGGTAGGAGCTTCTCAGGTTGGATTTAGAGCTAATTCTATGCCCCCAAACGACAAGTCTGGCTAAAATGAGGTTTCTTTCCTCCTGCCTTTTATCTCTAACGAAGTAAGCACAGCTATTAAACGCTGCCTAGAAAGAGCAGGTTTGGATAACTCGGGAGTTATAGTTGACTTACCCCAAAAAACATCAAAGCGTCAATTAGTCCGCAACCGAGTGTATGACCGCCGCTGCGAAACCAATGACTGCAAAGTTTCTTCGAACGGCAGAGACGGCGACTGTATGAGATCGGGTATAATTTACCTAATCTCTTGCGAGATATGCGGCGATGAGTACATTGGCGGAACGGGTAGACCACTATTCCTCCGTGTAAAAGAGCACCTAGCTGGGTTACGCAACTGTGATTCAAAAAACCCCACTAGGAACGCATAGGGACCAAAAACATGCAGGAGTAATGTTCGACGTCAAATTCACGATCCTCGCACAGGAATCAAGAACATCTGCGCGTAAAACATTAGAAGCATTTTGGATACATAACAAAGGTCCGAAAATGAACCGAAAGGAGGAGCGCCTGGTAATCACGAGTGACCTCGAACCATACCTCAGGCTGATTTTTCCGGCTCGAGTTAGGCACAGCCCACTGAAGGTCTGACCTTAAGCGGCTGGTCTTCATTTAATAATGGATAGACCCAAATATCAAAAACGGTGAGTGTTTCAAAATGAAGCTTTTACTATGCGATCCAAAACACATCTCTAACGTTTTCTGCTAGGGTTATGGAGGTTTTTGGCTTAGTAAATTGTGGATCAATTTGATCTTTCCAGGCTCTGACGAAGGCGACCCGCCGAAACGTTAGCCACCTCGAATATTGTGTATTCAAGCTGCATTACTGACTGTATTGTTGTATGCTTCGCTAATACTCAATAAGTAACATCAATAACACCTCGCAACGGCTAAACAGAAGAAACTATTCATTTATTCAAACTATGCCGAGGTTAATAGATAGTCGGTCTTGGGAAAATGAAGATATTTGAAGCTTTTTTTTTGCAGAGTCATTATTTGGCTTTTTTTTGTAGCAGAGTCATATGTTTTATCTGTAATTTTACTTTAAAAGTGAAGAAACCACTTTTATTTGAATAACAAAGATCGTGCTAGCATAAAATCGGCAGAGAATTGATCGATAATGGCGCAGCTCTTATTAGTGCCTCACACGGCGCCCGTAAATTGGCCAATGACCACTTGCTCGCGCATGCGAATTCAATCTTATTTTCCCTGCTGCACTGCAAAAAAACACTATATTTTCAAATAAGCAAAGCGTTGGAATCAGCAGTCATTACGCTATCGAATGATTACTGACAGTCTGAAAAAAGATCTCTGTCTTGCGACTAAAATGCGCGTGTGGAACACAGGAGATTTCCTTTTGTACCAACGTCAAAAAAGAGGCATTTATCAAAACCGACCAAGTGGGGCTGTATCAGAGATTCAAGCTTCCGAATAATTACTAAAACTCCTATGGAAAATTCTTGTCCACCGAATGAGATCGGTTTTTCATTTGCCGCCTTATGATGGGCAACTACCAAATATCATTTCTTTAAAATCATCAGTCACAATCTTAATCCGTTCGGAATGGCAGTTGAATTGTTCGCGTGACACGACTTGAGCTATTTAGTCGATGTTTTTTTCCGTTTCAACGAAAATTCGAGGTTTTTGTTGTAAATCGATTTCTTTCAACCTCGACATGACTAATTGAACATTTTTATTATGTTGATCAAGCCTGTGGCACGAGGTAATGACTTTTCTTTCGGCTAACATTTTGACGTGCTTCCCTTTTTTCAGAGCCCATGTCTCGAGTCGATCGTCTACTGTAGTTCGCCGTCTTTGGGAATCTTCACCTTTGCCATGCTTATGTTGGACCTTCCACAGTGAAACGTCGCTCGAAAGAAGAATCTCACTCGGTGTACTCCAAATGTACAAGATGAATCTCATGCTAATTAGCGATATTCTGGGTCTTGAATGTTTTTACGGTACTCCGCAAATTTTTCTAAGGATTCATATGATTTTGGAGCATATCTAAATCTTAACACTGGGTGCGACAGGTTCACGACGACGCTATCTCAACCGCGCTTGCTCACAGCGAGGAATCCGTGGTGCCGCGTGGCTAATGGTGTCGACCATCGGGAAGATTGTTGCTGATTCCGTCTCCCACCACGTCGCAAGCACATAGCCGAAATTTAAGCTTTGAATGCTTGCTGAATTCTGGTAAAAAAAACTCTGCCTAGCAAGGAAGACCTCCAAATAATTGTGTACTGGGAGATGTACACGCCGCCCCGAGCAGGTTAATAACACATCAAAGCAACATCGATTGCGTTTGGAAACAAAAAATGATGAAAAAGAAAGCAACAAGAATTCTCATCCAGCCGCCTTAGCAGTGATATCAGAATTTACATATGTGTTATAATTACTTGAAAAGTAATATGAATTTTGTGCGAATCTTTGACTTTTGGCCGAGAGTTGAACCCGCGTCTGATCTTTTCCGGGGGCATGTGCTAACAGTGGTTAACGAAGCTCCTCTTTGAAGAGTAGCAGTCAGCTTGACTGGATTCAGTGCCGATATATTCTTACTAGATTGATAGTTCACAGTTAGTTGCTAACAGAATCAATACATTGTATCGCTGAATGAGTAATTGCGAAAAGAGAAAGTCGTTCGTCATGTTTGCTCATAGGAATTATGGAACTTGGCCAAATTATTTCAAATCAGGGAATGCTAGCTACATCACGACGCTTAGGCGATAATTTCTACTTTATGTTTTTAATCATTTTTTCAGGTGAGTTAATCGAATAGACATTAAAATTCACGAAAAAAGTTCAATTAGGTAAATATGTTGGTTTGACTCACACTGCATTCCTGAGCATAATGCTCCATCGCACTACACTGCGGCGTTTTAACAGGATAGGTACAATTGAACAGGTTGTAGTCAACTTGGTATGAACCGTTGCTACGCTTGTATGTTACCAACTTGCGAAAGCTGCAAAACAGCAAGTTGAATGATCGCTTCAAAAATCATGTTAGACTTCAGACCGAATTTTAATAGTAATTTGGTGGGTCATTTCTATTGAAAGAATGAAGGTGAAAACCTCAAAATGCTCAATGCATTCCAGCAGAAACTTACCGGTGCCCCCAGAGTATTTCACATGGCAGATAACTGGTTTTAGCTTGTGCCGTCATGCCGGTCGACTCTACTATACCTTCTAAAAGGCAAATGATCTCAAATTGCGCTGATAATAATGAGTTAGCCGTGTACTCGTAGAGTGGTGAGTCCTTATTGATCACGTGACATAAAGTAGTCGGCCATACCTATAATGATAGAAAAATAAACAAAATAGCAACGCTTTCTTAGGCTCTATATCCAGATCACGGCTTCTTCACCACATCCTTCTTTTTCAAAGTATCATGTCGTACTACGGATGGAAAGAAAGTTCTGGGCACTCTTATAAGCATTAGATAACTCCCACGCATATCATGGGAACATTAGCCTTTTATTTGAGATTTTCCTTCTGAAGATTAACATAATATTCGCCTTTATTTTCACTTTGCTCGCCTTCTGCATGTCTAACGTTACAATCAAAGTTCGTGTTTTAACGCGTCATTATTGGAGAAAGGGCCTTTCACAGCGAGCTGCAGTCGATGAAGTCAACGGACTTGGAGAAGAAGCCACAACAAGGAAATTTGCTGCTGGACGCTGATTTCATTGCTCTAATGCCGGAGACCTTGATGTCAAAGACAAGTTTCGTTCAGGATGTCCAACAAAGTTAAACAACATTTGATAGCTGCTTTGAAAGATGAATGGTCGTCAAGTGTTTGCGATTTTACAACCAAACTTGATGTTTTTCATACAACCAGATCTGAAGCTTAGAGGAACAATGGTAGAAAGTCTAGAGAAAGTCCTCATTTCAAAAAATAGTCACTATTGCTTTTGTTTGGAATTCATGCAAAATTTTCATTTTTATGCAAGTGCTCCAGAACTTTCTTTCCAACCTAATATATGTAAAAAAATCAGTGTTCTGTTCATTCACTAGCATAGCAAGAAAACGTCCAACTAAAAGTAAAACAAAAATGAAAGTATATATGTTGATTCTGTTTGGATACACTGCATAAGTTCGGGAGTATTTTGTATTCTTACGAAATACCGTCTGTTCATTACAGTCTGATAAAATTTCTTAAGCCTTTCGGAGGTCCACTATGGCATTTCGAGTGGTATACGTACGTCTAGGCCTTGCGTGCCTCATCAGTACCACATGCTTTACAGCTTATCCCTACAACTAATTACAGCGGCCCCGAAAATGCATCAGTGTAGGCGAAGTGAAAAGATCACTTGATGTAGCGGTTTATAGTGATTTTCAATGGATAGCTTACGGCTGGTAGCAATGCATACAGTAATACTTCCAATCACATAGTCACTTATGAATTCATGAAATTTCTGCTCGAATTCTCTACTTGGGTACTTAAACTCAGCATTTTTTCCAAGGATCAACCATTCAAATGTTTGGAGTTACAGAACGATTGCTCTATCTTGAAATTGAATGTTTCACAGCTATGTTTCTATATGCCTGATGATTATTTGTAAGCCATGCATGTGGTCTGTTATGGGCACTTATACAGTGAAATACAAATGTTTCGGTCTTGAAGCCCCGTCCCTTCGTCTTGCCCAATCCCTCTCAAGGTGGACCCAACCCCCTTGCATAGAGGAGACGCAGACGTACTATTTACATGTGCCATCAGGTGAAAAAAGTACTAGATGGGTTAAGTTGTACACCGAAACGCGTGTATTGCAATTATAAGTGCTCATAACAGACCACATGCACGGCTTAAAACAATTATCAGGTATATTGAAATTTGACCGCGGTCTTAAAAAATAATCGGAACAAACGGTTTATTAATTTTTGCTTCAACTTTTGCTTATTTCGCACTATTTTTTGGTGCGAGTACCGAACTGATTCCGCATATAAGAAGCATATTCAAGAAGATACTACCAACACAGAGGAGAGTTCAATTTCACATGCTTTGGCAATCAAGATATGATAGCCTTGAGGATTATGGAGGTTGGGAGCAAGTCGTTATGATAAAAAAAGACAGCTTTGAAAGAGTCTGCAACGGTACAGCAAAAAAGGTAGTGTTTTGACTTTGATCATTTCCTGATGAAGGAGCTGCGCGTTCGTCTTGAATATTTATCTCAGCTTAAGGTGATTAAATGTATATCTGGCCTTTACAATAACTCTCGGTGGCCTACCGATGTGCCAAGTTAATGCTGCTATCCTCTCAGACAAGTCCAGTACCACTTCATCGACTCCGGTGGGATTGAAGGCTTGGTGAGCCTCGAGCTCTGGTTCGACCATCGACCATCGATTAATTGACCATGTATGTCGAAGAACACCTCTAACCGCTGCGCCACACTCGCTTTTACTTCGACAGTATACGGTAAAATTAAGCATCACCATCGCTACTCTTTCGGAATACTGCAGTCAAATGAGAAAGTAAAAAAAACGCGAAAACTGAGCCCATCATAAATTGAATGAGAAGCGGAGAGATCGAGGACGGCGTAAAGACAATTTGCTTCTCTTTTATACAATAGAAGTATTATTTTTCTTGATCTCATTGTGAAAAGCAAGTAATATTTCAAAAAATTTGTTCTATACGAGAACCAACGTTGTTCTCCGCCATGTTGGGCAAAGGTAAAACGTTATAGTGCTCCTCGAAACGAGAGTACATACAGAAAGTTTGAGAAGACTTTTTCACACTCAACAAGTAAAAACTCCAAACGGAAAGTGAAAACAATGGTGGAAATCGTCATTGTCGTTGGTATGTTAGTATCTGCCCTGCGTGACATCACGTTACATATTCGTGAAGAAATTTCGCTCCATGCTTTATGAACTTCAGTATAACCGAAGATATAAAAGGCATTTTAAGTTTTCATGGCCGAATGCGGTGGGAAAATTATTTGGCCTAAACGCTTACATATTTGACATATTAGTGTAGTGCACCAATTTTTTCAATAATATCGTCATTTAGCTGACAAGAAATCGTGGAAGGAAAAATAGCTTCATGTCATCAAATGAGATTGCCTATCCATTACTTAAGCTATAATATACTAAGATTTATTATGCAGTACTGAGACAACAATACACTATAAAACGTAGAAAAAACTGTTTTGTCATACATCACTGTTAGCAAATGGTGAATAAGAAGTGTAATAGTGACGTTGGTAATTAGTTTGGAGAATAAGGATTGAGAATGCAATATTTTCTGAAGCGGCAGCATTTTATCTGCTAGACCATATCATATACACTATAACTCATTGTTGTGCATTTAAGTAAGCTAGATAAGGACTAACCAGAAAGAGCCTATCATCATCAGTGATTGTCGGGCCTACTTTCATCTCAAATTGATGAAGTGGTTCTATCTGTAATTTTCTAATTTTAGAAAATATAAAATTTGGTCGCCTTATCTAATAAAATGTTTATAGAGTGGATTAAAGTTGATCCTTCATTTCAAAGTAAATCAAACACTTCTCCAAAAAAATTTCAACACAAAATCCCAAGGACCATTATATACATATTTTCTTACAAATTCATGCCCACCTCTCCTTCTGCTGTCTCGCGATCTGAGATGAACTGTAATCTGACATGAGCTTCAACAAGGTGAGTGTTCCTCATGTCACCAACACGACAAAGAAAACAGAGTTGACCGTCTCGAAGACAAATAACTGCTTTTTCACTGTAAATTAACATCTCGTAACAGAGCGTCTTATCATTTTTCACTTGTTTTTCAATATGTATACATATATGTATATATGTATATGTATATATATATATATATATATATATCAAAATCAGCATAAATGTGCTATGTGCGGTGCAATGCTCAAAGCAAATAAATGCTCTTCAATTCGATCCTGCTAGCCAATCCCTCCGTCTTTCTGGGATAGGAAACATGGTATCAGACTTATCTCAGACGACAGAAACATAATTTAATGCATTGATAGACCACAACAAATCATTATATGGTTCAGACATGCATTCTATCATCTCTACATCTTTTGTGCGCTTTCCATTCCTAACCTTCTTGAGTACATGAATTTTCAAGATAATTTGATAGATAATTCTCCTGGTTTATTCACTTTACTGGCAGCGGGAAGCAGCAGGGTTGCAACTAGAGAGCAGCTCTACTTGATACTTAACGAAAGACAGTGCACAGAAATTTCAATTACTTGTCTGTAAAAGCACGCTTTCATTCTACCTTCGCCCAAAATTTTTGTATACATGTCTCGCCGATTGCAAAAAAGTTATCTATATTTTTTTCCTTTCAGCCTTTCTTTGCCCTAGAATATCCGCGGTTCCAAATGATTTACATATCTTAACTTCATGCAGCTTTCACGAAGACGAACATTGCCTGAAGTTTCCATCTATGGAGCTAACCTACTGTTACCTGAATCCGTCGAGCCTCACGAAGACGAAGTTAACTCCATGACGGAACAAGCAGACTTCTTTCTTAGAGCCTGTGGGGGACCTATCCTTAGAAGTACTACTTCCTGGTGTGCTTACGCTTACTCAAACTGAGAACCCGACTCAGAATTTATATTAGAAGGCTTTGTTCGAATTTCTAACGTCGATTTTGACAACAACGTGGTGCATATGCTACACCAGTGCCATCCCGTTGACGTTGATGTTCACTCCAGCTTGCACCAGTAAAATCTAAATTCGGCCCTGGCACTCGCAAATATAGAAAGTGGGCTCTGCTAGTCGTAAAAAATCAGTCGCCACTCTTTCCTCTAGGATCTACATGTAAATTTCTGTCCATGAAATATGTGGTATTCTTATTATGTGCTTGACATCAAGTGGGTAGAGTGCTAACGGCCTCAGTTGTCGTAGAAACAAATTAAATGCCCACAATACCTGATTTTGAACATCTTAATGTTCTGAGGCGTCCGTGGCTTTCGGCCACTAGCGTAAACGTAATTTCGGATTTCCTATTTTACTTTGGCAGCATCGTATTCTCACTGTGTCTCCGACTGCACTTGAATCATTTTTTTCCAAGAAATGAGTGCCCGGATTACCGATGAATATATTAAGGTCAAAGGAATTATAGGACTGTAAAGGCAGACACGAAGCTGAATGTTTTTTTTTCGGTCCCTCACTGCATCTTCGACTATGTTTAAGATCCCTGATCCGCAGATTTTTTCCTGGTCAACTCGAATTTTGATTCAGCCGTCACCCTCACTTTTCGACCCTTTCCAATGCAACGTAAAGCACCCAGAAATTTTTTGCTGCTGGACGCTGAAAAAGATATATATTTGGTCTATCTCAGATCCAGTCAAAGACCTATCGTTCTATAAGCGTTATTCCATCAGCCAAACTTAGATGCTGCATAATTTCAAAGACGTTCTGTAGTTTCTTTCGTCACTTTTCACTACTATCATGCTTCATTCAAAGTTCCGCCAGACGTTTTCAACGATGACTGGAAATAATTTTAGCCAAATCATTTATATTATCCTTTTGTCAAATTCCTCGCATTCTCAGTGATGCTATCAGTGTAAAATGTGGTGATATTTTGGTTGCACATGCAAACTCGCTGCCTAGCCCAAAGATATCCAGCTGCTTTTTCTCAGTTGACTTGAGGGTCTTCTTTGAATCTAAATGAAGTGTGATAAATAGTCTTGTCTACGTTTATGTGTTCAACTCTTCAAAACTCTTTTTCGTTGAATGCTTGCCCTTTGCCCGGTGTTTTGTCACCCTTACTGAGAATGAGTCTAAGAGTAGTTGGGTGACTGCGGCGACTTTTTGCTTTGGTCCCGGCTCCTATTACGTCTGCTAGGCATGTTAGCGACTGATTTATCATGATTGAGAAGAGCGCATGTGGCACAGTAGTTAAAGGTGCTCTGCGTCACATTACGAGGTTAATGGTTCAATCTCGTGCTCATGGCTCACCAAGCCATCGATCCCTGCAAGGTCTGTAAACTGGTGCCAGACTGGTCTCAGGCTTGTCTGAAAGGCTGACACGGTACAGCGGGAGGCCACCACGAGTCATTGTAAGGGCCAGGTATGCATTCAAGCACCTCAAACGAAGTTAGAAATTGAAGACAAATGCATGGCGTATCCCTCAGAGATTGATCAGCGCCGAGAGCGTTATCATTCTATATTGATAGAGATGAGTATGTCGCAATATAGAGGCGCCCTGCTATACACATTGTCGCTGTTCGATATTTTGCACCCTAAGCAAACTAAGCTCTCTCTTGTTCCGCGTCGGCAAATTGATGCCAGGCTTTTCTGAGAAGATAGCACTACCGATGTGATAGATTGATGAGAACTCGCAAGTCATCATGTAGGCCAATTAAGCATACGTTTGCATCCAAAATGCTTGATGAAGTTGAATGCATGGCGCATCCCTTAGGGAATGATAAATAGGCAAGTTATTATATTTATCATTTATGAATACATTGTCCTCTAAAATGCATGATAATGTTGAATGCATGGCGCAACCCTCAGGGAATGGTTAGCTCCGAACATTTTCTCTTATCGGTTCGATTGTTCCTTTATACTTACTATATTCACAGGAAATGTTACTCAGAATACAAAGGGACTATCACCATCAAATTATTTCTGAATGACAATTGAGTAGAAACCACCTAGATCCTGGTGAAGTGTTAGATGAGATCACTTCTGTCCAGCGACAAGAATATTGTTATATAACAATTGACTATTGCCAGATTTTACTACAATCCATCAATTACTCTGGAGCTCATCTTATTTATGCAGTGCTGCGCGCAGCTCGTTTCATATGGATGCAACTACAGACTAATGCATCGCAGGAATTGAGTGCTTCAGTCATCTAAGTGATTCTTTGTGAGTCTGAAAAATTTATTGTCTCCAAATTTACAGCGTCAGTAAAAATCTGATGTCAACCTGATGTTTGTTTGAGAGTAATTCATGATATTGCTATTCAAAAAATCGGCATTTTTTATAAGCTTATACCAAAAAAACGTGGACAACAATGATTGCCGTCTTTAACAATCTTATCGGAAGTTCACTTTGTTCACTGCATTACTTCTTTTCAAAATTGTTTCATGCTGCGGAAATTCTGTATAGAATTATAAACGAATAATTTTCATAATCAATAAGCAGTAAAGATTTCATAATTAAGATCGCTCACTATTAATTTTCGTCATTATCAACGTAAGCAAAGACTTGGTAATGAACATCGCTCACCTAAATATGATGGTTTCAGCCCTCTTCTTCGGTCGAGCCATTTTTGCAAACACTAAGCCAACCATAAAACTTTGTATTAATAGACCGAAAACGGCCTGCAAACATACTGCGATTCCAGCAAGAGGACATTCTGTAGTGATGTATCTGAAATGTCTGCTAGTATACTTTCAACAGTTCATTGAAAGTCGCGAAATCCTTCAGTCATTGTTACTGTCACGGTAGCTTTACTTATAGTTCACACATCTCCCGGATTTGATAGACTATTAGTTGAGGTCACTTTTATTCACTGATTAGGTTTATAACGGCTATTGGGTGATGCCACTTTATCCTATCGATGAGAACCGTAATGATTGACATTCTAAACAAATTTGGTCAGTTTGTGCACAAAGTCATTATGCTTTCTTGTTTCTGCCCCTTTTGTCTACTTATTTAGTATTAGCAATTTTCCTCGTTATATCATCGTTAGTATGTAATCCATATGCTGTAACGTATCTTAATAACATTAAAGACAATCGTGGACAGAAAAACTCATGAAACGAAAAAAGTTTAGTTTGAAAATTAGATTACTGAGTAACCTAAGAACTTTATAAAAAGTAGAGTTATTGTTTCTTTCGTGTATGACTCTCCAATCTCTTCGCTGTTTATAAATATTTTGTGAGTGTGCCCGCTATACAGCCGAGGTCACCGCTTTGCTAGCACTCTACTTTGATATAAACTATCGAAGCTGTTAAGAACCAACTTTTAACAGATTTGATCTGGTGAGCAGATATCGGCATCAAGCTCAGTTAAGTTTACAGCTACCAAACATGTGTGATCTATGAGAATTGCTTCCTCTAATATGTTCTAAAAATGTCATGACCTTCCAATTATACATCCGGGAATTTTGAGTGGTATAAAGCATTCAATATCGAGGGAGTTGAGTCTATGTTCCACACACTCGCTGTTATATATTTTGCACAGCGGGCAAAATTCTTATATCAAACGTCATAACACTGATAGAAGGCAGTAAAACAAAGTCTCATAGAATGTAGCATACGACGATGTCGCCTAACTAGTTCAGCGCCTTATGTGTTTACCACACCAAACCCACTAAAGGTTATTCACTGGCAGCCTCGATAGTTTATACCGAAGAAAGAGTGGTAGCAAAGTACTGACACTGTAGTGGCAGCACACGCCCTTGTTATGGGGTGATAAGCAGATTCCTGCCGGCTGGGGTCGAATGTTTTTGTATACTACTCAAAATTCTTAGATTAATAATTAGAACAGCAGTAGATCAAAGAATTATCATGAATTATACTCTTACGCTATACTTTGCAGTTTTTTCGCTCTATCAGATGATTTGAAGGTCTTGTACACATAAATCAATCAAGCTGTTGTAATTGATAAAGAATCTAAATGAAGAACTAATGACGAAGAATAGTCTGAGTCATTTGGCAGTGACTTGCTTGCTAATTCACCCGAATCTGTTTCACCAACAAAGAAGTCCTCAGTATGCCTGATTTTATTGTTAGTTTTGCAAGAAAAACTGACCAATATAGAATTGAATTGTTTGGAACCTATCAAATTCCATAACGACTTCGCTGAGGCGCATCATTCTGTTCTGTTAGCGTTGCAAAAGTTATACTAGGATGTTTTACTTGGAGTTCTTTATGAAAGATAAACAATGGTATTAACTTGAGTGATTGGGGAGTTTTCCATAGAGGGTTGAATAGTCTACGTTTTCAGTAAGGGAGCTCTGAAATTGCATCCATATTGCACCATGAATAATAATTTGCATTAATTGAGTTCTGTCTCAAAAGTAGCTGTTTTCCCTCATTGATGATCTTTTGGACTGTGAAGAACAAGCAAAATCATATAATTAGCCATTCGACATTATTTTCTATATCACCTGT
Source organism: Parelaphostrongylus tenuis (assembly GCA_019055375.1). NCBI lineage: Eukaryota > Metazoa > Nematoda > Chromadorea > Rhabditida > Metastrongylidae > Parelaphostrongylus > Parelaphostrongylus tenuis. The sequence goes on along the minus strand of JAHQIW010004272.1, from coordinate 250,120 downwards.
GTCCATATCCTATAGTGTGATGTGTTTCGACAGCGAATAGAAACGATGAATAAACTGAATCGAGATTCACTACGCATTGAGTTCGATTCAGGGAACGGAACTCGGATGACAAATCGCCATGAAGAAGAGCAATCGTGTAGTAAATAGTAGCAAACGTTGTCCAACTGAAAATATTGTGTTCCCGAAGTGAGCTTGCTATTCATCGACAATTTCAATGATTATATACTTAATTTGCATCTGAAAAGCTCTTCACAATATAGTAACTTCCTGTTCATTAACGCATCTGATAACGATCAATGCAGTGTTTTAAATTCTTTTCCTTCAAAAAGATGTTTCCGCTTTTTAATACACTACTCCATAGCTCATGGAAGGAGATATTTACAAAATTACAATTGTAAATCAACATCATGACATCGTTACAACACAATAAATCTGCGGCCTAATTAGCTTTGTTTTAGGATCAGCAGTCTCTGCACATTCTCTCCATCATATTTCAACGTCACAAATGAAAATTAACATCACTTGATGTTTCTTTTTTTGACTGACACACCTCAGAACGAAGACGAGTGCGAAAATAAATAACATATATCGCCATTTCACGTCAATCATTGTAGTGAAAATATCTCTGAAAAACAGAAATAGTAAGGTTTGATCTCAAGATGAGGTAATAAGTAATCGAGGACGGCGTTCATTCTGATTGAAAACCCAGAAAGTTATTCACATGAATAATAGAAGAGTTTTTATTGGTCATAATTACAGCTCAAAAAGAAATTGATCTAGCACTGAAACGTTTGACATAAATATTTTGGCAAAATGAGCGCACGCTAATGAAAAATATTTAACATCATGAGGGCCTACCTAAGATATTGTCTATCCTTTTTCGGCACGTTGGTGTTATAGACGTTACAGATCCCATTCTTGCCCACTAATCGACTTTTCTTCATTTTCTTCGTCAACTTTCTCGACAATGGGCTTGAATTGCGTCTAGCCGTAATCGCCAACGTGCGTATGCTATCCGAAAATGCATCTGAAACCCGAAGGTTGGACCCGGAGTAAGTGGAACTGGGACTCCTTGCTGAATTCGAACGTCGAATCCGTGCATTTGTCATCCTCGAATACGTCACCTTGTGTTCGCAAAACATTATTACTCTGCTAAACACTTTGTAGAATCAAGCATTAGGTGGAGCAGAAATAGAGCTAGTCAGCAGGATTTCTTGTAAATTTCGAGGCGATCAGTCTCTAAAGTTAAGCGAGTTGATGTTCAAAGGTAATGACAAAAGTTCAGTTTAAAGCTAGTGTTACTGTCATAGTGACAGCTGAATGTTATTAACTAGCGTTTGAGGGCCATCAGAACCTGGCGCCCATGGCTCACTGGCAAAGCGGAATGTTGGCTCCGCCCTCCACCATCGGGCATCGATGATGACAATTATGTGCAATGTTTGTATGAACTGCAATCGTATGAGTTAATTTCATTATGTGATGGCCAGTAATGCTTGATTTCTCGCCATAGTCCTTTAGAAATGGACGACAACCCGACGTGTAGGTCAATATTCCCAAGTCACGGGACGAAATCTCATTCTTGTAAGCTACTTACGTTATACGATATTACATCCTTATTTTGCAATGTGTAAACCTAATTTCTATATCTTTTACCTGTAAGCTCGAAAAGGATAAAACTAAGCCAAGAGAACTATGCAAGGTAGGAATTACACTTACTGATAAGCAATGTTGCTTCAGGGCTATTCCTGAAGTGTTGAGAAATACCTAAGAGAATTGAGTGAAGTGCAATAACACGGCATCAGGCGAGAATCAGACCTGCGTTCCATCCATACCTGAGAGGGCTGCTACTACCACTACACCACCGAGGCACATTTGCGCCACAACTCAATCTCTTAGGTACGTTGAGAAATAGTAAGCTGCTAATCTACGCCAGAATTATGGCATTCGAACAGTTATGACGTTCACGACCGAGACCACTTGAAAGTACTGCGAAGTCTGCGCATATAAATAGCGACGTTACTTTTAACTTTTATTTACTGATTATTAATTTTCAATGGCAAGGTATGGGTTTGTAGAAAAGCAACTGGGTTCTGACATATCAGCAAAACTTGAACTAGAGGCGGACTGAAATTCGTGATTACTTTTTCCGAGACACACGTGTTGATCAGATCTCCACCAAACCGTGAACTTGATTTTATGATTTCAATTACAGCTACACATTTTCTGAAATCAGTGCCGATTAGTGCTCTCCAGGTCATTCCTGCTAGCGTAATTGATTACAGAACGGAAAAAGCTCTAATGTGTCTGAGGGAACAGTAGACGAATGCTTTGGACATTGCAGCAGATACTATGCGAGCCACCGGAATGCGCAATCGCGAATTCGAAGCCGCCCCAAATTTTACGTTTAGTGTTCTTATCTAGCGTTTTGGTAGTTGTACGTGATAACTGTAGATCGTTGAGACAGTTGGACTTATTACAAAGCATGTTATAGTCTTGTTTTTTGTATAAATAGAATGTTTTATTAACAGAATTTTGGTCCATTTGTATCAGGGTGCTCATGGAGCAGTGGTTGAAGGTGCTCTATAGCACACGTGTTCGATGTTGTGATCCCACACACCAAGTCTTCCGTCGAAACGTTGTCGGTAGCCGACTTTTAGGAAGACAGCAGCACTGACCTATTAGAAACCAGGCTCTCAAGAGTCATTCTGAAGGCCGGGCATGCATTCAGTCACCTCTAGTGATGTTTGATGAAGTCGAATGCACAGCACATTCCACAGGGATTGATCACTGTCCAAAATTTTATTTTTTATGCTCTCGGCTCTTCCCTGGACCGACGCGCTGACATGGCCTTATAATCCTCCCACGTTTGTGCGCTTGTGACTACCAGTATGAAAGAACGGTTCCATGCAAAAGTGTAATGCTCTCTGTTCGCCGTGAATGGAGCTATATAGACAGCCTTAGCGTGCAAAAATAGCGGACGTCGGTTTTTTTAATGGGCGTTTCAAACTCTCACTTTATAATTTATGAAACCGTGATGGTTGAAAAGGTAGGTTGATATAACTATCGCTCAAAGCTATTCTGCAATGGATTTAATCTGCTTAATACACATTGCTGATGAAATCATAATAAGCTCGATTGCAGAGGATTTCTTTGCTGCCGCTTCTGCAAAAGCCTGACTTTGATTCTCATTCCTGTTATCGGCATGATGCCAACACACGCTAGTTGAGAAATTACTCTCCACTGCACCTTTTTGCTCTACAGTTATTCTTTGCAGATCCATCGCTCCAACCATTGAAAAAAAACAGTTCAAAAAACTGGCCACACAGCTGTTAATTGGAGCAGTGAAATTTGATGTAATAGACATATTCGCTAATGATGTGTTTAGAAATGAAACATAGTAACAAATCATCTAAATTTCCATATGTATCTAACGACACAGCAAAACACACATCTTCCATTGTAAGATGATTCCATAAATCCATATAACACGAACTGTGTAACTAATATAACAAAAAACTGTTTGCATTACATAGTTTCAAGATAGGATTGAGAAGGAAAAATACACTAGTTTGAAGTGTGTAACTTCGGCAGTCAATCTCTTGTTGAGAGCAAAAGAAAAATGACTAAGCATCTTTTTGCTGAATTACTCGCAAAAAAAGAGCTTCCGTGAAATACCTTTTCTTTCTTTTTCGCATTATACTAAATCTACGAGTGGATATCGAGTTGTATTAACACAAAAGCCTAAACAAAATCAGGATTTCTAATGTTTTGACTGCCTTTTCTTCGTTGTGTATACTGTTTTAAATAGCCCGAAGAGATTGAGTGGTGAGCAAAAATTTCTGCGAAAAGAGCAGTCAAAATAGTAATCCTGAGTACTGCATATCGCAACGGCTGTCAGCTTGACTGGGTTTATAGAGCGATATCGCATACCCGACCAGACCTGCTAAAGGCTGGTGCCTGATAGCTATCCTAAAGATATTGAAGAATGAGTGGTGGCGGATTTGTGCCTCGGTGGTGTAGTGGTAGCATGCGCCCCCATATGGTTGAAACGCGGCTTAAACTCTTGTAAACGAAAGCAATAGAGAACAGGACTGGAACTTTTATTCAGTATTAGAGTATTGTAACTTGTTCAAAGTAATATGAAACAAAATTTTAACAAATGAAAGTACTGTGAATTACCTGCAATGCTAGTACGTCTCGAATGTAGAGGTGCACGATGACCATTCAGTAACAGTGGTGTACTACCAAGGCTCATTTTTCGTCGACATGAAAGTCGTGTACGATTCAATTCTGTATATTCGGGAACTGATAACGTCATCGATCTAAAACACTAAATCAAAATTCTTACTATTAAAAACCTCAAGCACTCAGTGTATGCAGAGTCAGTCGACATTCGCTAAGAATCTAATCGGAACATTATGGCCTCATAAAACAAGGAAGCTATTCGATGCGGATAACTAAGAAAAGCAGAGAGTTGATTGGAAAACAAACAGGAGAATGAGCAGATAAACTGCGATATCAAATAAATCGAAAGGTACACGATAGTGACGAAGAGCTATCCTATATTGATGCATCGCGACATTCACTGCAAGAATCTCCTTGAGCTTTCGGAAAAGATCAATGTTCACTGCAGTGTCAATATAGTCTGAAACGATGCATTGATAATTGAGAGCACTTTTTTCGGAACACTACTTGATATTACTCTACAAACAGATCGTTCTATAAAGCAAATCTAGTTGAAATATCGCCTAAAAAAGATAAATGAAAAGGATATTAAAGGGCTCGTTCTCAAATTAGTAATGATTTGCGCAGTACAGTAGGATCAAGTGTTCAATTACGACATAGCATAGACGATCACGTTTCATGAGTCTTTACACCAGTATTGAGTTACATCAACGTTTAAAGAGTAGAATAATATTGCCCTAGGTTTGAAAAATAATGAGTACAATGGTATTGGAGAAGCAATCGCCATTATAAGTGAATTTAGTCTCCGTGGTAAGTGGATATTTCCATGACGAGGATGTGAGAGCCAGTAATAGCTGAGGTGATGGCTAGTTGACTCTTTTGGAGGTAATTGATGTCTGCTGTAGTTGAGCTTTACGAAGCCAAAAGTGTAGTAGATGTTTATTGTCCCTAAACATGAACAGCTTATAAAGATAGCTATAAATGAAATTATTAGAGCAGTGATTACTCATCGTAGTGCAATCAATGCTGAGAATTCCTTAACATACATAGAGGAGATTGCAACGTACATCCCGTCTAGCTACTGATTCCACGAAAATGGAGCTTTATAACTATGAGCTAATCTCTATGAACTTGGATGTAATTTGTTATCAAAGATCTTCTTTTCTTATTTGTAATTTATGTAGATTTCCAATGTGCATTTTATATTCTAGGATTAAAAATCAACATGCGTCACAATATTAGCACACATAGTTGGTTTGATAATTTTTGGAGAAATATGAATTAATGAGGGCTTAGTGCATATTGATGATCTTTGCGGATTTATATTGCAAAGTCATTTCCTACATGATTTCTTTGACAATTGTGCTTATTGAAAGCTTTAAATTGTATAGTATTTAGTACATAAAGTTTTCAAAACTTCTTACAAAACCGAAAGTCAATTGATAATGTTTCCGCTGTATCCAGACTTGCACAGTATTCCTCTCCGCCATTGCCGCGGATAAACCACAAACAACTAGAGTGCGCCCGGATTCTTGAGCCCGTAAGTACGATAATCATTTCCCCTTACATCCATTATTCATTATAAATAGTTTACCGCCTCATCGTAGCTACGACGTGTTTCTGGGTGTAGGACTGCGAAGGACAGCAGAGGTTCAACTTCTCAGTAGGGGCATCCAGGTTGAAAAGAATTACAGCGTTTCCACTCGTGAAGCCAAGCTGAGAGTAAATCGTACCATGAATAACCGCCGGCTCGGTAGCTACTACTCGCAAGGTACTAATCTCACCGTGATCCAGAGTCTGCGATTGCTCCGATGTGGTGGCGATCTGAAGAAGCCCCGACTAGGGTTACCTTGGGACATTAGGGAACAAAACAGCTAAGCCAGTACAATTTTCTTGCGCTGAGACGCGCCACCATCAATGAAGACGGGGACCGTCCAACTATTTAAATATCCGAGTACATCCATTATCTGATCTCCTCAACCTTCTTTTAAAACCCCTTTTTGTGCAATGTGAATAAAGCAATAGTTAGATGGTTTTACTACTTCAATTTGCCTTTACTAAACACTGGTTACTAAATAAAATCGATTTCAATGAGACTCTGAGACTGCTAAGTAAATAAGGTGTTGATCACCACTCAGTGCTGGCGTATATAAGAATGATCTTGAAGGCGACCAAGAATTATTATAGTGAAGTATTTTGTAAAGAAGTCAAGATTATGAGCTTTATTACGGTGTATTTACGAGAAATGCTCGTGACCTACCAGTTCCCTTGCCGATATTACCCACTCAGGTCAGTGTTAGGTCTGTGGAGCTCGAATCGTTGCAACATAATTTTACAACAACGACGAATACAAAATTGATAAAGTCCAAAAGGAGAGAAACTTTGAAACTCTTTTTAACATATAGTGTCTATGATAAGATCAAGTGCAGGAAAAGCATCACAGATACTACTATGAGTTGAAAAACGATAAGATTTAGGCGGTTATGCTTTCAAGGAATCACATTTTTTCGCGACATAATGCAAATCTGTAAATTTTGCGCACCATGTTTTGGTGACCTGTGAAGGCTATATTTGAGCTCGTAGTAAAGATTTCGAAGAGAAATTCATAACAAGTGGCTGCGTTCCTATTGAGTTGGTACAAATTTTTAAACATACCACTGATTATAAGACGTTCGGTGTTGGTGATCTCATAGCAATGCTTCATGTAGCCTTCCCATTTAGTTCCGCGGAGATGATTAAATGCTTAGTTCGCAAGTGAGGCAGCTACAAGTACCCACTGATATATGCAGTCAGGTGTTCACGCTCTCGAACATGCCCGGTATCAGTTTTCGACACAGAAGTATGGTTTGCTTAGGCTAGAATCGAACATTGACCTCATGTGTAAACATTATTCGACAATGGCATACCCTGTCGACGCAGAAGTTGCGACAGTGTCACACGGTTGGAAAGATCAGAGTACAAAACTATCAAAAAAATTTGAGGCAGCTCATTAAACCTGAGGTAAACTTGCGGACAGAATCTTGACGAAACAAGATATCTTGCAGCATATTTCGGATATTTCAACCCTAGATGGACAGATTTTACAAATCTTGTAAGCTATCCAACAGTGGTTGCAATCGGGATTTTAAACTTGTCTATCTAGGAATTGGCATTATTCTATCGAGAATTACGAAACAGCTTCATTTTTATGCATACTTACTACTCTAGCAGCTTGTCACTTGTGTTGCTGTAGTTAGAGGTGCCCTGCAATATACTCGGAGTCGCAGTTTAACACTACAGCCCAGGCAGTTCACCTCTTCAATGATCGGCAAACTGTCATCGGACCTGATTTTAAGAACGTCTAACTATTTACATAGCCGGATCACAGCAATTCCTTGCATAAGCCAGCTAAGCGTTCATTCACCTCCAGTATGTGCCGCATTTTCGCATGCATGACTCATCTTTACAAAACGGTAAATACCGAACATTTGATAATCACACACTGCACTCTTGAAATCGCCTTAATTAGATCCCAGCGTAAGTACTGGCTATCGCCTTGAATTACTGAGCTAACTAGAGGTTGATAGAATGCCTTATTCTGCAAATATCTCGATCTCTTCACGTTTCAAAAGTCGAACTAACTCAGCACCCTCACTATGTGTGCTTCTGTTGTCGTATTGAATGAAATATTTTGGAGTGGATCACCGCGTGGATGAAATATTCCCACACAGTGCTGCAAATTTTACGGTTATCAATCTGTTATCATCCAATATAATCTGTTGATCAGCTTTGAGGTGGAATATATCCTGCAGAAGTCGGTGCTATGTCTTACGTTGTTGCTGTCATTACTATATCAAATTGTCCGGCTAACACGAAATTAATAAGGATTTTCATTTGGTCAACGTCTTGATTTTTTCGCCTTCTTCGGGGTCAGTTATTTCGAGTCGATGACTCACAGTCGTTCAGCGCGCCTTCAAACCTCAAAAGATGTTCTATTCTAGGACATTTGGCTCGAAAGAGACAGCAAGAATTCCACATGCTATGGAGGACCTGCCGTGGACAATCGTTTTTTTTTCAAAATATAATCTCAGAAGGCTGTCTTGCGTGATATCATAAGATCGCACATGAAAATAAGCCTTTCGTTTTTACAGGCACAAATAAGCTGAGATCTACCAGAAAGTTAAGGTTCATAAGAAGAGAAACAGGACACAAGAAAGTGCAGCGAATTTATTGATTTTGTGTATATTATTTTTTCGAGAGATGGTTTGGCCAAATAATTCACTCACTGCAGAGTTACATAATATTTCCGTCATTCCCAGATTGTTTGAACGGAACGACGGCATCTTGGTGGAAATGTCATCATAAAGTGGGTATCAAAAATTAACTGTAGGAATGAACCAGATAAGGGGAGGATTGGATTCATTCTTTTTATCATGTATTGATATTAGATATTATATTCATCAATGTATGACATTAGTAATGAAAGCTCAAAACAGAGCACATGTAAAATAGTATGGGTAGTCTACAGCCCATTAAGTCAGATAGTCACCGTAATATTAGTGTGGGGTATAATTAATTTATGCAAACAACGACAACAGTGAAGGTATGAGAACAAGAACAAATGAATAATTGTATTACTTCACACGTTTTCAAAATTGCAGCGACTATTTCATTCTTTTCATTTGTGTGAGGAGGTTATTACGTCGAAAATATTTCGAAATATACATTACTCATTGAGAAAGGCGACTAATGTAAGTCGCCGCATTAATAATGAAAAAGGTAATGAGATCAAGTACTCTTTCTAAGAACAGTGTCATAGCTGATTGAGCTTGATGGTGTAGCAATGTTTCTATGATCTCCTATATATAAAGGCGCAAATTCATTGTGTCTAACCACCGTAAGCACACTCTTTATTACTGGTTTTGAATCAGTTGGAAAGACTGGGCAGCGATGGGGTGGTAATGACATTCGACATGAGCAAGGATCTGACGCAATTGGTAAATTAGTCCACATTTATCCGCAATCATTGAGGTGTCTCCAATCCACAGAAAATGTGGTGGTGGCTGCTTGTGAGATTGTCTAGGAGCACCCGAGCTTGGCTATCTCAGTAATCTAATGAGGATGAATTAACCAGTATTTAAAGAACTTTATAGCAATAGAGGAAATCCTCATGAAACAGTCGAACCAACACGTGAAGGTTCGTAATTTCCAAGTGGTAATGGATGTGAGGAAAGGAATGCAATCCATGAATTGCTGAACTCAACGTTATATTTGATGTTGGACGCGTGAAATAGATCGGAAATTAAATATCAGTTGAATACAATGAGGGTCACTATCAGTTTCATGCATAGCAATTATTTTTAGACTAAGTTTAGAAAAGCGATTATGATTCTCCTTCAATCAAAAGTTAATGCTCTACAAGTCGCAAAAGACGAATGCCGTCATTATTCGTTCACATGGATCAGGTTTCGGCTAAGCTAGCGTGTCCTTGCTGCTTGGAAAAATAAAGACGTACTTCTCATTGTTTTCGCAGCAGTCGCAGCTTTCATTTTCAATCACGAAACCCACAGAAGTCACCATCAATGAGCACAATTTAGCACAGATTCAATGATAACAGCCCACTCGTATTTTTCATTTTATCAATTTCTGGAACATCCAATTAATCCTAACTTTGTGATTGATTATCAGGTCGCAGAGCCTGTTTGGGGCTCAGTGGGCGACCAAAGTGTTTCTCCAATGCACGTGTACTCGTCTGTCAGCACAGGGCTCGCTCTCCTGACTTGGTCAAATATGATCTTCATTGTGAACGCGAAATTCGTAATAGGCGTATCTCTTTCACAAATGCTTGAGAATCTCACTTCTTGAAGACCATCCAAACAGACATTGCTCGTTTCACTTCAATGGTATTCAGAAAATTTCTGATATAAGCGCATTACATGCTTACATTTCTCGCAAATTCGGATGCATTATTGTGGCATGAAGGGCAAATGGATGAGCGTTTGGCGATGATCAATTCCTTGGGAATGAGCCATGCAGTCGACTTCATTAAGCATAGTAGATGTGATTTAATGCACTTCTGAAAATGAATCGATTTTGATAGAGTGTGGAATCAAATCAACAAATTCATAAGTAGTGTGGATTTCAGAGTGGCTTCATAAGCGTGTTCTGCTCTATTCAAAAAACTCACTGCATAGGTCAAACATTCATTAAGTCTGCCATACTTACTAACAATTTTACACGGCAAACACTGCATATTCTTAGAAGAATGATCGGAATTGAACGCAATGTTCATTACGCTTCACGGCTCGCATCGTCCACACTGTTTTGGATTCGGATGCCCGCAAAAGTCACAAGGATTCTCTTAGGTATATATGAAGCACCATAACACTGGAAATTTGTAAAAACATGAAAAATCTAGAGTATTATGCATGCACAATGGCATTCAACCTAATTGGGCTCAATGTTTACTCGATCGAACCTGTTAAAGGTCCGTGGGTGATAGCTATGATAGAATAATGAAGAAAGAGTGGTGCCGAAGCGGTGGCTTTGGTGGAGTAGTGGTAGCGCGCACACCGGTATGGGTGAGACGTGGGTTCAACTCCTGCCTAAAGTCGAGTTTTTGCTAATACTCAATTACCTAAGGTGTCTTTGAGGCATCATGACACCGCCAGAAGCCAGTAAAAACTTGAGAAAGCTTGAGCATTGCAAGACTTGCTTCTGAAAGGCTGCAGATAGAATAAATGTAGGATTACCTAAGAAAGTTGTAAAGTAGTGCTCAAACTAAAGCAATCAAACAACTAACAATTCGATTAACTAAACAAGAGTTTTCCATAAAGTGTCGCTATTCAACAACAAAGATTCACTCACAGTAGCAAGTTGAGGATGTGTAATCTATTGAATCACAGGACGGAGCTCTGAGCACCGTCTTTTTTACAATAGTCAACTGTAGGTTTGTAGTTAGAAATGCCTCTTCTGGGCGACCCCGTTGGGACGAATTCATAATATATATTGCAGTTTGGCAAACAGAAACACCAATGAATTATAGTTGGGTTTTTAGACTCACTGAGATGAGAAATTCTATATGTAGGTGATTACTAATAAGAATAAGTAGGTCACGTCTAATTTATAGAGAAGAGAGCAGACTTTGGTCCATCTTCACTAGTTGTGCTGACGCAGCACATATTCCAAATGGTATATTGGTGGCCGTTCTTATGATGATCTTTAGTTTCATGATATAACCTTGTAAGGGCTTCTTCAAATCTTCACGGTGTCGTTTCCAAGGAATGGCTTGCGGCGACGGATCCTCGGCCGGACTTTTTACTAGTTGATTTGGAGATGGTATTAGGCCGAAAACAAAAGCAGGGGTAGGAAAGAAAATCAATCGACCACTCGCGGATGATATAGAAGCCGGAAGCCGATTATAGATTATTATAATCATAATCGTTTTATTGGCTACAATTATTATTCACAACATTATGATGATAAAGGAATATTCATACAACTACTTCTGAGCCATGCTTGTGCTCTCTTATAAGCATTTATACAATGCAAAACAGGTGTTTCGGCCCTCCAGTGTCGCCACTTGCATGGTGCCTTTCTGTTCAGTCAGTTTCGCGGATATCTACCCCTTACACAGAGTGAACGATAACGAACGTTCTACCCCAACACTTAAGTGATGAAATCACCAAACGGGTTACTTTATGTAAGGGGTAGATACCCGAAGAACTGACTGAGCGGAAAGGCACCATGCAACTGGCAAGGCTAGAAGGGCGAAACACGCGTATCAAACTGTATAAGTACCCACATAAGACCACACACATGGCTAAAAAATATTTCTCAGCATACTGTAATTTCCGCGTGGTCTCAAGAAACACTCGAAACGGAAGGCATAGTAATCAGAAGCATTTTTATCGCTCACTTTTCTTATATCATATGTAATTTAATCAATCATGTGGCCATTCAAGGTGGAATCAGTAAAGTCTCGATCACTTGCCTTTAAACGCACCCATTCTGCCCATTAGATTTTGATGAAACTGCATAAGGGGATTACACTTCTAAAAAAATTCACTGTTGTTCACGCTTTTGAATATAACAACGTCATGCTTAACCTCGTATAATTATAAGAAGCATATTCAATTGGAAAGGGATTGCCTTTTGAAAGCCGCTCTACACAGTGCGCCCTTTCGCGTTCAAAGGGCACGATTTGAATGACAGTTTACCTTGCTTCGATGGTAACGGTTGCGAAAGGGATATATCGAATGAGTTGCAAAAAGTGATGCGCTCCTACAGCGATTTACACTATTACGTACAGCTAGTATTAATTGAGCTTGGAGACAATCTATATTTTTCACTAATACGTCCATCTCAATGCTAGAAAAGACCAGCACACATCTGACTCAAATCATCAATTGGTTCTTTCTGATTACAAGGGTTATAAAGGACAAGAGAAAAACCTACTCCATTTGCTGGAGAGGAGCTTCCCACAGGACTTCTGGTAACCATTCAAAAGCTGAGACTACAGCCCAAAGTCGTCGGTTTTCGAAAAAGCCTTTTCTGACGTTAGGAGAATTCTTGCGTTGAAGACGTGCATATTTCTCGCTGGATAGAGCTCTTTCTTCGGACTGCTAGAAATCATTTGATAATTTAATCGTTTCTGACTCTAACGCTTTGCTTATATCCTGAATAAACCATTTCTCTGCAACGCCGCAGTGAATTAAGTTAAATCCGCATGCGCGACAATGGTGGACCTTGGCCAATTCACGTGCCCAGGGTAGGGTTGCCACGTGTGCTGAAGCGATGATCGATAGACCTTACAGTGGTATTACGACATCGCACCAGCGCACGTGACCGCCGTACCCAGGGCGCGCATAGCAAAGTCCACTTTGGTCACACATGCGAATTCAAATTATTTTGCCTGTTGCGCTGCAAAGAACGATCATTTCAGGATATAAGCACAGCGTTGGAATCAGAAACGATTATCTTATCGAATGATTACTAGTAGTTCAAATAAGGAGCTTTGTCCAACGAGAAATATGCGCTTCTGAGGCATAGTTTTGCGTGGATTTTACAGTACTATAAAAGTGTGTTTAGAAAGATTGGCAAGGTGAAGTTCTTGCCAGAAATCTAAGTTTTTAAATGGCTACTAACACTCTTTTGAAAACTTCTTCTCCGGAAAATGAGGTCGGTCTTTCATTTGCCCTCTTTTAATAAAAAAAACCATAAATTATTAAGGGCGAATGGAGAGTTTAACTATGCATTTAACAAAATTGCAGTGAAATCGAAGGTTTATGCACTTTTTTGCGTTTATGTTAATCCACTACTTTGTACATGCGACACACCGTGAATAATACATATTTACGCACCAGTACCGATGAGGTGCACCGAATCCAGTTCAATTTAAGCTACACAGAGTTTCTCTGCCGAATTTTTTATGATTAGTGTATGTTTTGTTCAATATAAATGTCATATCAGGTGCGACTCGTTGAAAGCTGCTTTGACACTTAATGATTCATGAAAAAAACAACTTTCTTCCATTTTTGTTCTTTGAGCAACAGAAGCTGTTGTTTCACGTCAATCGTTGTAATCAACTACAATACCACTGCGATGCTTTGAGCTCTAGAGTTACCGAAAACCGTATATTTTTGAGAAAGCAACTAGATCGTAGCTGGCATGCAACTTGATGGGGTCCTATGCAACATGTACTCAATTTTGAGATCAAGCGATATGTGACTAAGCTCCATTACTAATTGTATTTTGCAAATTCTTAGGAATTTTGGTCAGCAATCTCATTAATGCACAACAATGGGGATGAAAGCTGCTTGCCCATTAGACATAGGAAATTACATATCAATCTAAGCAATCTCGTGGCATAGTGCGCAGCTTGTTGGACAGTATTCGAATGAGGTGTCTCCAAAAGAGATGATGTTCATCACCGCAACTATTATTTGGCCAAAGCAGCAAGTTCAAATAGGCATTCTTGGCGAGTCGGCCTCATTCGAACTACTCTTGGCTCTGTTCCTCAACCGCTGTCCAAGCCCACATTTTTTGATGATTTACGTTCATATACTATATTAATTGCAATCAGAGCAACCAAATTTTTCCATAGCCTTACCACAAAAGCCTGAATCCAGAGTGATATCTATATTTTAAACATACCAGTGTCAACAAAATCTAAAACTGATATTTTAGTACATGATGAACACATGGCCCATCCGCGTAAAGCTTTGTGACACAGACCTTCACCAGTAAGTGCACAACTCGTGAAAAAAGATGAGGTAGGTATTTACAGCAGATGTTTCCTACCAATAAAGTTTCTTTTTGAGTCTTCGTTTTGAGATTTCGTTAGCAGTAGCATGAGAAGGTTGTGCATCAACTCAATATTTGAAGACTCTAAAAAAAAGAGGATTTGGTCAAAACGTCACTTATTGGAAAAATGGTATAGCAACATCGTACTGGCTTACTAAGGAAACCGTGAAGCACTGATTAATTAGCGAAGTTGATAGGAAACCACGCATGGAGATTTCCTGATTATATTTTCTAACTGATAATGTTCGTATGTTCATGTTTGTATGGGGAACGTCTAGTCTTTTCATATTCACTGCCTTTTATAGCAGTTCTGCATTCATGCACACTCTTCAGTCACAATGATTCAGTGTGCTGTACGATGATTTACTTGGTTATTATATGAAGAATTTAGAACGATGGTGTTTAGAAGGTGGGTAGGGGATAGATACCTAAAACAGTCAGTATTTGCTTGTCCTCAGATGCATGTGCGTTGAGAGAATTGGCTCCTTGCGTTTGGTACGCCAAATTGACTTATATGCCTCTTATATACATAATCATATTCATGCATACATGATTGGGTGCGCTTATGAGTATGCGGATTATTCTGCTCTTCAGTTCGACTAGGACCCACCAACCAATTGAGTGGGAAGTACAGTAAGGTACTTAAGGAGTCTTCTTTGATAAATAATTCTTGGATGTATTCGTGGTCGAAGAAATTTAGGACCACTCAAGGCTTACATACTCAACTACCTCTCATTAAACAATTGCTGTAGTTGAGAGTAACAGGTTACCCTAAGCTAAGTGCAACCTGCAGACTTCGATCTGTTTTGTAACAAAGAAGAATGGAAAACCTGATTGTAGTAGCTCAGTTAGTTTCCATAGTAACTGTGACATATGTAATACAGTCATAGCCATTATGAATTAGCATTTCTGCAGACTAACTGAAGTTCATGTGCATTTAGAAGAGAATTTCTCATCATGGGTATCGGGAGCAATCGCTAAGGTGACTTTAGAGATAGTATGCTGGTTTCGTAGAAACTCATACATTTTCCGATAAATCTCTTGTTCTAAAACACTTTTTAGATAAGACATGGTTCCACAGAAGCATAACTAGAGCAAATGACGTCAACTCGAATTAAAGAGTTACATCGAGCCTTCGTCGAATGGTCTAAATCAGTAATGTGCCTTTGTGAATTTCGATAGCAGATAAGCGCTTTTGCGAGCTTGCCAATATAATTATGGCTTCTAAGCTAGGAATTGATTATACTCAAGAATGAGGGTTGCTCTCTTCGAATGAATATTCAAGGGAAATGGAATTATATAAAGGAATTTTCTTTTCATGAGATGTGTTTTACTCTCTCAATCGAGTCCGCTAATCAACCCCTATTGTGAAAGAGATGCGTGAGCGCATGAACCAACATTGACTTACGCATATTGCATCTAGGATTTGGAAGAATAGTAAAAACTTTATCGCATAAGCAGCTTTTCGATTATGGTTTGTTATTTTTGACGCTTGAAGGAATTTTTAGAAGACTGGAGAAAACCAAAACGTTGACTAGGAATGTGGGCCGTAAAACGCATTCAAATGTAATTGCACTTACTTTATAACTACTTAAATATATTCCATAAATGTTATTGCGCATAATTTCAAATATAGACATACATTTTTTTTTGTTAGGAATGAGTACTTCATCTTAGGCGCATAAAAAGAGACATTCGTACATAAAACATATTTGCTGCCCTCTCTCATTGTTATTATTATGATAAATACGAATGATAGCAATAATTATAAATAATGCCGTAAATGAAACAATGTAAAATAAGGTAAGTAAGCAGTGAATAAGTGACTACCAAGTAAATGATCTAATTTGTCACAACCAAAACAGTTATTGCATTTTCTTGTATTTGAATGTGGAAGTAGACAGTTTGCAACCCACGCTTTTGAATTTTCAATTTCATTAATATTTTTGCTAGCAAATGTTATCAAAAGCTTAGCGAGAGAATTGATTGTGTCAGTATGAGCCAGCAATCATCATTGCGCTGCAGGAAATGAGCTTTCAGTGAGCCACATTGAAAGGTTGTCTATCATAGACAAGGTTGAAATTAACAGAGCATAAAGTGCGCTCGATGAGTGGTTATCTTTAGCTTGAACTGTCAACTAAGACTTTTTGAGAATTACCATTCAATATGCAATGGAAGAAAATGCATTGTTATTTAGAGATTACATGACTCTCAAAAGTGTTATCAGTGCTGTCAATTGAGGATGAGACGGTCGTGCATGGTGAGCAAAAGGAAGTGTATAGTCAATAAAGCGATCCAGATAAATGAAGATGTCGACAACGTGGGCAATAAAAGGTAAAGCATATAAGACGGAGCTGTGAATTCAGCAGAGCTTTCTCAACGTTGTATTTTGAGCAGTACAACGAGCTGTACAAGTCGAACAAGAGCTTCGTTTTTCTTTCACATAATGCTGGACATTTATGAAAGGAAGACATGTTGTCTAGGCTGCAAAACATGGTGAGATGAATTTGTCGCAGTAATCAGGCGTGGGAAAAGACAAAGACGACATTCGCCACAAAGTCTTTCGGTGGTGGTGGCGTTTGTTTTGACGTTGGCGATTAGCGAAATCGCTTTCTCACACTACGAAGCTCGACAATACTTAGTCATACTAGTTGCGCTCTTATGACGACCGTTGCGACCAATCAACTCGTTCGCAGCAGGAAAACTTTGATCTGACTTGTTAACTAGGAAGTTGTCGTCAAACGTTCAATGTAACTATGTGAGTAATCTGCATGAACAGCTTGGAAATATAAGCTTAATAATTTTGAATCTCATACTAAAAAGAGGATTGGTTAAGTATGTAATTATAGCATCACTTTTTCAGCATTATTACTCTGTGAACTTACGTCGTCCCCTTTAATGAAGTGAAGTTGAACAGTTGAACATAAATTTTTTTTTTTAATAAGTCTAAGTCTTCCAATCAAACATATTGGAGTTCATAATGAACGTGCTTATTGAGATGAAGAGAATTAGAGAAAACAGATAATTATGGACAGGTTTATTTGTCAGATTATGGTGATCTGTTCTATTCTTCACATTCAGAAAACTTTTTGAGTCTAGATTCATCGTAGAGCCTGACATACCCGTCGAGGAAGCCCTGAATGAACGGATATTGATCTAACGGGACGCTATGATACTCGTTTGTGTATTGCCACTTTCTGGCTTGAGTAAAAGGATAATTTTTCTCAATACTAACGGAAATTTCCGTCTAAAACTTGGATCGAGGCTATAATGAAATTGAAAATTGTGATAGACTATTCATGGCTTTGGAGCAATAGGACGTAAACGTTCTCAACTCCTGTGGTTATCGAAAAAAATGCCAGTGATTTTTTGAAACCAACCATCATTTAACCTCGGCATGAATAATCAATATCTTTTTAGATTGTCGAGCTTGCACGAGGTTGTCATGAATGGAAAATCGACAAAAGTCTATACAGATCTGAGGAAGACGAAGACAAAGATTTTGGAACGTCGAACATACGCGATTTCATAACAACCTCTTCTGAGCTGAACAATTTGAAAAATCCAAATACTTTCAAGATTGTGATTTTTCAAAAGCCATCATTTAATCTCGGCATGATTATGAAAATTATGTCTAATGAAAAACAAACAATCTCAAATGTCACACCAAGAATTGAGCGACCTCCGTCACTTTTCGTCGACTTTCCGTCATTGGTGGCAAACCTCTAGGAGAATTTAAGAAGTGACATAACAAAATGATGCTCATTTGTTTGTTTGTTTAAGCGAATTAAAAACGCATTGAAGAGCTTAGAGGACCGTAAGCAGAAAAAAAGAAAGAACGAAAGATTTCTGGAAGCTTCATCCGCTAAAGCAAGTTATGTTATGAACGCGTCATACGGAAATAACATGAATGAAGACGCTTTGCATGGTATTGATCCAAAACGTAATCCTATTCTGTTGAGGAAAAATTATCGGTCCACGGCTCTATCAATTCAGTTTCCAATCACGTATAGTCCAACAATTACCTACAAAAAAAGATGTTGAAATACCAAATACCTACACGAATACCTAGATGACTAATTTGATTTTCAACCAACAAACTCCTCTACTCGAGAAACCGCGATGAGCAATAAAGCTATATCAGTTCATATTCAGACACATCCTAGCTCCACAAAGCGACAAACTATCATGAGGGAATGGCATAGCAAATTATAACAAAAGTAAAGGTAATAAATCTGTAATAATAGGAAATTTACTATTTCTATGAATTACAAATGCTGCCTACTGTGCCTTTGCAGTTTCATCTGGAGCCAGTTTATCAATGTTTTGAAATGAACAGTTTTCACTCAAAAGTCTATTTTGCCGTTAATTAAAGTCAGTAAAGTATCTGTCTAAACTTTGGCAGCTGACGAAATGAGAAAGTTGGTGATTTTCTCCCAGCGTTTTCAAATATGCATTTTTAAATACTTCTGTAACGTGCATTTATTGGTATAGAAATTTGATTTACGGCGCGCAGTATTTCAATGATTCATCCAGTTATTTTGAGAGAACCATTGGAACGCAGTGTATATTGAAATAATGATATCTGGCGATTCACTGTCTTTAAGAGACAAGATTTTACATTTGTGTGATTGCCATGTTTCAATGGGAAGGCAAGCATTACAAAACACTCCGCATCAAATAGTTTCCAACCTTTTTTCCTAGATTTTGGATGACATTTTATTAACATTTTGCATAGGTTATATGCAACTTTGAAATACGATTTTCTGAAGCTCACACTGACAGCGCTAATGTTTTTTTTTTGCTTTCTAAGAAAAATTAGCGACTAAGATCGACATCAGGGAGGCCCGATGTGTGTGAAAGTGTATTAGCTTCTTGTTATGTTCTCCGAACGCTTAATCCGACATTCGATTTAGGCAATGGAGTTCGTAATCCTTTCGCGGATTCCCCAGTGAAAAACGCAATGTTTCTGATAGCCGTAGCTCTAACAGCCCACTAAAAGTTGAAACTCGTTTTATTAATGCAACAGTGAATTGAGTCACGTCCACATTGCGGAAGCATTTTCTGATAGCAAACCAGATGAGATTGTAATCTATGAGCAATCAGTCCTCGGTTTCTCCTTAAACATGGAGATATCTTAGGTAACGAGATAAACATTGCCATAAGTAATACATAGATCTAGTATTTCGCAATGCCTGTGATGGTCTATACACCTGGCGTATTCTTTGGACTTTTTATTAACCCCTGGTCTTGCTTAATTAGTGTTTAATTGGTTGGAAATAAAGAACAGGATATACTTGATTTTGTCTTGCTGAATTTATCGTCTGTAAGCGTGTTTTCCTCTAAATTCAACCCAAAAATCTTCCACCGCTCATGGTCACCAGAAACGGCGGTTTTCGGACGAAGGTTAGAAATTCCTCTTCACGTTTCCTTTCGTACAAGCACTTAATGATGTTTGAAAGATGATTTTCTCGAGCGCATGCTTTGTGTGTGATAGGCGAGAAGGAAGATAATGAAACAATTTGTCTTATTTGGCTTTCGGTATCACGTTACTTTCTAGGCGCTTTCCGGTAGGTCCACTTGAAAGCTAAAGATTGATAATCCACTTATCTTTAGATAAATTTCATGCACTCAGACCGTTCATGCAGCAGCCCACTATGTTTCTTAAACTCCTCTTGTGTGCTAAGTGACAAAACATTCGCCTATAATTGGCAGAAGAGTAGTGGTAACAGATCGTTCTTTGAGCTTCCACTCACATATGCAAAGCAGTAGCAAAGCTTGCTGCCAATCCGCTACATTTTCACTTTTCCAATTGTGAAAATAACCTCCCGAACTATCTACAATTTGAGTAGTTAGGCACATTAAAAGGGCGGTACGGATCAAATAAAGTGACGAGGTAAAGTGTGATAGTTATTATTTGATGCGAAAATTTTACCCCAAAAAAGATACGAAAGCTGATAATCACGATTTCAGCATTAAATTTTGCTGTTTGAAGAAGGCTCGGAGTAAAGGAGGTGAACGTAATTCTCCAACTATTTGTTGTTCATGCCTATACAATGATATGAGCCTAGATCTGTATTGGTGACGATTCTGAAGATCCTACAAACTGTATGCCATCCCACGCAAGCTCTCTTCTGGAACGTGTTGCGCCGGTTGGAAACCAACATCGCACTCTAATAATATGAGCGCGTCGTAAGCGAGAGCTATGTCTTTTAGCGCGGTGCCCGTGATCTTCTACGTCGTCGATCCTAGCTTGATTTTGATTCTCATGGGGTTTTCGTAAACACTATTTCGATTATGTATTGACACTGATTCATGCAATGTGCTCAGTGAATTTCTGAAATTTTTGCATGAAGCCAGTTCTGCTAGAATTGCAAATTGAATTTGACTTACTCACGATTTTGCTCCAAAGGTGACTTTTGAGTTTTGGAGAAAATGATTTTTTTCGTACTCACACTTTTTTCAGTTGAGCATACATTTTGACTTGTTTGCATAGAATAGATTCACGCTGTAGTCGCGTTTCGCTGCTCAATACTCTCAGGCTTTTTGGTCGACCACGTAATTCTTATAATCGTTTTCGTCTTGTAAAGTTCGCGACAACTTGATTTTTATGCAGCGGTGGACAAAATATATTGTTTTTCTAGCCAAGACAATCCTCTGTTACACATGCTCGTTGGTCATCCCCTGAATACACCAGTTTTCCATCTCTTCGTAGTGGATAAATGGCAAGCTTGTTTGGGAAAATTAAATAGCATATCAATCGTCTACCACAAGCAACTATAAGATAATCTGGCTTAAATCACTTATAAGGTGACAGAAATAGAGTCGAATGCATGGCTTATTCCTTAGGAATTGATTAATCGGATGCTTCATTCTTTGCTTTTTCATGAATCATAACACAAACGATGTTGGAAAGATCGTAGGAGGCAGATAATGAAGAGCATATCTTATGAGAAGAACAAATGTTATGGGTAAAGCTTGAAAATATCATAAAGATTAGGATGTCAAATGGCAATTTTATCCAGAGCCTTTCTTAAGTATCACTAGAAACCCATCAGCATTAAACCCATAGAATCAGTGTGACTATTCTTATTAATGAAACCTTGGAAGTGACTAAAATATCCAGTTGATTAGAATCGATTTTGTACCATGAATTTTTGAATCTGGTACGTGACTTAAGACCCATCATCAAAGCTTGCTGTCCGAATTTTCACGCCTGCATAATCTAGTCAATTTGACAACTTGTCTGAATGGACTAGAAGCTTATCAATTGAGACCTATATACTGGAACATCCATTCTATAATTCTCGTAATCTTGGTCTGGTCGCACTCGTCCATGACAGTGGATAGATTGAGAAAACTTGGAAAAAGGCATTACAAAGTTCATAGTTGATCTTCTTAGTGATATATTCCATTTGTCATCAAGCTTTACTCGAAATAATTTTTGTACCTCTGTAGTTTTATTCGTACATAAAATAGTACATCACATCCTTGATAGAATTAATATCATTCCTCGAATTTCTGAACAATATACGGCGTTATGTCAGATCTTCAGAAGGAACAATGGAAGAGATGTGTTCAGCCAATAACGAAATATGAAAAGCACAAATGCGGAATGCTCACCCAGAAACACAAATGTAATTGCACACTTCCATAATAAGATATTTTTATGAATCATACATTAATCTGGCTTCTCGATATACTGTAGAATATCCACGCGTAACTTAAGATCTAATTGTCGTTTTCTAAACATGACAACATTGTCGTCAAAAAGAAGTATCTGAGGTAATCGCTCATGAGTGTGCTCTTCTCCTGTCAGCCATTCTATTATCAAATGAACTAGAGCATTATTAAATGAGCAATAGCATTTCGGCCAAATAGTGTCGCACTTGCCGACTTCGCTCCTAATTGTAGTTTAATCGCTTGTCTTAAAATGTTATATAGCCAAAGTAGAGTGCTACATATTGGGTTGGAAAGGTTCTAGGGCACTTGTATAAATTATTCACGACGTTTAGACAAAAACATTGATATCTATTGCCGTGGCATCTTGTGAACAAAGCTAAGCTGGTGGAGATGAGTTAACACAGTTGTATGAAAAACATCAAGTTTGGTTGCCAATTCGCAAGCACTTCACGACGGTTTATCTTCCAAAGCAACAATCAAAACTTCCGTGACTATCTTTTGTTCAGCAAACACAAGGTTGTTATTACACGTTTATTTTGCACAAAGTGGTACAACAGAGTTTGTATGAGTGGCTAACGTTTCGGCAATCTTGCCTGTTCAGAGCCTGAAATAGTCATATTGAAGTGCACTTACTTACTTAATCAAACTCTTTTACAACCAAAGCAGAGAAAAGAGAAGAAGAAGTAGATATTAAATAGTCGTTGTTTAGCTTTGCTGGACGTCCTGGACGAGTCCTGTTTTGGAGGTCAAGATCTCCGACATTAGAGCATTAAAAACAGCGTCCTGCACTGCAACAGATTTGCTTCTTTCGCTTTCCCCTTCAACTTCGCTGATTTCATCTACTGCAGCTAGCTGTCGAAGACCTTTTTTCCAATAACGACGCAATAAAACAAAAACTTCGATTATATTGTTGGACATAGCAGAGGTTTGTAACAAACTGAAAATAGGTACGATCAATATTTGAGGAAAACCGCACGTAAGAAACTGCTATATTCCTATGATATGCATGGAAGTTATCTCAAGCTTATTTGAGTGCCCCAAAACTTTCTTTTTAACTCAGTAAATTTAGCACATTTCATGGCGAAAGACCATTGTTTTCGTCGATAGCGTTCCAAAGACTGTTTTATTTTCCTATCGCCATACTTTTCTCGTAAGAGAAGGAGACTTTTTGGTTGATGTCGATAAACCTGAAGATTTACCGAATGTATGAAGCTTGGTCCGTGCTTAGATTAAGGTTTTTGAGCTGAATAGTTCGCATCAGAATAGCGGATTGGGCGACTTCACTTGATATTCACTGATAATTGTGAATGCATTAGAATTACACGGTACTGTAATCACCGCTAAGATATCAGTTTAGCGAATACTCATTTTGAACTCTACATTACACGACTTCACATGTTTCTCATTACGCAGACGCTAATATGACCATACTTTTCTTCTTATTTTTCTCTGCATCTATCATTCATCGCTATATTTGAATTTATGGATGGATTCTGCTGCTGCATAAATAGTTTTAATCTTCTTCGTGAATGTTGTTGATTGTCGGTAAAGCTGATTCTGTATGGAATGCTGTACTGACCGTGATAAGCGCTCGCAGGTCTGCAGTATAAGTATTTTTTAGACAGTGTAAATCGCAGAAATCTCTATCCAGACATGTTTAGAATCATTTCCTTTACTCGTAGGCACGAAAGATTTGAATGCTCCTTTAAGGAGTCAAATCACGGCATTACACTTATTGGTCGCCATCCTTACAAGTCGGTGAATTTGAAGCTGATTGTGCCGTAATCTAACCTAAGCTCTATGGTTGCAAGTTTTTGTTAATCACATTTTCTAAAGGACACGGATTCTCAAGATATCATCATAGAGGAAAGAATGTGAGATTAATAACAGGAGTAGGAAAAAGGACAAAAAATGTATCAAGAACGAACAAAAGCATAAACAATCACATATTACGGTTGCATTTCTTATTTGTTTTGCCTTTAAAGAACTTAGATCATTGAGATTTGAAGTGAGCGATTCCCGAAAATTGGCGTGATTTTTTGAAAGTCGATAACGACGTAAAAACGGAGTCTTCTAATGTAGGTATACTAATACATCACTCTATTTGACATTTTTCTATAACAATGGATTGCGTATTTCATTTCTTCAAAGATAGGCCTCTTATCCGTGACTACGAGGTGCTCCTTGAAAATGCAATGTGCAACCTGAGCTAAACTATCTGGTAAGGCTTTCTGAGCTGAGAACGTACTCAGAATAAGCAATCTATATACTTGTCGAAAGCAAAGAGGAGAGGTATCATACAAAATACACGATGAGGATCTAGCGGTCAACTCTGTCTCCTAACCTGGCAAATGGAGGTTACTGGCTATTGCTCAAGTTTCTACTTCTTCAATTAGGGGTGACGCAGATGATTTCGTTGTTCAGACTGAGGTTTGTGCCATTTAGAATGTGAGATGTGGATAATTAGTAGCCAAAATCCATAACAATAATCTTCTTCGCTAATATGCAAGCTAGTCCTCCAAGGGCAATCCATTTCAATCAATGACTTACGAGTTGTCAGCCGTTGCCTTTTTGAATACAAGGTGCGAGAGAAGTTCCAACAATTTCTTCAGATTTTTTGACAATGACAAAAATACTGCGTAAACAAATAAATCTATTCAGTTGAAGAATTGGGTTCACTAGATCAAGAACTACAACGAAAACAAAAAATTCATAACAAATTCTCAAAATTGCCTCCTTTGGCCTATATACATTCATGGAGTCGCGGAAATTTCCAACGATGCTCGCACACGTTTCCACCGTAATTTCGCACCAAGCGCGTGTCAAAGACAATTCCAACACGTCTACGTTAATGTTGCGAGTATGCGGACTTTCTTCCTCCAGTACGTACCACACAGAGTATTCCACTGGGTTGGAGATTTTGACGGCTAAATGGCCTTGCCCCAACAGCCTGTAAACAAATCTTGACAGATGGCAATCGTTGAGCGGGCCGAATGCGCAGAAGTCTAGTCCTACTAAAGAGCAATTCCGCCGGCGTCAAGGTCTTAAGTAGCTCAAGGCTTCAATAGGCCCCGTAAAATTTGCTGCTGATAGCTGGCAGCGTTGACATTGACGTTTCCACTGACGAACACTAATGGCGCCTTTGCGGAGCGGAAATGCCTGCTTAGATCATCAGAGAAGCAGATAAATGGTGCGGCCCATGATTTTTACTACTTTGAACTTCTGCTGACCCTTCCTCCTAAAAAGTTGACGCCAATTTTGGCGAATGTGGAGTGATTCAACAATGATTATCTTTACATCCGTAAAAGCGCCTTCGACAAACGAGCACCAGCCACCAAACGAATCATTCGGCTATCTTTGCATACCGTTTTTCTTTCATCTTTAAATTCATAAAGTGAAAACGAGAGGTCTTGTAGTTGCTTAGCTTCGGCTTATTTTTGACAATATTTCGGACGCTCCAATCGTTGATACCTAATTTTTTTGTCATTTTGTGCATGTAACGCTCCGCATTTCGCTGAACTTGACAGCGGATCTTCCGACTGTTTTCCGGAGTAGATGAGGTGGCTGGACGGCATCTTTGGGGATATTCTTCAATCCCTGCAGTCTTCAAAGGCTGTTTCATTGCTCCGCTTGTTGGTTTGGAACCAATTACCTTAATAATGTCGGTCAATTTTCATTCTCGTCTTTTGCAACTCAACTGCTGCAACAAGTTCATTCTTACAGATTATAAGTTAAGCACAACTGAAAATAGATAAATGAATAAAACAGATTCTGAGCCAAAATCAAACAAAAACTCAACGAAACTATTAAAATCAATGAAACAGGCATTATATCAATGCTAAATTAGCTCCTTTCATTATTATTTGAGCCAGCTTGTCATGTGGTCTAGTAAGGCTCATGTAGAGCCCATACACGTGTTTCGTCCTTACAGACTCGTCAGTCGGCCAGAACCCGTCGTCTTTCGATGTTTTCATAGTCAGTTCTCTTGGGAGCTCTACTCCCTTACAGTGAGTTATCGAAGACGAACGTTTACACTCTATGTCAAGTAAAGTTTTCACCTAAAACAGAGTGTTGTGCACTAAAATAAGCAAGATACAAAATTATCAGAACTTTTCTCGTGCTGTGTAGGAGACCTTCCAGCCATTCTGTAGTGTCCTAACATTATTCACCAGTTCACCACACGGTCCATGGGGGACTGTTAAGCGATAATATTTGCTGCTCCGATTACAGTCACACTGCACATGTCACTTTAGTATAACGTGGCCTGTACTGAAGCAAGCCTTGATTTCCTTTCTTCTTTGATGGTATCGGTTGACGATCGTCCAAGGACTGTTCTATATCCCGAAAGGCTGCCGAATGATGCCAGGTTTAATAGATGCTCTGAGCTTTTCATGAGGGCGCATAAGGCACTTCTAGTGCTAGACGCGCGTTTCGGCTCTCTCAGAATTCTCATCAGTAGCACATGTCATTAGGCTCACAATCACTACTATAAAGAATCGAGTAGCGTCCTTTCAGAGTGATTGATTGCCGGCTGCATGGCGTGGGGCTGTTATGGGGATATGCAAAAATGCTGTTCAATCGACTTTTTTGAAACGTCGCCTTAGATTTCAATATAGCGTGATAGAATGTTTTTAAACCTTTAATGGTGTGGTGTGGCACCGGTGGTCCTAGAAGAAGCCGTGCGCCATGCAGTGGAGAATTGATCACTCTGAAAGAGCGCAACGTCAGATAATCATTTCGCTAAACGTGGAGTGATCCTTCTTCGACATCGTCTATAATAGTAGGAGTGAACCGACTAGCACGTGCTACTGATGAGGCTTGTGATAAAAGTGAAACGCATGTTCAGCACTAGAGGTGCTATACCAGATCTCGCGATAGGCCTGAAACATTCTGTCAGACTATACTGGATTTTTGAGCAAGGTCTAAAAATTCATTGAAAGATACTGTCACGATACTAGGTCTCTTCAAAGTCGCTGGACTCTGTATAAAAAGACAACACTGAAGACGTTATTTCATTAATTTGGTGATCCACCTTGCTCGATTTGTTTTGACATAGCAGTCACAAGGACCATCAGCGCTACAACAAGTGCTGTGGACACTCGACACGAATAATCGTGGCTTATGATGAAGGTGGGAGGGCTGAATTACTACTCATGATAAATAAGATTCATAGAAGGTTGTGACTGTGATGATATAAAAAACGGAGCTAGTACTTGACAGGTAGATGATTTCGGTTCCTCAATAATTACTGGTTCTAGCCATTGTTAGAGTTAAGAACGTATGCATTTTTTGACAAAAAACGATTTTTTGAATTGTATAATAACACGTTTGTATGAGAGCCGAAGCAGTTTTGTTGCTAGATTTGATGTGCCTCAGTTTGATATCAG
The DNA here is from genome assembly GCA_019055375.1 of Parelaphostrongylus tenuis. Lineage (NCBI taxonomy): Eukaryota > Metazoa > Nematoda > Chromadorea > Rhabditida > Metastrongylidae > Parelaphostrongylus > Parelaphostrongylus tenuis. The sequence goes on along the minus strand of JAHQIW010004272.1, from coordinate 222,581 downwards.
ATCAAATGAAATTTGCATCGAAAAATATTGAAAGTTTTTTGAGAAGCTTTCAGGGCGCCCAGTAGTCAGCGTTCGTTCCATTTTAATCATTATCAAGCGAAACAATGATTTTGAATGGGGTTTCTAATATTTGATATTACTGGCTTTAATTCCGTAACTTGTGAATAAAAGAATAACTATGGAACAGGACCGCATTTTTGGTAGCCACTAGTATGGTGTAGAAAAACGAGGAAGAATATAGAAAAAACCTGCTTACTGCGTGGTCCAAACTCACTCGAACGAACAATGGAATGAGATATATTGAATTTTAGATTTCTCAAGCTTGGCGATTTACTTTCGGTCAGTAAGCTGAATTGAGTTGGGCTACCGCCGTATCTAGTAAGTGTTGCTATCCTACCAGACAAGTTTATTGAAAAACTTCCTCTGAGGGATGAACAACTCGACGAGTTCAGGACGCACGATTGAAGCACTGACACCAATTCAGTGTCCTTTGGACGGCTTTCCAGGCACTGCGCTATGAGGGCAAAATTATTGGGCTGTTCCATAAGTTACGCCACTAGAGTAATAAGCATCAATTTTATCAACCAAAGGTAACTAAATTGCATGATTTGGGCATCTTTCATTTGTGTATCTTCATGCCAACATTCTACAACTATCAGAGGAACATAGAGCAAACATAGCAAAACTTGTATCAGCTGTTGCACTTCAAAGTGGTCGAATGAGTTTTGTACACGACGCGACTCGGTTGAGTCGCGATCACCACTCGCACGCACACTCTCGTTCGCACCTCGCCAGCAAACACAGCAGCAGCAGGCAGCAGCCACCAACTTACAGCGTTTAATATAATCTGTAAGAACGCATCGATAAACTCTCCTATGCAAATACTTGAGCGGTGGATTTCAGGTATTAGGTGGCGCTAATTTCTCATTAGATCTCACCAAATACAAGAAATATCAACCAATTGACTGGATGGTTTGCTATAGTACGTCGTCTAAGCCCTAAGAAAGGTGAAATCGTCAAAACGTAAGGCGCCGAATTTCAAAGAAGGTTTACCAACCCTGCTCAAGTTTTCCTCAAAAAAAAGAACTGTATCAAATGAGGTCATCAGAAATCTTTGTTGACAATCACACTCATCCTGGATTATATCGCCTGATGAGGCTTGGTTGTTGGTTCTGAAGAGGCAAGCAAAGATAAATTTCAAGCGCAATATTAGGTAGAAGGTTTTAACTAACTTAAAAAGTCAATGATGATTGCTGTATAAACTCCTATAACAGTACTTGAGCATTATGTTGCTTCATAAATTTTGTGCTGACTTAACTAGTAGCACGGAGTTGATAATAAATACAATTATGGTGATTTATTGGAACGGTGCTCCACCCACGAACACTCGTCTCGAACAAAACAATCATGAGGACCACAACAAAGACGAATGACGATGGGCATCGACTCCAGTCACCTGTTCTGAAAAAGGTAAAGACGTCAAAACGTTAGCCAATCAAATTTTTTTCAGCCATTGTTATAGACTTTATCAACAAAAAACATGACTGATGGACAATTGCGGTCAAAGGAAGTTTACACAATAACCCGTTTGCTGGTGAAATTTGTAGCAAAATTGTTCGATGGAATAACAATCTCGGAAAACTCTGACCATGTTGACATTATTAATGATGAACTCTTAGTTCGTTCCAACTTTTCCGTTCAAACTCCAAGATGCATTCAGAACTTAGACATTGAAACTAATAGGTTGGACTAGTCTCTGTGTCATAGGAAACTAGTTGTGAGCATCTATAGTAAATAACGATCTGATACATATCTTGAAACTATCTTGAGCTCTATTATGGCACTTATACACTGCTAGACAGCTGTTTCAGTATTGCAGATTCATCAGTGGCACGGCACGCTTCGGTTCAGCCAATTTCTTATAGAGGGATAAACCAAAGATAGAAAAGAATCAACGCCGAATAACACGGCGCTTAACATAACAGCGAATAACAACAATAACAGACCGTCGTAAGCCAGGTGATAAAATCCTGCGACATTACAGTGACCAACAGCCGAGCTCGTGGCTGATAAAATAATGATTTTCACTAAAAAACGCTATCAATTGCATCACTGATTACGTGACAGGTTGACATGCGCTAATAGCGTTCTGCTGCTTTTTTTTTCAAAAGAATTAGAGAGAAGCTCATTATGAAATTATTGATTATCATAAATGAAGAATGGGATTGGAGCATTTTAGAAACAAATATCCTTCGGTTGCTGAAGGTTGTTAGCATAGAAAAATTTCAAAAGTTCTGCCAATAATAAGGCTTGATGGAGTGCGAATTCGGCTTCTTTTGTAGCTGAACAAGTTGGAAAGGCTAAATCACGTACAGCCTCAATGACTACTTGTTCAAATAAACATTCTGTGTGCACACAGGTGTATGGAACATGTTGTCTTTAGTCACTGACACAAGCAGTAAAATTTTTAAGTAATATTCAAGAAAATATGATTGACCAGCAAAAGTTGAAAGAACAAAGATCTCAGCACTGATCAATCCTAGAACCGGTGACAACCTGTGCACCTTTGAAGACTAACCAACATAGTTCGTTTCCGAAAAACATTTTTCTTGACCAGTTGAGCCCGGCGAGGGATAAATACGCACAACAATAGCGTCGTGTGCTGAGCAGCAGTGGATAGTTTCTAGTTCTGCGCATAGACATAAAAATATGGGAATTTATTTGATCAATATAGATTTTAAAACGACATAATCACTACCAAATAATAACACGTTGCAAGAAAAACTCGTATAAGAGTTTTTTTAGCATGAGGAACGCTCATGTATCAAAAAAAACCTCCTATGTGTCAATTAGGAATCCACATCCTTCCTAAAATAAGCATATTACTACCTATTATTGAACAATTTCTTCTTATTTTGTTATAATTTTGCGGTCATTCGATAGCTGAGGAAAAGCTGATTTCAACGCTGAGCTTATAGCAAACCTCCCAACGGAGTTTTGCTACCTTTTCGGGAATTTCATGATAATTTAGGCAACGCAAATGGTCTACGACCTCAGAGAGCAAGTGATATCGCAGAGGCTCGAGGACCTTCGACAGAAATGGTCCAAGTGACGAGGGCGGCACCCAGCTGCCACCAACCTCAACAGTCAGTTCGATCGCGGGTCATCATCCGTACGGTCGTCTGACATCACCCGGACCACCTCACCTCAGTACATTGTCGATCCATTATTGCTCTCTCTACACAACCTCGTTGTCTTGTAACTAATTACTTTCATAAGGTTGCATTCATACAACTCAGATGAATTCAATAGATTTGTGAGCGGAACATAGTACTTCCGTGGCGGAGCAAACTCTTTTTGGCTATGTTCGACCCATCACCGCGGTTTAGGGATTCTGCCCATATCTAATCACTAGCGACCCCACTGCTAACACTATATACTCACCCACTGGATCCCGCCGTCGGTGTTCTACTTGGGGGCGAACATAGCATTCCCAAATGGGCTCCGCCGCTTAGTCATGCTTCGACAATTACGAAACATCTTCAATTACAATAACATCGTCAATTACAATAACATTATCATTTGTCATAACAATGTCAAATGCAATAACATGATCATATGCAATAACATGATCACTTACGATAACATCATCACTTACAATAACACCGTCAGCTATAATAACACCACTTGCCATAACACTGTCCTCGATACTCCTCATCAGTCGGTCACCCATATTGGCTCACGCATATGTTCGCACAACGATATGTCGTGATTATATATATATTATTATTATATTATCAGTTTAGTTTTGCATATATATTATAGGTTGTTTGATTCTACCACATTGTTTGGTACCACGCCATTGTTTGGTTCCATCCTATTGTTTGTTATAACCCGTATAAACCACTGAACCTCACAACACATTACAAATCCACTGAACCACCACATAAATATAGTACATTCGGCTACAAACCTTTGCTACAGAGCTTAAATCGCGAAAAAGCTTCCACATTGAATTCTACTAACGAAAAACTTATTATTCTGCTTGCGGTGTTCGCTGTTACGGTGTAGCAGCCGGTTTTTGATATCACGTAGCAAAATTTGGTTGAACAACCTTTACCACGTCGAAAAAGTGGATTATTACTACTGGACATAATTCTATGCACATTTTTATAGAAAGAAAACCTAATCGGCTATAAAAACATTACTATTCAATGCGAAACATACATCCACGGAAAAAACGCCGCATTTTGAACTATTTTTCATAAAAAAAGATGGCGTTGAAGTGTGTTTAGAAAGCACATTTTCTATGATTTCCCACTAGAGGAGAGTCATAAGGAAGCATTTTTAGTACATAGTAGATGAAAGTCATGATAAAGTTTGTATTTGACAATTTGTGGAGTACTTCTTTTAAAAAATTGCTTATCACTGAACCTGAGTCATTACTTATTTACAAAATCAATTTGATAGAACTCTCAACTTCTAAAGCGCATTGATAGTAAAATTTGCTTTGAATTAGCGAAGAAGTGGTATCGCATTGTGTTGAGCAGTCTCGTTTTTGATAGACATTTCATTGTTTTGTATCTGTTTTGCCATGTTTCAATAGAAAATAGCTTTATTGGAATCTCTCCTAGCACTTCGCACCGTATACTGGCTAAGAAACTCTCTGTGATGGCAATAAAAATTTGAATTCTATCAGATAACTATTACATTGTCATTCAGCACACCTCTTAAGCCACGCGCTCACCACGGATCGCACAGCCTGCCGCATCAGAAATCGACATAGAACTGAACGGGTTAGAATGTTATTGCCTGTATGCGCAGTAAATTCTAGTGCAGTTTGATAGATTGGTTTATTTCATCAACAGTGAAGTTTGAACTAAGTATTGATTTTTTTTGAGTACGTCGAGAGATGACTTTTTTATAAAAGCACTATTCACGTAAGTGCTTGCTCAAGGCTTTACAATATAGAGTACACGGTTTTTTCTTTCATTTAGCGAGTCCATGAACTATAGAACATTATTTGGCAAACGTTTATAACGATTTGAGAGGTTTATTAATGCACGCATGTCGTGATGCGTCATTTCTCAGTAACCGGTTGCAATTTCAAATAAGAGATTTCATATCACCACTCAGGAATGCCTCCTTGCAAATAAAGAGCATGCGTAATCCCTAACGCTGTAATTCAAACTTATTTACCTTATGGCTTTTCGGTGACTATTCCGACGGCGATAGCACTTATGGTAGTTGAAGCTCAATGCCTTTATTTGGTCATTCTGTTTGTGTTATCAGATTTTGATGCCCAAGTTTTAACTTGTTTCCATGAAATCATGAGAACATCCGGATCCCCTTTCTTATTCCATTACTCCTCTAATTTGGACTTTTCATGGTTGAGGCTTGGAGAAATAAGTGTTGATTATTCATAATCGAGCATGTAGTCATCGAGCATTACCTCTATCGCAAGTTAGTGACAACTGGAGGAAAGCTGAGAAACACTCCATACTCTTCAGTTGTTAAAGCACTCTTTTGTGGATTTGCTACTTGACGATGTTTAAGAACACAGCTAGTCTCCCTTTAATAATTTCAAAAATTAATGTAATCTGCACTAGCCACGTAAACAAAATTATTTTTACGCTAATAAATGCTGAGATCTTTAAGTCACCTTTGTTTTCATTTTTTCGCTCATACAACTAAAAAAATATCCATGCGACAATTTATTATCGTTGAGCCTTTTCGCCTTGTTAAAATTTACTCGCTTCCACGAGATCCTCATGCGTCACAAAGCAATGTCTTATAGACGTTAGTAGCAATTCTCTGTCATCAAAAAAATTTGTAAAAAATCTTAGGCGCAGTAGCTCCACTCACTTTGTTGTCCTGAAAATTTGATCCACAGAAACTCGATTTCTCGCAATGCTTCTACTGCTGCTTGAGAAATCGCTTGTATCTCTTCTCATGTAAATTTACAATATGTGATGATATTGACTTTTCCTACCATATAACTAAACTAAAGAACTTTCCAGATTGTTGTATATAGCACTCGGTTACCCTTGTTAGACTGAAGGGGTTGCTGTTTTGCGACTAGAAGCTGTCCCTTTTAGGAACATACATCCGACGGCTGATGCACTTTCGAGTAATCGACAGAACATTTGAAGACAGTGTAAGAACCGGGTGATAAAAAACTACAGGAAACTGCAATAATTTAAGGTGTGCTAATGAAATTTGTGCTTCTTTGTCTATCCTTTTCAACATATCAATTTCTGGATGCCTGAGAACTCGTGAAAACATGCTCAAGTTCTTCGGAAACCATTTTAGGCTCAAAAATCTGAATAAAACTCAATGTCCACCACACTATTCTTAATATTCTTTTGCTAGAAAATTTATACAAAATGCAATAGAGTGGTTTTCAGTCTGACGCACCGGATGAAGTCTCATGCATAAGTGATTTTGTATATATCAACTAAACAATGTTAGTGATTTTTTATCATTTCTCATATTCCGTCATGGATTCTGCCTCAGAATATCTCACTGGTTATTTCATAAGTTGTGGTAACGTCTTTTCTGATTCGTTTGCCCCGAATAGTGTGCTTTTTTGTTGAATGTAGTAATTTTCATGCAACTACATTACTGCGACCATAAAAAAGACTAGTTTAGTGCAGTAGCACATTCAGTTGATCGAATGAGCCTTTCTGTGTTCGTTCAAGCGATTTTATGCTGGTGTCTCTTGACTAAGTAGCAGAAGTGAAATCGGAACTCATCGTCATTAAAATTTCAATCCGGTATTGTCCACGCCGCTTCAATATAATAAGAAATTTGTAGAAATTGCGACGCATCTTCAACATATCACTGACCAAGTATAATTTGACACTTTCTGTGAATATTCAATTTGACGACCAAATTCGATTCTTCGACTTTTTTCCTGATTTCAGTCAAAATAACATTTATCTTTAGCTTTACTCTTGCTGAGCACCTTAGAATCACTATAAGTTTGGTTCGAGCTTTAGGTATTAGTTGAGTGCCCTGCCAAGCAATCTATTAAGTAGATGCTACTGTTTTCGATTATTGTTCATTGAAACTTTGCAAAATGCACCCACAATTGTTTAGCTTGCATTTTTCACTTCACTCCTAATTTCTTACATATGTAATTCAGCAGTATACCAGTTGAGGGAAAAGTTCCTCAACACCGCGAAAAAATTCGGATTTTATGTTTATTTTACATAGTTTCGGTAGTTGTCAATTCATGAAAATATCTCAGGAGTATGTACATAAGAAGCTCCCCCGGTAACGCTAGTTATAGTGCATACAGTTTTCATTACTCTTCGGATATCAAATGATGACGATGGGCAAAATTGAGTTACGAGTTTTGATACGCTATTGCTGGAAGAGACAATTTTTGACAGGAGATGCTGCGATGGAGATCTGTGGTGCAGAGGGTGAAGGAACTGTGAGCCATTGCGACTTTTGCAAAGTGGTATATGCAATTTGAAAGTGGTGATGCTTTGAAAGAATAGTACCCAACAATGATTAATCGAAAGCACGTGCTGTTTCAACAAGATAATGCCAAATTCCTCACCACAGGGAAGACTAAGGTAGAGTTTGATGAACTGGAGGCAGCTGAGGTTCTGAAGCACACAGCAGTCCAGATGCTCCGCTGTGCGAATATTGTCCAATTTTGCTCAATGGAACATTTCTTGCGTGGACACCGAATCAAGACATTTGATGAAGCTAACGAGGCATGTCAGAGTTTTTTGATTTAAATCAGAATGGTATTTCGAACAAACCGTAGGTTGAAGATCACGGATAATGATGGCCCTTGATTTGAAAAATGGTTATTGTTGTTCTTAATTGAACTTATGCATAAACTTTAAATTTTGAGCACGTGTTGAGGAACTTTTTCTTCAACCAAAGGGTGCTCGATTCTACTCTGATCTCAAACTCATAAATTTTAGTGGTAACCATCTTTTTCCTTTGAGACTTGCTGGTCTAAAGCATAGTTTCTTTCAGTCGGTTGGTTTAAGGTTTGTTTGTTCTTGCAATAATCTTTTAGAAGTCTACGCTTACACTACCGAAACAAAAGTGAGAACTCCAACTGCAGTTGCGCATTTATCGATCTCGTGAACACTCAAGCAGAGAAGTAATGCGAAATTTCTGAACCAACTAATTTTGAGAAAGATCGTTTATTTGCAGCAAGTTTATCATCTTCTCTCGTTCTCCATGCAGGACTGCTTGTTTTTCTGGAGCGAGAAGATGAGGCTAGAATGCAGCAAGGAACGGAATAATGATGTCCAGCGGAGCCACTTGGGAGCGTGGCCAAATATGAATGACTGCCGGCTAATTTTTGTTGTTCTAGAAGAAAAAAGTCTGAATTCTAGCTGAGAGGCAACGCTAGGGCTTCGAAGGTGTAGTGCACGGGCACGCGGGACCGGAAAGCTTAAGCCGCGGTCCGATCCTATCACACAAAAACATTAAGCTATAGGTTTTGCTTTAGTCATGGTACTCTTCTGGTCTTACTTGGCATCAAGCACTATTTTCAAAAATAATCCGTGCAGTAAATGGAAAGTTAACATTGCGATGCTGGGATTGCTTCTTAAAGACGGGCCATTCAAACGTTGATAGTGAGTTTTCTCAACTCGTTTCCCTATTGATCACAGAATAATCTAAAAAGCTTCATTATATTATCAAAAAAATTCCATGTAGTATGATTATGATTTATAAAAGTCGTCATCAGTCCAATAAAGCTTTGTAAAGTGAATAGAGATATAAAAGTCCCTGTCATTTCTAGTGCTGTCTTATTAAATTCAAAACATTTTTACTGCTCATGCACATATTTTGTATACTGAGAATCGCAAAGAAATAGATAAAACACGGAATGATCGGCGAAAACTTCCATTTGCAAATAACAAAAAAGAAGAACTTTTCTACGGGTATGAGCCCTACTTTTTCATAGGGGATTTACACAATGTCAAAATGCGTCTAAACATTTCCACGTTTACATGACCGCCTTTCATTCGAATATTCATTGCATCGCAACGCGCCATTTCTAATTTCCAAAATATTCACCCTATTTTTATTTTTTGATTCTAAAACTGTGTCTTGCTCTCGCATTCATCTGATATGTTTCATAATTTCCACTAAATTAATTGTCGTTCTAGGCAGTTCTCTACTTGATTCCACTCTACGGATCATTTCTTCTGTGTTTCTAACTGCTCTAATTCGTAACCGAATTTGAAATTCTTACCTTTATCTCTGCTATTCTTTGAAAGAGTGATTTGAAAATCTTTATTTCAGTGCTTAGTGCCATTTAGGCTGTTGTCACAACAGCATAGGAAATAGTTTTCTGTTTAGAGACATCTATATTCCTTTTTCTTTTCTCAAGTTGAGATGCTAAGTATCTGAAGGACACTGGCGGCGGTGTCATTTCTGTAAATACCTCCGTAGTACATCGCTTTTGCTCAGTTGTAACAGTTGATGATACTACTACTTCACTTACTGTGTTTAGAATTAACTAACACATAAGGCCAACGTCGGGTTTCCAATAACTGACTAAGGTTTCTCAATCATTTCCAACCGATAACATCCAGATTTACAGCATATAGTTTGTTCGAATGCGTTAAATATATATACATATATATATATATATATATATATATGTATATGTTCATATATATGGGTATGTATGCAATTGTATAAATACTTCTGGTGCACCTTTTTCACAATTTTAGAACTGTAGCGCAGCGGTAGTGATTATGATCATTATACGGATGGCACAACTTATCCATTAATGCGTACCGCAGAGGACCCTCAGGCCTCTCATGTCTGTGAAATTGGTAAATAGGTATCAGGTTTGTTTAAGAGAATATCTCTCTCTTTACTCCATGATGGTTGCGCTCTAGCATCGTTGTCCCGAGTTCTGCACATTATCGACTCGACCACCTTTCCGGTATTCATAAAGAAACAATTAATCTCAAGCAACAGCCCACTTCACTTCCAAAAGTTTGAAGGTGCTCATCGTTATTTTACATAGGAAAAAAGAATGAAATGTAAAAAGTGCTTGAATCCGTGTGATGTGATACACGTCAAGATGCGTCATGTAATAGAAAAGAAGAAATTATCTCATGATTATTATTTAAGCCAACATGTCATGTGATCTGTTATGGGCCCTTGTACAGCCCGACTCGTTAGTCGGGCAGGCCCATTGTCTTTAGCCAATCCTCTCTGGGGCCCCTAGATCCCCCTATGAAGGGTAGGCGACGGCAAACAATTTACATATTTTCGTCAAGTGAAACAAACCATGAGTTCGGCAGTGTTTGACACTCGATTGCTCCTTGTTGGTATTTTTGAAATATCATACCGTTTTTAAAATGTTACATCCGAGTGACGATGCTGCGACGCCGAAACACGTGTATCGGGCTGTACGACAGCCCATAACAGACCACATCACTCAAATAATAATTATGAGATAGATTTGATTCTGAGCGTAGTTTGAGAAAGCACCCGAAGAATCAGTGCAAAGAAGAAAATTATTTTGGGGTATAACATGTTTCTTATGACTTGCAACCATTTGCTGGCAAGGGTTTTTTTCCAAGAATGGATAAGAGTGGCGATCAAGAAGTCGGTGATTTACTTTTAAACTAGGTGTAGTCTTCTTAATTTTTTCTCCCGCAGATAATGCTTCAGTGAGCGGAAGAAGTAGTAACTACGGCGGCGCAATATGATGGTCATACGGCGGATATCGTTCCGTGGTCTAGCACAATTTCTCCAAAATGTGGTGAGTCGACTTGCAATGTCAGCTTACACGAGGTTGACACGAAATTTTATTTCACTAACGATTCAAAGCCTTTGCCTTCCTCAGAACCGACAATACGATATTTCGTTCTCGCAATGTGCTTTTTCGTGATTGCATGAGGTCGAATCTTCTAGATAAAAGCGTCGTTCGAGATCCCAAAGCATCCTGAACGACTGTGAATCATCAACTCAAATCGCAGGGCTACGAAGAAAACGATTGCTTATGAAGACTGACCGGAAGAAGAATCGCATCAAACTCCTGTAAGCCTAGTAATATGGAAAAGGTGCTTTTAAGGTGTCGGTAATCATTTATTTGTAGAGGGCACTTTACTGGACAGAGAGCTTCCACAACGCTTGCAGTGATTTCGGATAGCTTAGACCGGAAAGCCTTCAGTAACGAAGATCGTTTTTGAAAAGCCTTCTTGGAACGCTGTAGCAGTGAAAATAAAACTAAGTTTCAGACGCAGGCAAACTTCATCGAATGTATCTTCGTTGTTTATTTGAATATTCTCTCGCGGTTTTATAGAGACTTCGATTTTTCGTTTTGAAATTTATAGGAGGAACTTTATTCAGTCGTTCTGCTAGCTCAGGCTTTCTATTTCCAATTTTGACGACAAATAAACCTACTGCAAAGTCTGAACCTAAACATCCTAAGACTGTGAATGAGAAGTATGCGAACGTATGGAGAATCTTGGAATATCAGAATTGCAGTTTTATCTAGATTATTCTCAAAGGGAAAAAAATCTGGGTTAATTGGAACAAATTGCACGCCACATGTGATTCGTGGTGCGCAATCGATCAGGCCATTTCTAAAAGCAACGACTTTGAGTGCGAAAGCGATCCTATTTTTGCTGCTACAACACTAATAAGGGCTGGGTTTTATAAAAAAAAAAACTACAGTCCTGAAATTCTTAAGAAAATTCTTGGAGAAAAGTTGTCCAGTGAAAAATGCGCAGATTGTGGAACTTGTCTTTTCGTGCTGCTACAGCACAATGAAACGTACATATTAGAAATAAAGTACAACATCAGAAAAACTAAGATCTATACCGAATGACTACTAAAACTCCGAAGTGGTTCCCAACGGGTTGGAAATGGTTACTAACAAGGGAAAAATACCTAGAAAATCAAAAAAACAGGTTCTCACGTTTTAGTGTTTATAACAGATAATCAGGCAATGCGTACTGATTGTATCAATGCAGCTGGCAATTTTCGATATTCCATTTATTGTTTTTTTGTATGGTACTCTAACGAAAAAGATCTGATTGGTACAGCAAGGAAGGCGAAGACTTCAAGGAGGGCGAATAACTATGGACATCAACTTGATTAATCGACATAGAAGAAAACGAAGACGTCAAACCTTTAGCAGTATAATATTCGCTTAGCTGGTTAAACCTACAGCACGAGGTTGGTAATAAGAATTTTGTTTGCCTAACGATGCGATGTCAACGTTGCCTTCACAACCGATGCATGAAGTAGACTGCTTGCAGTAGTTTGTCAGAGTTACTTTCCTCATACTCGTCGGTCGAGTCAAATCTTATTCGGTAGGGACCATTCAAAAAAAAAAAACCTCAGCCGGTGATGCCTTTATATTATATAAGGATGGATGTTGATGTTAGTGGCTGTCCATTGTAATATATTTTGTTTTAATATATATTTTATATTATGTTCTTTGTAATATTATGTTATGTAGTATTTTGATATTGATAGGACAGATCCATCTGCTGCAGTCTGGGTCGGCGCGACAAGCACGGAGCGTTATAATACACTGTAAACCAGCTTTCCTTTAGCGTGGGCATTATCAGTCAACCATATTTGCTTTGCTAAGGGAGCTTTAACACGACGTTTATAGGAAGAACTTTTGTTTGTTCAAATTCTGCCAACCTCTTGCTAAGACTAAGTCAGCAAAGTAAACATGATTGAGAGGTAGTGCTGAACTTAACCCTTTCGTGCCAGCAATTGATCGACGGCACAACGTGATTCGCATGCGGAACGCGATTTTCGTCATTCGAAAGGAGGCTTTTCTCTGCTTCCTAAAAAAAACCTTCTAGCATCTTGTGTTACTGTGATACTTCATGATTTTGTCTACATAGTCATATGCTCTTTGTGCATGTACATAACATATCTGCATAGATGTGTATATAAAATATCTTCTGTACGAGAAAAACTTCGAGTGGAAAACGTGGTCTTTGTATGCCTTTACAACGTTCTAAGTAAGCCCTTTCAAAAACTAATCTTAGTGCCAAACCTTCTGAGATTTGTGTATCGAATAGTCACCAAAAGTCTAGCGAAAATGGCTATTCACGGGTCTCAGTCAAGCAAATAAGGACGACCGAGTGTGAAACATGATATGATTCTCTCTGCTACAACGGAATAAGAAAGGCTTCGAGAAATCAGACATATTTCCGAATTCGCTTACAGTTAGGTTTTTAGATAATGTTGAAAGCTTAAGAAAAAAAATCATCTAGCAAGGAAGGCTTTAATAATTCGTGTACCCACGTGAATACTTGCCATCCAGAATGAAAGGAAAGCGGATCACAATATGTTAACTAAATTGCTTCCTACGAGCTTTGTACTATTGGCTTAATCAACAAGAAATATATGACTGATATGATGCCGAAATTAGAAGAAAGCCTTTTTTGAATTAGCTCTTGAGAATTTTCGTCCTCTAATCCCTTTACTTGAGTGCGCGCTAACATTCAAAAATCATTCAACATTTTTTTTAGATATCATGATTTACTCCCGGAGAGTAAAATTCTCAGCTTTTATATTTTATTTTTAGATTCAAATTGCATACAAAACAGTGGTTATAGGTGCCCTCAAGGCACACTTGGCCGTTCCTTCAGTCCCGTGTACTAAGCAAATGAAGCCCTCCATCCCTTCAGGGTCCATAATTCCAAACCGGGCTAGATCGGAAGGATGTAATTCATTCATTTAGTATATGGCTATAACCTTGCAATTCTTTTCATAGGCCAGATATCCATTGAATAATCTTTACAATGCTATGAATGAAGTCGAATGACTAAGACCTACGATTTGACTATTACACATGATATCTTGCTAGACTAGTGAACATAGGTTTAAAACAACTCAAAAAGTCTTGCATCTAGAACTGCTCTGTTTTAGAAGAATGCGTAATACGATCGACTTTACCAAGCATCGTTGGAAGTGAATGAATGCATATCCACCTATACAATCAATTTAAATAGCCTACCAATGCATCAAGTCAGTGTTAATATCGCGTGCTAATCTATACTCTCCCCTTAGATTACTCAATTTCAAGGGCAAACTTGCAGCCATAAAACAGTGGAGCATTGAACTCGTTCTGGTATCTTTGCACTGTTCTAATATGAATACAATGTTCCACTGTGCCTTCAGCCTTCAAACAGTGTTTTATAACAGTTTAACCGCACCGTATCTTCTGCGTGCTATTATTGGATTAGTACAAATATTAGTACCGTAACTAAAAGCAACAACTTCAGGTATAGTGATTCTTCTGACGTATGCATTGAAAACGTTTACATTGTTCCGACAAAGCAAAAATTTTATTACACTCCCATGTGGATAGTTTACAGAGTTATTTATTGCCCATGAGTATCGAAAAACACTGTAACAGCGTGTCTCTTGACCGTAAACTCAGATAGTCATCGGTTTATTGAACTGAAAGAACTAGATCCAAGATAGGCACTCAGAGACACCCTTATTACTTTCACAGAATGATGACTTTATTAAGGGATGTCTTCGAAATGCCAACTAGTTTCTCGGGCAATTCTCGATTCAAACGAGGTGTCTATCAGTTATGAACTCCAGGACTAGTTACGTCAAATAACGTTAGTGATTCCTATGCGTCTCACATGACCCTAATTCAATAAAGATTTCTCATGTTAAACAGGTTAGTGATTGGAGGAAATCACAGAATGTGCCGTTTTCGGGCCTTTCCACAATTAACTTATATTTTTCGTCCGTTTTAACCTCGTATGCAGTGAAATTCAATCAACAATTGAAAAAACCGTTTGACTGAGAATTCTCTGGTGCGATAACGGCTGAGAGAATATTAGCATTGCTCATACAAGCCACTGTTTGAAAGGTAATGTGCAAACTTCTTTCTATCTCTCTCTTCATCTCCCTCTATCTGTCTATCTTTCTCTCTCATTCTTTCTTTCTTACCTCTTCTCATTTGGTTCACTCATGCTGCTTGCGTGATAAACTGTTCACGGCCAGAACTCTTGTTGCATGCTTTTTAGTCACTTTTTTGCCGAACTTTAAGTCGATGGGACCTAAAAAATCCAGTTGACATTGTTGAGTAAATGTGTTAGCACAAAATGTATTTCAAATGATTACATCAATTGTCATACTTTTGCCCAATCAAGTCTTACTGTCTGCTCTTTTTTCTACCTTTTCGGCCGTATTCTACTTCCTCTACATTCGGCCCCTCATTACTATCTTACTAAACTTTAGAGATTCAAATTCTGCCAAGGCTCAATGAGTCAAGCAAGCCCTTGGCTGTCAAAGCAGCTACTAGTGAGTAGTCTCTATTAATGACATTTTCACCAGATTCTGATGTTCTCCATGCAGCTCTTTTCACCTTTTTCACATAGAGTAAATGAATCACATTGTCAAAAGAGAGTCCTATAAATGCGTCTTCATTGAGTGTTCACCATATCGTCGATTTTTTCGGTCTTTGAAACATTGTTAGAAAAATATTTCCAGTTGCCGCTTAGTTCACTCATACCATTGGATAGGTAGTTCCACTAAATTTGAAGCTTACTCAACTCAGATCTTTGAATAGACCGTTTTATTAAATTTGAATCTACAAGTTGCAATGTATGTCTAGCCATATGACTATTACTAGTTAAATACTTCTATTTGTGTTTTCAATGTTCTCGTTTTGATATTATTCATTTTTTCACCCTCGTCCATTTGATTTATGCGCAACTAGAGAAAACGATTTTTGTCAAAAAAAAAGGAAGAACAAACAGTCTCAGCCACTGACATATAATTCATAAATCGTATCCAACAAGAAGAAGATGCTGAGATTAACTTGCGGAAGTTAAGCCATTGTCCGAGTGGTATTTTAAACAGCTGCAAAAGTTTTAAGATCCTTGAATTTTTTTATCGCACGTCCTTGCGTAATATGCAGATCTCAGCAGCAGCCTTCATTTGTGGGATTTTCATGCTTGAGTAAAGTTTTTCTTTCTTAATTTCGGCATAACAGTACCAAAATGTCTCGATGGCTACCAGAATACTTATTCAATATTATTTGTCGGACGAAACTTATCATCTTTGGAATATGATCCATTCGAAATGTTGCGATTATTTGTTTTTTTTTTTGTGATCTTCCCAAATAAGATATTCAGTTTGACTATCACATTCAAAAGATTAATAACCTTGATAATATCACACATCGTTGTCTGAAGCGCTTGAGCAGCGTATTACAAGGCGTGATGAAAAACCGATGTAAATGTACTCTCACAAATAAACGATGAAGCGGCCCGTAAAAGAACCTCAATTTTTTCTAGTGACTTATTTTGGTGCACAGAAGCTTCCTGAACCTTTTGTAATCAATCGCTGCTTCTCAACCGTGGATATAAAGCTTTAACTAGCTTGAAAAGCTTCTTTCCCAATAATTTGTCATTAGATTATCTGCAAGTGTCAAGTAACCGATTAATCACGAGTACTCCAGTACCTCCACTAGATTTGTGCTCTAAAGTAATTTTGAGAAATGCGTGGTTTTTCTAGATGGCACTTCGTCGATCATTTGTTGAGATGTACGAAAATTAGAATGGTTTTCAAATCACTGAGATTCCAACAAAAAGAATTTGGTGCTAAACAGGATATCTGAACCATGTCAACCTATGTGTTATTTAATGAATCTAGGTAACTAAATACTTACTATGCCCGCTTTCACATGTTAGTTGTGAAGTAACTTTTCCTCCATTCCTTTCGTAATCGTCATCCACGAACGTAGTTGGACTTGTCAATAGCTTCGGCTGCTGAGTGAGAATGTGTTCTTTCCTTCTTCCTTGCCATGCTGAATGCTGCTTGATTTGACAGAATCTTTTTCTAGATCCTGAGTCTTGCTATAAAAGTCGTGTCATGGAGTGCGGTTACACTTGTGCTTAGCGATGCATATAGCAAGTCGAATGGTGTATTTAAAGAACCATAAACAAATTTTCGTTTTGCTACAATGTTATAGAATGAAGAATAGTAGAAATGATAATATTGACAAAGCGATGATAGTGGCATGATAATAATAAATTGTTCCTGTCGACGTTTTTTGACGCGCATTTGATAATATAGGATTATGAAGTTGACTTCTGTCGTCCTGTTCGGAGCTTCATCATAACCTTCTTGTGATTTATTAGTGGACATCGTGACAGGGTATGTCCATTTTTTTCTCTTCTCACACGAAACAACAGAGTTTCTCATTTGTAATTCCTTTTCTTCTATGACCACCACACGACGGCATGCTGTTTGTTCAAATTATGCTCTTACTAGGTTATCGATATGTTATTTTTATAAATTACTATAATTACTACTATATTAATAGTTACATTTCTCGACATCACACAAATACCACTACGTGGATTCCTGCACATCTTACATCCGACTCGTTTTGGCGGATCCACCATCCACCAGGATTGCCGAACTTTGAACGCGTGTGTTTAAAAGGAATTGTTCGCTTATGTCACGACTGTTGCTGAATGGGAATCGGAACGGCGCACTTTGTAATCGCAGGTTTTTCGTGATAGAGTATCCTCATGTGAATCAAGTGGTCCTGCTCCAGACAAGTATGGTGCTAGTTTCCCAAGAGTTCGGTGGCTTAGTGGATCCAGGATAAAGATGTTCGAGAGCATAGGAAGACTGAAACTTTCGTGTAATGAACGGAATCACTACAAACTACTCGTGCTGTCGACGTACACGTGGTTTTATGAATGATCTGAAGCGGTAAGCCGCAGCTGTGCAACACGTGCACATTGTTTTCCATCTACCATTTATAAACCATCTATATAGCTATGCAATCAGATTAAAGCTCGTGTAGGTCACCTTGATTACAGGTCTCTTTAGTTGAAGGTTTTACTGTACTCAATTTTTTTGCAAAAAGTTCACTCATGAGTGAAGTTCGCTTTGTTTACATCTTTTTTGAGCGCGATAAAATCATGTTCTCAAAAAGAGATCTAAAGAAAAAGTGTAATTGCTTACTAGCTAATCACTATCAATAAATATTTGTTACTTTGCCTCAAAACGTTATCAAACCTTATAGTGCACCTCAGTTTTTCACCAAACAACATAAGAAAACATTATTTTAGTGACATCTTTGAACACAAAGGCCTTCTATACAGAGGTGTATGGGCTGGGCTATCCTAACCTCATGTTCATTGGCCATCTTATATCGTCATCAATGCATCGCAACACTGGCTCGTGCATAGTTAGAAAGTGTTTTGTTTCAATAATGATCGTACACCTGAGTATTCGTTATTTTCGAAGACTTTTTCTCACAGAAAAAGAAGAACAAGCTTAAGAGGGAGCGAATTAAAGTGCGAAGGGAGAAAAGAAGTAGTGTTTGTACACACAAAAGACATTCAGAGAATTTTTGAGTAAACCAGAATTCAATGTTAATAGATGTGCCTTTAGTCTTCTCGTTTCAAAATTTTTCCCATTTGCAAATGCATAAAAGGATATCAATTTTGCGTGTCCAAATATTCGTAAGTTGAGCACCAATTAATGAACCCTCTTTATAGATATGTACCGCTTACATGTTCCAGTTTACACCGCTTACATGCTCCAGTTTACTTTCACATGTTTCCTAAGATTATAGTAAGTGTAGAAAGCATTGTTAGACTATTTTTAAAATGAACAGTTGCATAAGATTTTGGCCGAGTGGTTGTGATGTTCGTCACGACGCGCGTGAAGCCGAGCTTCACCCCTAACTCTCTCCGGCAGTCAACAAGAACGTCCTATGGAACGCCACAGCCAGCCTATCCTCAAGATTGCAAGGAGACTCGCCTAACCAATACTCTACGCCATTCAAGAAGAAAACGAAAAAAAAATTGAATGCTAGACGTTCTGGTATCCGCGCGGTGAAAAACAGCACTGTGATAACGGATCAAATAAAGTGCTAATACCAAATCAATATCAACCTAAATCATCCAAAGAAATCGAGCACTTTGATCACGTGATGAAAATCATTCATTATATGCAAAAGTGCAGTGGAGTGCAAAACGGGCGTCGGTGGTGGAACGGTTTAGCACATGCTCCCGGACAGAATAAGATCTGGGTTCAAATCCCGGCTGACGCAACGTTTTTGCACACCTCTCTACATCATTGGGTCAATTCATTATATAAATTCTTGTCTCTTATCCCGTTATATTTTAGCTAACGCACACTGTTAATAAATACGATGACCGCGTCGATGCATGTTATAGTTGACTAATAGGTTGTCAGGTTTCCCAACTTTGGGTGAATATATTTCATTTCCCCCATGCTTTAGTTCTGTTAATAAAATAGAAATCACTATAGTATGCACGTATTAACGATCGAAATACAGCTTATTGGCTATACTACGCAAAGTTCTGATTTCCAAAATCTAAAACTTTTTTTTCGGTTTTTTCAATCAAGTTTCGTATCTAAGCTGCAAAGCGGTTAAATAAGATTTGTATTGAAGGGCTGAAAATTTTGATTCATTCGAGTTTGATGCTTGCTTGCGACTTCCGCACATATGCTGGAAATTGTTGAACTATCTCAACTTCAAGCCAGCTGACGTATTATCCAGAAGAGAAGGGTTATCTTTAGAGCGGTATTGCGAAATCTATTCAACAAATCTGTAAGCCCACATGTCCCATAAATCGTGGGTACCTGTGAAGTTTCCAAAATCACGATATGCGGATTTCGGCGCTGTCTGTGTCTCTGAAAACCTTCATTCAAGAATAGAGCGGGTAGATTCATAAAATTTCGTAGATGGATTCATTTGCAAACTGACGCCGTTATTTTTTCAGTTCACTGATGCTTAGCATGTTAGTCACAAAAGCATGTTTTTTCCCATATTTTCTTGATATCTGTATGAGAGCTTTCCTAACTCCTCACTAGTGGTAACTCTTTGCCCTTGTAGATTGAAGGGATGTTTGTTACATTGCGATTTGAGTTTGCTCAAAGTATCTGATTCCTGCGTCCAAAAGATGGACCGATCGAGAGCGATGTAACAAACAGGATATAATGTGTTGAAAAATTATCGGAGGTGTCGAGAAAGTGATATTTTCGTGATATGTTAAAGAAAACCTACTAGTTGGAACGCGTCGTTCTCCAAAAATGAGGAAAATTATGCGACCCCAGAGCATTTTAACGATACCACGATCACGCGTAGCTGAAAACTTGTCTTCGTATATCATGTGACGAAATACAGTATCCGATCACTGTAGTCGTTTTAAGTGTTTTATGCGCACCGTGAACATGAAAGTGTTGGGAGAGAAAACGTATGATGTTATAGGACTTCACCTGTACACTGTACTTTGAATTTTCCAGTTTGATCCAAGATCTTTTGATATGGTGAAATTGTGATCGAGTGCATGTACATGTCTGCCGAGATGTGTACAATTATAGACTAATTGTAGCTATGCATATGATCACTCATGCATTACTCGGGTAAGTACCGGATGGTGGGCAATTTCAATATTATTTCCCCTCAATCACTTCATGCGACGTTCACTACCAGCATTATTCTTAAATCATTAACAGAAAGTTGTAAATGAGCCTTATCTAACAGCCCAGTTGTCCAGATTCGATTAATTCAATCCCCGTAACTGTTGTATGTAAAAGAGGAGCAGTATAGTTTCCCAGAATAGGAAGTAGGCTCGACTTATTTGAGTGAGCGCTTGCATGGGTTGCTTGAAAGATGAATGTTAACGTCAACAATGACTGGTCTGGCAACTTTAGTAGATAAACTCGTTGACTTTCCATCAAAATTACATTGAATTAAAAATGAGTCTATGCCCTATAACTCCGTCCTTATGGCTCATAAATATGTATTAATATATGTACACGTACTCTTCCACAAAGTCATTAATAATCTTCGGTTACTTGCTCAGTTCAGTTCCAAGCTACTTTTTCCTTTATCATTTCATAAAGTCTGAATTCATAGCTCATTCAAGATATATCTATCGCCTAAAAGCACAGATTGTTCGTTTTCTACGTCTGTGTATATATAATTTTTTTATGGTAAGCCTTTTTTATGTTTCATAGTAAAAGACATGCCATGATGACTTCGATAATTGGTGTAAGGATGTTTGCTAGCCTTCCAAAGTTCTGAGCTGTCAGAAACCTTGTAAAAATTATGTCATAGTCATTTTGTTACGCTTACGAAGGAAACATGCAAAAATGCATTTGTTATCAAAGTGGAGGTGCAATGGCAGTGTAAAAACAAGGTTAGGTGAGCCTAAAAAACCTGACTGTTCCTCACAGAATCAAAAATTACGCACTATGCGAAACAGCCGAATTTGTCATTTACACTGGCGTAATGACGTGACCCAATTGGACTCGAGATATAAAAATAATGCGCGCTTTCAAATTTACCCTATGACCACATTTTTCATCTTCCAAAGAATTTTATCAACTGCCACGAATATTACGAAATTTTGAAGATTTTGCTCTTTGAAATAAAGGTTTTTTCACGTGCCACGATAAAATATCGCTCCTTATGACACAACTTTCTTCCACTTTATCGTGCTAATACTCATATTTCGGAAGCGATAACAAATAAGCAAGTGGCATTTCGTCTATCAGGGCAAAATGGTAATTCCCTATGTATCAATTATGTATGGTGAAGCTCTGCTCTCCGTTGGAGATTTTATAAAGTTGAATTTTCTTCTAGAAATCTGAGAGATTTGACTGCAAACAATTTCAATTTTGATGCCATAATTATCCATAACCGTGAAAGCGATTACTTCTGAAGCACTTTAGTAGTAGAGGAATCCTCATCTGCTATCGAAAAATCACTCTGCTCGGAAGAATTGAAATTTATTGCTGCTCGTTTAATTACATTGTAATTACGATGTGATAAAACAACGGTCACTAACCGGTATATCAAAGTTGGTCATGCAGTTTTGTGAGATCCCTTCATTTTTTTGGACGGATATCCCGAAGAATAGCAAAAAATCATAAATTATAGCAAACTAGTGTTTCGGATCGACGCTAAGATTTTATGGAATATTTAATTTGAAGAGTAGTAGTGTTCTATAGTACATATAGCACATATGGCTCTTTATTCGCCCCCTCACCCAACAAGCCAAGCGCTTCGCCACATTGGGGTCGATGGATTGCTAACAGTCTTTCCTCTGGGATAATGATAGCAGTGGCTTCTTGATGGTCACCAGAACTTGCCGTATAGGTCTTGTATGCACTGGATCACCACGGTGTCACAAGCATAATCGAATGTACGGTGAATTTCCATGAATGGATTAAAGTCTGACACTACTGTATCCTTAATCCTTTAGTATTTTAATGGAATTAGAGGGAACAATCTAAATCTTATTATATTTGGAAATAGCTTTGACAGAATTTTAATTGTTTAGAGCATGACCATACTGAACGATTCAGATAAGCGAATCTAATCAAATGCTTGCCTTTTCTTATTTTCTAATGCATTGACCACTTCATTTTTCGTACACTAGTCGATATTTTGCCGCTTTTCTCTTCGATTTCAATTTTCTCAATAAAAAAGACTGCACATCAAAAACACGAGCATGTTTGGGGCTGCACTGGAAAAAATAGTAAATTTAGGTGAAAATACCAGAGTCGTGGTAGGAAATTTCTCCTGCTTTTGATTTAATTCCACAAATTCGGCTTCTGACGTGACTCGTTTTCTCTTGTCTTGGTATTTGGGCACTTTGAAATACTAATTGAGATTTAGCATCAACGTAAGTATCATTGATTTGAGTCTCTAAAGACTCGGCAACATGTTAAGTCAAGGTAGTTGGTGTTAAGTTAAAAGCACTAAACTGTCTTCACATTTCACGAACGAATAAAATTAGATTGTTCAGATGTCTATCATCAGTTACCACTGAACTAAGTGGGAGCGATCTCTGGATAAAGAAATCATATAATGCTTATTTATCGAATGTTCAGTTGCTTTCCAATTTAAAATCCCTCTGCTTAGAGTTCATAAAGTCTAATTACCATGAGCGAAAAATTTTCATAATTCCTAGTACACTTTCTGAAAATTCCTAAAGCCTATTCATAAAGCATACAGTTGCATCATTGATTAGGTTTTGGCAAAATATATTGCTGAGTTTTCATTTACGAATTTTGCATGCGTTAATTCTAAATTTCCATATTTACGCAGTATCTTACATCCAGTTTCGGAAATATATTGTGCACTCACATGCTGCTGTTGTCTGTGCCTTATCTTTTCCACCCCACCTTGTACTAAACTCATACTATTAGAACAAAAGCTGATAAAACTGCAAGCAATTTTTTTTGTATAATTTTGACCCTGCAAAAGACGCTGTGGAAACGGTTCTAATTATGCATTTATATTGTCACGCTTGGTAATGAAAACGATTTTGAAAAGCTTGTATGTAATACAATACCTATTTCTATAACTTGGCTTCAAAAGTAAGATCCATAAAGATGAGCATGTTTGCAGACTGCCCGTTGATGTTGAGGATTACCACCCAAAGCACTGCAGAACATTCGTGTTCAACGATTTGAAACCTTGAAGAGGATTTAGAAAACAATCAAAACGGTTTTGAGACATTTCCGAGAGAATTGTTGAACCAGCCATAAATATTGAAAAATTGATGCGTATAATTTGAACTATCGTAGAAGTCGGCTAGCTGTTCAAAAAGTCGCTTTACAAAGAAAACTTAGTTTATTGCAGAAGTAGAATTACAAAATATCGCCTTATCCACCACAGAAATTATGCTTTTCGTTAATTTAATTTCCTTCTCTAATACAAAATAACTACATTAATTCCTGTTTTGATTAATTTCACCAACTAACCACTTCTAAATATACGTTCAAAACATCTGTGATCCACTAAAGTCCAGGATTTTACTACGTTTTCGTGAAATGGTGCTACAGTGTAGTGAACTTATGTCATGAGTTTCTAGATGTGTATATTTAAGCGATGGTATGCGAAAAATTTCATTACAAACCGATTCTTGAGTGCAGAAATAACAAGGCTCCTACAAAATCCGATTATTCGCTTACTGAAGACCATTTCAAGTTATTTCGACTTTATTTCGAGCTCAAATATGACTCTGATTAGCCACAATTTTTTATTGTATGCCCGATCATCTCATTACCGCAGGAAGAGCATTTTTGTGACTTTGTTTCTCTTGAGATAGAACCACGTTTATCTGGATAATCTGTGTTCAGTATCGTTAACTATCATTTCTAATCGTGCTACTGTAACTACTTTATCAGTTGTGATCACCTGCTTCCGTAACAGTCTGTGTTTGTTTTCTTAAGTTTCGGTGAGGCCACAAGGCTGGCAAAACATCTGTAATTCTAGAAGATAGAATGTTTTTTGCGATATGATATGAGACAACAGCTGTTCAATAGCGATAAACATCAAATTATGTAAGAAAAACTCCTGCATAAACTGGTTCTGAGGGAACTGTTAATTTCCATACTACCATTTCGTCCATCTGTATTGCATTATTCTGAAAATTTTAAGAAAAAATCTCGAGTTTTTCGATATAAAATCGTCCTTCGGTCGTTCGAAATGCCGCTCTAATTGTCCTCTTTCTCGGCGACTCTGCGAGTGCAGCTCTCGTGTGTGTTTCAGTTTTTGCTGGTGTTGTCGAAACACTGAAGGCGTTTCAACTGAAATAGATCGACGGCGAAAATATGGAGTGCGCAGCACTTTGCATGCTAGCTGCCACTGTTGGTTTTGTGCCATCTTCTGATACATATGTAAGTTGATACGTCTACTCCACTACACAGATAGTTCCTGCCATATCAACGTCATTCTTTTGTTTCATCTTGCTATCTTGATACTTATCATAGCTTTATGGATTCTTTTTAAAAGCTCTACACCTCTGTCGTTTATATCTACAGGTACTTCTCGTGCTTCATATAGTGGTAATGAGAAGAAAAAACTGCTATGAGGTTTCTCAACTAGTGCAGCAACCTCAATCTTTCTATATTTCACATGTTAGCCTGCATTGGTTCATTAGAGAATTTTAACTTTGCCCGAAGCAGCCACGAAGGCAACCACATCACCAGCGAATCTCGTTATTATTCTTTGATCACCTTTGAAATGATATTATATGAGGAGAAAACGTAGAGGCAACGCTGAAACATTGTTGAAGTTTGTTATAAAACTTCCATATACGAAAGAATCATAAAAGTAATTTTTATCTTCTAAAAATGTCAGATTTCCCACTCATTCCGCAGTGAAGTCGTAAAACCATTGAACTCTGAAAGAGCAACTTTTTGGCACCTGAAATCAGCTTAAAATACTGAAAGATGATAAGTAAATTGTAGAAGACCACTATAAATAGTCTCGAATAAACTCTATTTTCGTGGCCATACTCATATCAGCTGGAAAATAATAGTGTTTTTTCCACTCCATTGATGCGTAGATTTATCAAGCATGAGCTGCGCTCCTCCCCAGAGACATTGGAGGCACTTCTCGGAGACTGAACTTCTAGTCCAAGCAGTTGTATAATATTACCGCCTTTTCGAAAACTTTCTCCAAAACTTTGTAATATAATTTCAGCCAGACTTTACTTTGTGTGCAGTTCATTGCCACTTTCAATATCTAAGTGTAGCCACGCTTAGTCAACGTAAACTTCAAAGGCACTAGCCAGCTCATAAAAGATTCAAATCACACTCATGAAAACTATCGGGAAATTTAACATTTTAGTGAAATTTATTACTTACTTTGTTTCACTGGAATCTACGATTTTTTGCTGACAAATACTGCTGAAGGTGACGCGTTTTTAAACCCGTATTCATCAATTCGTTTACTCTCGAAGGCTCTCCAAGGCATTTTACTCGTTATCAAGACTTTCGAAAAGGAAGTTGATTTTATTCGTAAAGGCGACTGGTAGGTATCATAGATATCAGAAGCCCCTTGTTCCAACTTCATCATTTTTTGACAAATGTTGCGTTCTGTCTAGTCGAATATCGTCACAGTGTAAAGTTCAGCTCGCTTTCCATTGGAATTGACAGCCGATGTTACACGTGTTCATATATCATATATTACCTAACAGTCGTTTTACTGTGGTTGAAAAACGTATAACATCACCGCCTGGTTTAATATTCATTTTTTGCCATTTCTCAAGCTTCTGCTGCTCAACAGAATTGCGCAAGAAGCTTCTATCGGCGATCTTGTTTGTGGAGAGTTTATGCTCCACTATATCGTAAAGTTTTTCACCTTTACAATTTGATGGAGAAATTCTAAGCAGATGTGTCATCTATGCGTTCCTCTATCGTAAGCTCCAGTAGCTCTATGCTCAACATGGATCAGGTTCAAATAGTCCTTTGAGTGGGTAACGTGAAAAGAAAGCAGCAGAATGAATGTTGCAACTTCTCATAACAGCTCATCTCCACCACAATTTTTCTGTTTTTTCAATTCGGTGCAGAGTTCTAAGCAGTTGTGCCAACTACGCATTCTTCTATCGTAAGCACCAAGAAGTTTATGCTTGACATGGATTTGGTACAAATGATCTTTTGAGTATGTAACGAGGAAAACGGCAATATGCACGATTTTGAACCTACCTTGACCCACCTTCAATCACAGTTCACCGGTTGAAGCTTGATACTGCTTGCTGCGTACCTTGCTCTGCGTCCAAGTTTCAATTTACTCGAGAAGCTGTCCAAACTAATTATCTTTACCTTTTTTTCCTTGTCTTCACCAGAAATCATTGCAAAATGAAATCATTACCATAGCCTTTCCTTCAAGAAGTCTTTGCACCAACTCACAACTGTAGAATAATCGTTAACGCTTGAGAATCATCGCTTATTAACACTATAGAAGTCGAAGCACATTTGACATGCATTATGTGTCATCATTCGCAACTTCAAGCTATTTTAAATTGATTTCATCCATTGAGAAAAAGTTTTCGATTTTTGATGAACCGAATATAAGGACATACTCATGAGGCGTTAGGTGCGTAGGAAATGGATTCATTCTAATTAAACTATTGCACAAACTCTAAGCACAAAAGTGCTGAGATACGATCAAAACATGAAGCCTGATGCGGCCTCAAACTCGTAATTTTCCTCTCATAAAGTTCACTAAGTTTTTCATTGAACCACCAAGTTCCTTTCTAACTATCTTTCAACTATTTAAGAAATTCCAAAATACTGTTAGAAAACGTTTTCAACAGTTTTACCATTCGCAATTTCTCAGAGGAAGCTTTAAGTATACTTTGGGAGCATCACCGTTCCTCGTGATTTCCTCATTGATGTGAATGTGTTTTTTTGAATATGAAAGAATCCTAAACGTACTTAATGGAAGTGACTTTTTGCATAAATTAATCGACATAGGTCTACGTAGCTGCCGATTGCTGCAAATTTTTCGGAGCGTAAGAAGAATAATCCAACCCAAAGCCTACTTGTTCTTATCTTACGAAGCCGTGTGAAGATTTTTCGAAAGGTATTATTACTCCAGCTATCTGTTGCTTCAATAAATCACTGATCGCATCTACTTTTGAGTATAGTGTCTTTAGAGAAGAGCGGAAATATGCGGTGTATCTAAAAACGCAACTAAGCGTGTTTTCAAGTTTTGCAAGCGGTCCATTTGACGTGTCGTGGTGGTGAAGATAGCGTTCGGATATATATAATCGTATAAGCGGTTGCATAACTGAAGTCCCGCATTCGCTCAAAATCGTTACATCGTGTTGTACCGTAAGAAAGCGGAATGGCTGATACTAATGAGACGGAAACCGTACGACGTTTCTTTCGCAAACGCGATTGTCACTAGGCAATAAAAGCGCATGGTTTTAGTTGGCGCGACACGCTGCGATACAATTGAACGCCGTCACAAAAAGTGACAACACATCAACAATAGAATTGCGGCATTTCTGTTGTCTTCGTCAAGGTCACAACTAATTAAATAAAGTAAAACATGGACTTTTTCATGATCATCATCTTTTTCACGTGGACGACCAGTTGATTAGTCTTTACGAGCGAAATAACGAACAACGATTACACGGTGGTGACTGCTTTTCGCAATCTTTTTCTCTGACTTTCTTCAAAGACTTTGGAAAGAATGAATACTGAGTTCGATTATTGCATGACAAAATTTTAAAACCGGGGTTGAAAATACGACCTCAAAGTGGTGTCTGATTTTGCAGGACGAGGGGCCTTTCTGTAAGATGATGTCCCTAATAATTTAAGCAGCAAGACCAGTAATTATAAACAATAAAGGAAGGTCTGATAAGTCGCAGTGATTGCTGCTTTTTGATAGCCATCGATAGCTTTCTAATTCATGAATTAGAGATGGACCTAGTACTTGGTAAACTTACAAAGTTTTGAAACGCTGCTCTAGCGCCCGAAGTAAGGGCATATCTTTGAATAAATGAGTATCTTCTTCTGTTTAGGCGCTCCGAGGTGTTATTGATATCATTTAATGAATATTAGCGAAGCATATAACAATACAATTAATAATGCAGCATGAATATTGCAACAGTCGTGGTGGCTTACGTTTCGGCAAGGTTCGCCAATTTCAGAGCCTGGAAAGGTCAAATTGATTCGCAAATTATTACATCATAGGCCTTCATAACCCCAGCAGAAAACGTAAGAAATAAATTTCTTGGGTCGCATAGGAAAAACTTCATTCCAAAAACAGTCACCGCTTTGACGTTTCAGGTCTTTCAATAAATCATTAAAGACCTACCATTTGGAGTCTGTGCTTAAGTGAGACTGTGCCTGGCTCAGGTCGGGAATTTTAGCCTGAGGTATGGTGCGAGATCATCTGCTGGGGTTATGAAGACCTTTGATTTATAATTTCCGAATCAATTTGACCTTTCCAGGCTCTTAAGATGGCGAACCTTGCCAAAACGTAAGCCACCACGACTGTTTTAATATTCACGCTGCATTATTAACTGTATTGTTATATGCTTCGCTGATATCCAATAAATAATATCAATAACACCCCGGAGCGGCTAAACAGAAGAAGATACTCATTTATTCAAACTATGCCGAGGTTAATAAATAGATAGTCGGTCCTGGGATAAGGGGCATATCATGACGAAATATTCACTGAATATTAGAGCTATCTTGGAATAGACAGGCAAGAAACTTGAATTTTTGAAGCTTTAGATGTAAACCGGGAAGTCTCAAATACCAATAGTAATCGTAGAACGCCATCTCAGAAATCTTTCAAGAATTTTGACAATCTGTCTGATGCCCCGACAAGTTTAATTTGAAAAAAATTATGTTTAAGTGCCCCTAGTAATATGAAATCTCAACTTTTTGGAATAAGGGGGCATGACCCTTATAAAGGCCTGCAAATATCAAAAATTTTGGCTCAAAATAATAAATTTAATGTGAGCGGTAGTACTTTGATTTTCTTCTAATAATAGCAAGTAATTTAAGACAATATGTGCTGATTTGTGCTTATATGGCGCAGTGGTTAAAGGTGCTCTGCTTCGCACACAAGGTCAATGGTTCGATCTCCATGATCCATCAAGCCATCCATCCCATCTGGGTTGGTAGATTGGTACCAGACTGCTCTCGGACTTGTCTGAGAGGATAAGCGGCAAAGATTCGGTGAAGCGGGAGGCCATCGCGAGTTATTGTAAAGGCCAGATATGCATTCAATCACCTCAAACGACGTTACTCTTTTGACCTTTCGATCTTCTGTGGTCTTTGTTTTGAACTTTAGAGTTCGCCGAACTGCTCTCTTTCTTTAGACTCTTAGTAATAATCTGATAGCGAAATGTTCTTGATTTTTGCAATGTGCTTATTTTCTGAAAATACGGTTTAGCAGGAAAAATAAGATCGAGCTTTACATTTTTGGCAACGTTGTTTACAGGCTATTCTACAAGACGAAGGCCATCGCAGAGCTTAGCAGTAGCGCGGCGAGGCGGGACGATCGATATTCTATTATTCAATTGGGAATTTTTGCTCCGCTACGAAAGAAACTCTTGATAAAACGATTGACTACGATACTATAAAAATCTGTCTACATATTGATATGCTTTTCGGCTTCTAGCGAGTTATAAGTGTGATAAAAAGGGAGGCAAAATACGAGTGTGAAGCATAATTTTTGATCTGGATGCTACAACGCTATGAAAGAGTGTTTAGAAAAACCAACAAGTGAGGCAGTAGCCTCAAGTATCAGATTTCGACTGGTTAATAACACCTATGAAAATTTCCTCTCCAGCGCATGAGATCGATTTTTTATTTGTTCGCTCCTAATCAGAAAGAACCATTTATTCTTTATCCTTTACGTGCTGATGTGAATGCACACGGCGTGTGTTATGTGTTATAAAAGCAACTGAATTCAAACCAACGAATATGGGAAACTAACCCCTTGACAACGATGTTGAAATCTTGCACGGCACGCGGTGCGATAGCGATTTGCGATAGGCGAGCCACAATGACAGTGACGTAGACTGCGATGAAAATCGAGTAAACGTCAAATATATTTTTACCAAGTTACCCATCTGGCTCTGGATACAGCTATGCATCCTTAGAGATGTGTGCGCTGTTTTCAACACTATAAACGATTAGGTCTTTCCTTTGCGGATAACTGTTCCTTACCACTTAATACTTTTTGGGAAGAATCAAAGAGTTGGCTCCGAACAGTCCTAAAAGGGATTTCGTGCTTGTTTCAAAGCTTTTTTTTTTAATTGAGAGCTCAGATTAGGCTTCATGTATTTCAATTTCAGTACTTTCAGCAGTGTTCGTATTGTGTTGAAGCACGATCGACGTATTCGGATTGCTTCGATGACATAATCGAATGTGCATACCGGGACCCGAGCTCCTTGATTTTTTGCCTTAACGTCTACGAGCACGCTACGTACGTAACTGTAGATGTACTGATACTTTTACAGCAAACCAACCACAACGGGCTGGTCATCGCATTAAAATCAGTATTGATTCAACTATCACTGATCAGTTTCGATGCTATTAATTTCTTGAGGTTGTTCTTCCATTATTTGGCCTCCAATTTTGTGATGGGACTTCAAAGCGCCCGAGGATTTTTGAGCAAATAGGTATAAAAAGAGAATCCAAAAAGCCGTTTGTCAAAGTTGAACACGTTTTCGTGAAACGGTTAATCTAAGAGTGGCGATTACTCATTCCATAGCAAATTTGTTCAGGCCATCCATGGTGCACTACTCGGCGCGGTGTTTATCGTACGAGAAATTCTACGTGCCCGACGATACCATCAAGAAGGTGCGAGTTTACAACAAATCTTACAGTTGTCAATCTAAGGCGTTTTAGATAGGAGCCAACGGAATGTGCAAATTTGCGGACGTCCAATCATGTGAATGTGATGTGTGCAGAACTCAAACGACAACTACAATTTCAACGACAACGGATTTGTAAGTTCTAGATGAAATGTAGAGAACGTCTGTATTATCTGCTGGAATGTAGTCCTTACAACAACAGCTTCTAGTTGATGATTGATGCCAACCTGGGAAGCCTTGGCGCAGCAATTGAAACTGCGAGGAAGGAAAACTTTAGCGCTATAGGCCGAATAACATTGGCCTCTAATGAATGATTATTGTATTGCTAAAGATTTGTGAGTAAATGGGAGTTGCTTTGAGTTATATGCAGTTTTCTTGGGCGACTAAATGCGGGTTATTCGAGTGTTCACGTAATTTCAATGATCATCAAGTAATCGGGGCCGGCATTAGCAGAATCTCAATAAGATCCAATTAGTGCATGGCTTGGATTTGTAGTTTACATCCATGATTATGTCATATATACAAATCTCCATAACATTATACCACTGCTTAATACTGTGAAAAAGATTGAGTTGATTATATACAAGTATATGTCAACCTGGAGAAGCAAAGATTGCAACTACCGGATCCACTATTTCTAATGCTGCTTCATATTTTACTCCTGCCCACCATTCTCTGATAAAGTGCTGAGTGACATTACTCTTGGAACCAGTCCACGAAAAATCTCTGATCTGAAAAAGATCAGTTATACATCTTTTTTTTTGTTTACATGCCTTGACATTTCTATTCGCCGTCTTCATCAACTGTACAACTTTTAGTACAAAGACTGTACGTCCGGTTCTACATTTCAAATCCGACCATTAATTGAAAGGCACCTAAAAATCAAATCTGACTGCTGAAATCCTATAAAATTACGGTTCGTTCGATTGCTCGACTATTCCAGTAGCCTAGAGATGTGATGAAATTTGGTAACAAAGATTGATGGAACCAATGTTACAGTTGTGAAAAAAATAATGAAAAGAGATTTTTTGAAGGAAAGTAAGAATAAGTTTAGTCGGTATTCTTTTCTTTGTGTTGCTTTATTGGGTGAAAATTCATGGTATCCTAAGTATATGTGCATAACATGACACTTTATTTATCAGTTTTCACATTGATTTTCTTTTACTCTGCGGATCCCAATACTTCTACCATTCATTTCGTTTTTCGTCTTCACCTTGAATGGCGTGGAGTGCTGGTTGAGCGAGTTTTCTTACAATCTCGAGTACAGCCTGGTTGTGGCGTTCCATAGGGTTTTCGTTGCTGACTACCGCAGAGCGTTGGGGACCGAGGTTTAGCCGCGCGCGCCGCAACGAGCGTCACAACCATTGGGCCACGGCTCTCCTATTGATAGCTAACAGACTATTAGTAAATATAGTGACATATGAGATATTTCTATAGTATGCTTTCATCTGTTGCTACGTAGGAATAAATCAGAATGTTGGTTGTCAAAAAAACTCAATATATTTGATAACTTTTGCGTATAATAAGTTATCGATAATGATGGTTTTTTGATAACTTTGGTTTGTAATCGCTTGATAGACCTTTCAAAGAGGTTCTGTTATTTTTCTTTGAGGTTTATATAATTTTTTCACACTATTGCTTGATTTCAACTTCATCCACATAAATTTAGCAAAAAAGACTTCACTAGCCGTTGACATTTTTTTTTGGAGCCTAATATTATGAAGCATCATCGGTGTACTTCAAAACACCACTACGCCCTATTGGGCGGCTTTCCATTCATTTAGTTACATTCTTGATTAATATATAGACTTTCACAAAGAAACCAAATTTAAAAAATTGTTGCCTCAAGAAGTAAGCAGTTTATTTCTGTAACACATGAGCACTTGTACCTTTTTGACAAGCAAACATGGATCGTTCAAAGTCTCTCTAATGAATCAATTTCTTGCATTACGAATAACAGATTTTCAGATTACGAGGATAATGTGACGTCTGTACAAGCTGAATCACGTATTTTATCAGTTACCGCACACAATCTCAAAAATGAGCGCATGTGGCTAGCTGGTTAAAGGTGCTCTGCGTCGCACGCAAGGTCAATTGTTCGATCTCGCGTGCATGGCTCACCAAGCCATCCATGCCTGCGGGTTCGGTAAACTGGTACCGAATTGGTCGCAGACTTGCCTGAGAGGGTAAGCAGCACTGACTCGACCCAACAGGAGGCCACCACGAGTCATTGTAAAGACTAGATGCGCATTCAATCACCTCAAACGAAGTTAGAAATTGAAGACGAATGCATGACGCATCCCTCATGATCATCGCCGATATCTTTATCTCAGAAATGTTAGCATTTGTTTTCAAATCCTTTTACTCTGGCTTTGATAAACCGTATTTTAAAGAATTTGGTCACTTTTAATGTTTTTTTGAGTAGTACCAATAACGAGCGTATATGGATTGGATTTTTTTTTCAATTTCAAATCTTGAATAATCTCAACGATTATCATGAGTTACCTATAAATAGACCTTCAAAAGCAAACTTGAAATTGGAGATCGGCTTGTTTACCACTGACACAATTTTTTCGATTTCAGACTTGCTTGGGTTAATGTGCTTATGCTTAGATTTTCGTTGATGATGTACTTTTAGGAAGAGACACAGGCATCATCATTACCATCATCGTCACGTCAACGAATCAGTTCACTTATCAACGACGCCACGAATTCACCTCAACAGCTCCTCATACAGACCGCACCTCGTCTACAGAGATGAGTATCGAATTTCCGTCAAATCTCAAGCCGTCATACAAAAACCATTCACGATTGCAGTGTCATTATATGTTCCAATTTTTCTTTCGGAATTATATTCATTCCATATGATGTGATAGACATTCTAGTCCAGGTGTCCACATTTCGCAGCTGGAAGTAAGAACCTTGCAAAAGATATTTGGGGACATCAGTTATTGCCTGGATAAATTTTATCATCAGTGAATTCATAGCAGCACAGTTTCTCTTCCAACTCTTTCAATAGCTGATCATCTTCAAGAACTGTTTTAGCCCAACTTGATCTTTCTCCATATCTAGGAATTTCCAACAACCAAGTTCTAAATAGAATTTATTTTGTTCCATTGCTTTGTTCTTGAAGGTACATGATTTATAGTTTTTTTTGCAAAGCTTCTAAGAACACTTCTTCATTTGTGAGCTAATCTTTCGTATGCAAAATTTCTTCAAGGATATTTCGAAACTAAACACAAGAAATTGTATTGCATACAGGTTAAAAACAGCTAAGATGTGAAAGCTTGTATCGAAATGTTGTTCACACAAAAAGATGACGATGTTCTATCAAATTGCTTGGAAACACACAGACCTACCGTTATGCTTTCGGAAACTTTCCTCAGTTCATATTTGTACTAGAAAATTCACAGTTGTTTCGTTGATGAAATTTATGCATTGTACTATATTCTTAAGGTTTATTGTAATCTGTAATTGATTCCTATTTTTAATCACAACTATTTAGAACAATTTACCATGCTTTCGGGTATACTATTAATAAAACGATTTAATTCCCAATAACTGTTGTTAAAGATCGACATGCTTCAATGCTTTTACACTTGCAAAGATCATCTAAAATCACAGAGCAGTAGTGATTCTATACGATGTCTCAAAGAGACAGCGCTTGGCAGCTCTATGAATTGAAAGTCGCATACAGAAGGACCGAAGGTGTAAATAAGACCTGCCGTATAGAACAGAGCAGTCCCACTATGATTGAACAAAGTAGTCCAGTGGTTCTAAAAACAGAGAGACTGTTTTGCTGATGTATGTACTCGGACAGTTTACTTTGCACCTGTTTTTGTGCTAAATCAATCTGCGCATCAGAATTTTCTTACGCAAAACACGACAAAAAATCAGAAGAATTTCGTCAAGAGAAAATGTTTTCCGTTGCAATTAGGCGATAGTTTCGACAGTAACTTTAGGCCAGCAGGAGTAAACAGATATGCATACAGTTGCGAAAGTGGCGCATACTGTGAAATGTTATTGAAGACCTGTATTTTCCGCGTTGTCGACAGGAAAGGCATCTTTAGTGTGCAAGGGAGCTCCGGTGTTAATGGATTTCATTCTTGAGGTGGCACTGTAGTGTAAAACTTTTCGGGTTTTCCACGCATCCTTCATTTTTTAATCTTTAGTATCACTGTAATCTTTCGAGATGGCGTTAATCGAATTGTCTGACTATTATACTATGATAACTAAGTAATCCTCCAGCTAGATATAAAACTAGAAACTTGTATGTGACCATTTTGTAGCTTGGTTTTTTGAAGGCTTTTCTCACTTCGGAGATTTTCAATACTGAGCTTCGTTCATAATATCCAAAAAGGTTTGACAAAGATGGTAAGCAACAGCGTTGCAAAGCAAATCAGCCTAAATTTTTTTGAAATTTGAAAAGATATAAATGGAACTAATTCTGCTTTTGTTTGACATTCACATTAGCACTGCTTCTTGACGTTCCCATGCCTAATCATTGAAATAACGTTGTCTTGAGACAACAAGATTGTATATTTCTGTTATTTGCCAAGAAAGATTTTTTGCGGTTTATTCGATCAACTGTTTCCATAGCTTAATAATAAATTTGTAGAAGCAAAATTTTAATCGTACAGCACTTCGGTTGCTTTCGTAGGAGGATAAAGCATAAAACGTTTGGCATGACTCAACCATCTGTAAGTGCCCGCACATAAGGCACCGTGATGTGCGCGGACGTGGTGGAATGCGTGTTTGAGATATATGGCAGCTTTCGAAATCTCATCATGTATAATGTGAGTAATTTGCTAATTTCTTATGAGTATCGTACCACCAATGAAGAGATAGTGTTTAGGTTGTTTACTGCGTTGGATCGAACCGACATTTGCTAATAATTCCACACTCAAGAATTAATCCGGATACTTGGATGTTTTGTCTGCGTATCCGTCTCTATTGCACTCCAAACAGGTACTCGCAATCTAAGCGATAAAGATTAGAACATTTGATGTTGATCAACACTCAAGGGATGAACTATGCAGTTGACTTCATCAGGAATCGCTAGAGGTGATTAAGTGGATTATGATCAAAGCGATAACTTGCTTAGCTTACCGGCGTATAGAATCAGTGCTGGAGTAATGTCAGAAATTCTGGTTTTTCGCCCGACAAACTCTGTAGGGAGAAAAGCTTCTTTGAGTTCGTGCACGGAATAAAACAAGGGTTGTACTTATTTTGCTGCCTCCATAACAATTGTGCTACACTGGATGGAACGCTCAAAGATGCTCATAAATACACCATTCTTCCAATTTATATAGAAGTAAGATGCTCCGCTATGCCGCTCAGACTATAATCCTTGTTTTACTTCAAATTATTGAGTGCAACATGCTACGTGCGCAGATACGTTTGTGAACTCCCACAGCCCTCTCCTCGCAAAAACTAGAGAAATTACTGAATTCATGATGACTACGAAGAAAATAACTGTTGTGCTAACGCATGTGGCTAACTCGAAGTAGAAAGATTTGTTGCAGATAGATTCTTGCTTGTACATTCAGACGAAGTAAAGCTGAAATACTGTCGAGACAGTTTTTAAGCTGATTATAGATGATCCAAGAAAATGAAAAAAAATGCTTCTAAACCTACTGAAAATGCTAGTTATGAAGTAGGAGAATCTACGAGAAGTTTTAACAAACAACCGTAGGTCCCTTGAAAGACAGAATAATCTAGAGTTCTCTTTTATAGCAGTAATTTTTGTGTTTATTTCAGAGACTTCAAAGTAGCCACTCAAATTGATAGGGACTCACCGCCACAGTTGAAGATGAGGTCACTGTATCATTGAAATTGTAATTCAAAAAAACCTCTCTTTTTATCTACGAAGAGCAACTTTGTAAAGGTTCCTTAAAACTCAACAAGGAAGACTTCTCTATATGAAATGATGTTCATAGGGTCAGGAAAAAATGCAAGATGGTGCCTGATTTGTCTTGCCGTCCTTGATGTCCCCTTCTTATGACCTCAGCGACTTCGTATTGATTTGTCGCCTCTAAAGTAACGTACCTTAAAAGCCCAGAAAGGTTTTCATTTCTATGTACTTTTATAGAGATATGTTATACAGCCACCTTTTCAATGGGGCTTGTGGCTCGGATCACATAGGTTTAGTCATAAGTTCGATTGAATTTTTTTTATCTGAGAAAACGATCGCTAAAAATCGTAGCTGTAACCGTGAACATCTAGAGGTGAGATGACAAGGGTGAAAGGTGAAGCATTAGGCTTTGGTCAATCGGGGTATGCGCGATGCGTTGTACTTCGCTGAACATCACCAATGGTGACTGGATGTATATGTGGCCTACACAGTGACTTGTGGTAGCCTACTTATGTATCAAGTCAGTGCTTTTTTCTTTTCATACAAGTGTCATGTCAATTCACCGAATGCAGAGAATGGAACTCTTAGCGATTCGTGGTACGTGATCAAATCACTCACCTGAGTTAATACAGGACACTGCTAGCGATTGTGCTTCAAGCAGCCTGTAGCAACTATGCAGCATTTCCTTGAGCTACGTGTAGCTTCGTACTTTCAGAGTTGAAAAGAAAAAGTTGGTAGTAGAAAACAGCTCGGTTTATGAGTTCATGTGACGCTACTGATTCCGTTCATTTCGAAAGATGGCGAAAGAGCTAAAAAAAAAAAGGAAAATTAGAGGCATCTTGAAAGATTGTTCACTATAATGCTAGAAAACTAATTGGTTGGAGCACTGTAAGTAAGAAACGGCGAAATATTTTGGTGAACTTCGTCACTTGCAGTTTTCACACGAAATTTTGGAGATCATGTATGCTAAGCAGCATGCTACTCCATTTACTGTTAAGATCTGTTTACGAGCTTATCCATCTTCTTCTCCAAATTTCTTTCATTGAACAGAAGTGCTCGCTATATCAAAGTTATCTATAACATAGTACTAGATGAATGGCTATGGCTCGGGCGGTTTGAGCTGCTCTGCGTCACACACGTGGTCGACAGTTGAATCTCGCGCTCATGACTTCCTAAGCCAATCATCCATCCGTAGTTCACATAATTATAAAGGA
Organism: Parelaphostrongylus tenuis; assembly: GCA_019055375.1. Classification (NCBI taxonomy): domain Eukaryota; kingdom Metazoa; phylum Nematoda; class Chromadorea; order Rhabditida; family Metastrongylidae; genus Parelaphostrongylus; species Parelaphostrongylus tenuis. Next base: position 184,368 of record JAHQIW010004272.1, on the reverse strand, counting down.
GTTGCCTGGGAGGATAGTAGCACTGATATGGTATGTTGATATGCCATAGTGAGTCATTATTAAAGCCAGCAATGCATTCGTTCACCTCAACAATAGTCAGTGAACTCGAAAACTTAACACATTGCTCACTAATTCATGAACGCCTGGACCTTTATTCTTTCTGAACCTTTTTCATTGAAAAGCTGGTATGATTATATTTTCAAACCCAACAATAGCTCACAGATTTTTATTGTAGGCTAAACGCAAGGCTGTTATAATACGATTTACTCAATAAGCTGACGTTTCGGCGATTCCGCCTTTTTAGAGCTTAGAAAGGTCAAGTTGCCAGCAGCCTAGTTAGCGAAACACTTCCACTACTTTAGCAGAAAAACCATCAAGCCCAAATTTTAATCTCAAGGCAAAAACAGCTTTTCGACATACTTACCACTTTTAAGTCGACCACTGAATTGTCCAAGCAAAGACCAACCATGCAGAGACCACATGCGCTGCGAATGCTTTTTCCACATGAAATAGCAGTTTCATATCTTGCGGTATATCACGTGTGATTACAAGGCATTCCTCCCTGTGACTCATGTTTTCATTGATGGAGCTTATCCAAAATTCCTTTATAATCTTACGCATTGATCTTTTATGTTCCTCTGGGAGGATGGTGACTTTTACTTGAAAATCTTCCCGTTATGTGTATGTGTCCTATGCGCGAGCCTGGTGGGGTGTTTGGTTTAGCTATAAGCTTGTCGACTAGGTGTTCTTTCATACAGACGCAGAGTAGCCTACCCGTTTCCTCAATACACTTGCCGCCGCACCCTTTACAAGATATTAGGTAAACTGTAACCGTATCATGCAACTACCATCTTTACCGTAGCGCATATTATGCACTCTTGCGTTGCATCTCATGAAATCTTTTTTGTCTTGGGAATTCCCAACAATATCTTTTTTACAATCGTTCCAAGGTTATTTTTACCAGGATTTTACAAGAGAATAGTCCCCGTCTTTTTCTCCTAATTGGAGTCACATCCTAACAGAATAATAATTATGATGGATTCGCATTTGCATACCAACTAAAATTTTTGGATTTCCTTTGGAACTGTATGAAGGAAAACAGAAGAATATGTCAATTTAAGTAGTTGCGTCACTTGTGGAAAATCTTCTAAAATAGAAGGCGTCGAGACAATCTAGCACGTATAAACGGTGAGAAATACTTTTATTTTGACGCACAAAAGAGGTACACATGAGCCGGAAGAAATTTTGAAGAAATAGATGAAAGAATGAAATTGTCGAATAATCTGCATGGCTTATTTCAGATGTCTTCCTGATCAACGCAACTGATTAAACATTCTTTAACAAAGATCTATACCGATGTGTGTTAGTAGAGAACGATTGTGATCGCAAACGTGCTTAACTCGGCCATCACTCGCTGACTCCTCCCACTCAGCGACTCGCAGAGTTCGGATTACGATGTGTTTGCACCTCCATCAAAGTCATAACTGTTCCCCGTCAAAGTCACTACGGTTTCTTTTTTATCTTTTCACTGGTATTGGCTACGATAGAATGATTTGTACCCTTCAATATAAAAAACTGAAAAGAACTCACAGTTTTTTGATACAAACTTAGCTGACCTTTATCAAAACAGCGATAGATTTATCTATCCATAAAGCATTCGAAAAATAGTTGTTTGAATGATATATGTGTTAATCTCTATATTAAGTGGTAATATAGTAATAAAGACGACTTTATACAAGAAGAGCAAGCAAAGGTGAAGTGCGGTAAGTGAGCTAAAATCAGAAATTACTATTCAGTCACACGCTTTGTTCCCGTTTCTCCTGCATGTAAGTGTCATCAAGACTTCCACATTCCATTGTGATTTGTCAAAGCATTCTCAGGTGCTTTTTCGCAAAGTCGAGCATATTACAAAAATCTTGGGATAGTGTAGTTTGTAAAGCGAATTCTCTATTAAACGAGCTACGTTTTCTAAGCACAAAAACATTCAAAACTATTTGTGTTAATCAACTGACTCACCTAATTGACTAAGTGTATTGATTCAAAATTCCTACCGTATCGCACAGAATGCGATGAGAAGTAATCAGGTTCTTATTAGGGCTTTATACGTTGTTTTTATAATTTTCTATCGCTACAGTCTATGTAATTTCCATTCGATATCTTCATAAGTCTTACAATACAAGAAACATTTCCGTCATAGACACATTTTGCGACAAATACTGTTTTCTTCAGCCCGCTTGCTCTTTGCAAAAAGGATGGTAAAAAGTTAAAGCGGGGGGGGGGGGCTTGTAACACTCTTTGACTTTTGTGTATTTTCATAAGCATGATAGTATGAAGCATAAATCCCTCTTGCTCTTGATTAGTGAACTCCCACAGTAACAACCATATTTCGTTGAGAACGTTAAATTAGAACAACCGTAAGGGGAATTGAACTTGGCAAAAATTAACTTTAAATGCACCGCTCTTTAGCCGCGGAAAATCAAGATCGGCTGCAAAATAAAATCGGCAATAAGATCAATCGAATATATGACCTGATACATTGGTTTATTCTCTTTTCTTTCATCTTCCCTATGTTCTTTGAGACGAAAAGGAATAAACTAATGGATAATTGCTGCTCGATTTTTGTGTGTGCTCAATTTTTCGTTATGAGATGTCTCGGCGGTATAGCCAACACCTATCCCCTTGTTCTGGTCGTCTATTGAGCTGATAAACTGCCAAGTGAGGTTTCTTTCCCACGCTCAGGTGCCTCACATAAATTATGATCGGCGCCTGTTGTAGCAGAGGTAGACTTCACCCCCAGCGGCGATACGTGATTTATGCCTAACGTTTCAACTTCTAGTTTTACATTGGCCTTTTCAGATATGTGTGTGAGTATGTGCGTGTGTGTGATATGCATGCATTTGTATGTGTGTAAGTACACGTGTATGTGTGCATCGTGATTGTTCGCAGAGATGAAGACGTGCTTTTCGTTGTGCTTGCTCAACAAGTTTTCTTTTTGATATGGCATCAAATGAAGTTTTATAGATCCTAAACTTTTTTGAAAATGTTTTTGGCACTTCATCCTCTCGAAACGAGTCTCTAGAATGAGAATTCCTCAATTCGAGAAACTATTTATTTTTTCGGAAATAAGTGCTACTGACTGATTGATCTAGCTGACGTCAGACCTCAGTGTGACTCCCTGAGTCATAAAGATACTTGCCAGTCTCTCAAGTTTCGAATTCCATTTCTACAAAGTGCCACAAATTTGCCTCGCATGTGTACAAGCTTATTATTCGATCTCTTCTACTAAAAGATTACTTCACAGAAAATTAGGGAGACTGACTATATTGATATACACATATTCAATAGAGGGGCGGTGAATTTAAGCACTAAAATAACTTACTATGACTTTCTACTCGTCTTTCTTGTCCTGATGCTAATAGCAATTATGACTTTCAAAAATTTATTATATTTCGCCACAATTTTAATGTGATAGCAACTGCTAGAATAAATAAAGCGATAAGAAACTGAAAGCCGTATTCTTCGCACTCGGTTTCCACTTCCTGAATGGAATGCTCTACAAGGCATGAGAATGCTCACAAACAGCAAACACAAAGGAGAAAATATCGGAGGCTCTGAGAGCTTTTTATCTTAAAATATGGAAAAAAAATTTCACTTGGGAATCGTTAGAGTATAAAGCGCTGATAAACGTACCAAGCATTTTATCAGGCTGCAAAATCTCAAGCGTTGATTGAAAAAAAAAATTCACGATTAGTGGACAATAGACGTAATTTCACGTGTTGAACACCAATTTCAGTAATTAAATTTGGTACCATTGTTCTTTTCAGATATCTAGCAACATACTTGCAAGACCGCTTGATGAAATTTGGCATAGAAAACCAGCGAGCATGATTCATAATTTGCATAGAAGTGATGATGATATATTAGAAAATGTTCGTGAGCCGATGACGGAAAATGAAATCATCGGCACGTCAACCATAAGCACCGCCTCAATCTAAGATGTCCTCTCTTAATATAAAGCTTGTGTACAATAGGCATACTGTCAATGACTGTTTCAGGATGATGTGAGAGCATGAACCAGCGCTTTGGAACTACCTCAACATTGACATGGTGCGTTAATCTCACCTGTTATATTTTGTAGATGGGCGGAATTATTTTTATTTTGATAATTTCCTCCATTTTTCACACTGTTTCCAACAATTTCAGTGTGCTTTTATTTTTTGCGTTTAATGTGGATTGTTTGACGATGCGAGGGGGAGAAAACTCGTTGGCAACTGTTTAACCAATGCAGCAAAGCGATGCTGCAAATCTATCTAGGGCATATTAACACTCGTGGAATATCGTCGCGTCTCTGTTTGAGTAAGTCTGAAAAGATAGAGAAATTCTCTGTTACAATAATATACCATAAAAGAGCCCAGTCCGAACTATGAGTATGTATTGTTGAGTGTGAATGGGAAATAATTTGATGCGATTTCTCTCATTTCTTTTTTATCACGAATCTTGTTATCTGCTCAATATTTGAAAGGTTGAAATATTTTTATTACACTTAATTTGTGAAATAGAGCTGTGATATCGATGATTACTGCGTAGTAGGTTAGGACGATAGAATTTTCTGAACGTTCTTAAGAAAAAATCCGCCGGTAGAAGAAGTTGTAGATATTCAAAACTCTTATTTTACCTGAATGACTTCTCCTTATGTGCCAAACAAGAAGCCACACTTCTTTTCATCTGCATGTCTTGAGACCATCATCCATAGAATCTGCCCGTTCGTACGTAATTTAAGTGTTCGTTAAAAATTTAAAATTTCAGTTGAAATATGGGAGGTTCAAGAATCTAAGTAATATGCCGACTCGTTTTTCCAATGGTCTTCCTTATACTTATCTTGGGTGTTTGGGAATTCATTCCAATATTCTTTTTGTTCCACATTGTCGAATAATGTAGCGCCACTAATATTCCATTCATAACCTCTTCAACTAACTACGCAATTGGTAGCTTAATACGTAATCCTCAAAACACATCCATCTGGCTTCAAAGATAGGATGAAATTGCAAGATCTGAGTTGCAAAAGGTTAGCAAATTGCCAAATGCTTAGTTATTCTCTAGAATGTGTCACCAAAAAGCCTTATAAATTCCATGCAACCCCTTCAGTCTAACTAAACTATAGACCAATATTTCTGATTAGCGTCTAGGCTAACCAACCGTCTCTTCAGAAAAGAGTAAGTACACAGATTAGGATTGGTAACTTAGCCAGTAGTTCACTAATGCTCGATGAACTTTATTGGATACACACCTTTTAAACTAGTGAGCTATCAAAACGCTTTTTCCTTCCCAGGAAACTGTAAAAAACTAAGTTCTTCCGATTTATTCGTAAGCAAAATTCCTCTCTCTGTCCAGTACAGCTCAGTAGCCGTTGGATTTGATCTTGAGATACCACTTGAAAAGAGATTATAGTTGCTTTCAGAATGTAGAATGAAAAAAATCGTCTAATAATATCTATCACTTCGTCATGCAAATTAGTAACTGCACACACAATACAAGTCTGCGTGTGAGTAAAATAGCTTTTGACGGTTCTAAATCATGTCGCTTACTTCGCCAGTTCTTTAGAATAGCTGACACAGTTACGCAACTCAATATTAAGATAATTTAGCTTCATTGACTACGTCCTTAAAATTGCTACGACGACAATCAGGTGTCTGGGATATCTTTTCTCAAATAGCTCGTTTGAGGGTTTGCCCTCCCTTTCTCGCTTCTCCAGAAAATATAGAGTCAGTCAGTTTTATGTGTTTCTATTAATTATTTGGCTCCATCTTGATCAATTTTCAATGATCCTGTCTAATTTCCAGTCTTTGCCTTCAAGTGCAGTGATGTACGTAGCAGGCTGTCAACTAACTAGTTCTCATCATGTGCCATTACTGATGGTCTCAATTTGTCTCACAATTTTGTCAATCGGTCCAGTTGCAACTTTTGAGCGAGTACGATCATTCGACATATGCCCACCACTAAGGTTATTGTGAACTGTCCTAACGGAAGAATTAAGTGCTGTTGTTAGTATTTATCGTATGACAGATATTATTGATAATATTCCATTTATTCGAAGAGGATGGCCAAACAGCACGAATATACTATTTTGATGAGAAGATTATTTAAAATCTCTTTATCAAAAGAAAGCCTGCATTCCTAATTACGAATTCATTGAGCAAATGGTCCTTTTGTTTCTGCATAGTATGGGCGTAATGTGAACAAAACGACGACCTCAAATTTCTCAGCGTTGAGAAACACTTTACTTCTTGCTCAGATCAAACAATGGTGGTGCAGATAAGTTAAACCGCTTAACTAAACAAAGCGTGTGACCATGAGATTCCATCAGGTGTCAGTAAACCACTATAGAATTTTCCTTGTGGTAGAAATCGTGATATAATTTGGCCTTCAAATTTTTGAGTAAATGACATGAAAGTACCTCTTACACAAAGGAAATGAAATTTGAGACTATCAACATTTAAGAGTCACCATACAGATTCCATCTAGTGTAGAATTAGATTATAATACAGTTATGAAAACACTAGCATTACTGGTTTCTTGTCTGAGAAATTAACTAAAACTAAATAGCGAATAAGAACGTAAATAGATTCAAGTGTTCAATATTTCCACAACACTGAATTTATAAGGGGGAATAGGTGAATTGTACGAGTTGTATTTACTTCTTCAAAATATTCTAATTCACGGCTAATCTAATGAAACACTGTTTATTCTCAATACCATTCACGTCATAAAGAATTCTCTTGTTCTATTCCAACAAAACTTTTGTAGTATGAATAATATTCTCATAAAGGGAATGCTTTGTATAAAGCATAACTCATCGAATAGTTATAATTTGAAGTGTTTTCCGTGAGTGATATGCAGTGTCTGAGAGATGTACTGGTAAAGTAATCTAAATATAATATCAAATTTACTTCGTAGATCAAGTCGCTGGGTATATTTCCGGTCTCTCTGATTCGTCTTAGTTCTTTCGAATCTAGTCTGTTGTTTCAGCCGATTTCAACGTGAAAGTGAATCGCATGGGCATGTTTCAATTGCAGCACGCTCAGTCTAGGAAATACGTATGCTTTAATCGACGGAGAAGGGTTGCTGTACGAGTATGTTCTATTATGATTTTGGCCTTATACGTGAACGTAACTTTTGAGTTCATATCCGCTAACAAAAATTACAATATTGGTAGCATTGATAATTAATGAACACACCAGTAATATATATATATATATATATATATATATATATATATATATATATATATATATATATATATATATATATACTTCTACTTTGTTTGAACCGTTTCACACTTCTGTTCACATTGTGCGTATTTCACTAATTCTACCAATCAATTCATTTTCATCTTCTTCTTATGCATCGTAGAATACTACTTGAGCACGTCTCCCTACACTTTGAGGATAGCCAGGCTGGCGCCTCCTTAATAACTGGTGGAGTGAGCTGACTGATGAGGATCAGTCCCGCGACGAGCATCACAGCCACTCGCTCACCGCCCCCTATATATACGTATAGCTGATATGGTTCAACGGTGACGAAGCACAGTGACCTTATCAGCACTTCAATTCAAAGACAGTCGATAAAAATTACTCGAGCCTTGAATTTGTGGATAATTTGTCATTTACTCGGGTCGGATGTGTCGAAGTCGACGTGGTCAGAATAGTAATTGTAGCTCATAAACTCAATCATCTCTTTGAAGAGTTTTATGTTCAAATGATTGATTACGTAAACATATCCATGCATTTTACTCGCGTTTGGTTAATCTATTTCTCAGGTTACCAGAAAAAATTGATTCTCTTTCCCATTTATTGCCGCTGCCTTATCATTCAGTCAGTAGCGTATTATTCTAATCTTAGTCACATCAGTGGTGGTCGGATAATCCGAAACGGGCAAAGGAAAGACCTCGACACATTTGCAACCCGTTCATTACACGCAATATAACGGCTGAGAGAAAATGTTAACGTAGATGTGCTTATTATTGTGGATGAAAAACGACACATTAAAGCGTCAAAGTAGCGACTAAAACATCGCCTCATAGAGGACGCGCGTGCGAGTTTTTCCACGACTAATTTATTAGAATCGCCACCACCTCGGCGCAATACACAGACATCGGGAATACTACACATTATTGGTAAGAAATGAGAAGTACTCTCTCATATTTGCTCTCTTTTACTCTGCTAGTAAAAATACCGTTTGAAATAGTCAGGTCACTCAAAATGCCTGTAATTTACGAAAAAAAAAGGCGCGGCAGTATAATATTGTCAGAAACTGGCTTATATCTGTCCTATGCTCCTTTGACAGAAGTACTAGGTAAACTTAATATTTGAGCAATTCCAAGATCGTTACAATGTTCATCGATACCTTCAACATGATCGCAGACTGAGGGATAAAATGGAAAAAGGGGGCCATTGATTTGCTGCAATCACTGACATCATTGTTTTTTCGACAGTTTCGATAAAATACATCAGTAAAATGGAACAAAATTGCGAAATTCACTTTGCCTTACTTCTTATTCAATTATCAATCAAATTTACAAGAATTGAATCACTTACTTATTGAATCCATAGAGTGCTAGCTGGTAGATGATTTTAAAAAGTTATAAAGCTCTTGTAACAACCCTGGTTGACTTTCAGTAAAGTCCATCTTGCTCAAGAAAGATTATTTGGTTCACTCCTTCGTTCTTAAACCAGTCGCTCATTACTCGTTTGTTGATGAAGCAGTTCTCGTACAATTGCATGCAGAAGCAACTTTGAATTCGATTAAAGTTTTCGTTCTTTTTGTCTCCAAACGCCTTGTCATTATTCCATTTATTATATGACGGGTCCGCAAATAACTGGATTATAATCAGTCCATCACTGTGATTGTGTAAGCTTTCGGACGTCTCATACCTCGTTTCTCCATAAAAAGCTGTCTCACGACGTCCAAATAATCTCGGATTGATACATCATCCTTAAATTTTACTGTCATTACGAGAGTGTTTCATTGGAAATCACCGAATGATGTATTATTGGGTTACATTTAGACTCTAAATATTATACTTGAGAGTTTAGAGTTTCCATTACGCAGATAACATAGAGCGAACAGGTGGAAGGCATCAGTCCGACGACGTTGCGATTATATGGTTTCATTGTGTCTAACCTCTCAATCAAGGATTTTACAAATTGAATCGCAGATTTCTCAGTTCGCTATTAGGACACTTTAACAGGAACATATTCTAAGTTATAAGTTGTTTTAGTGCGACATTAAAGTTGTTTTACCAGTTTGTCTCTATTGCCCTTACTTATGAAGTGTTTTGCGTGGATAACGTTCTACGTTACAGTACGATCAATGTTGCACACGAGAAAACCGGACGAGGTCTATGTGGATGAAGTCGTGAAAGAAAATCAGCAATCTAATCATTCTATACAGTTCTATAGTAGACCAGTAATTCGGAGTTTCAATCACTGAAGAGACGCTGTAGAAGAAACACTTTTAGCATCTACCTATGAATGTGTTAGACAAGTCACCACGCGGACTTAAGCAGACTGAGAAGATTTCTTAATCGTGTTCAAAGTGAATCAAAACGTTCCTGCAGGTAGCCCATGGAATTTTTTTGAAATTATCATGTAAAATTATGGATAGGCTTACAAATTATGGATGTGCTTACACATTATACAATAATCACGGCTACACATTTGAGTGCTGATTAGTAAAATATATTGTTAGTGTTATTACTGATAGTTCGACAAACCAACTATCTTTTCAACTACTTAGCCCAGTAGTATTGTTTTAATTTTGTGCAAACCTAAAGCCAAAACAAATAATTTAGAACTAACATAACTGCTTGTTTGTACTACTATTCTCCATTATCGTTCACCTTCTCTCCGCAGGTGGTCATCATTTAAAGTAAATTAATGTAAAATAAATCAAAATTAAATACTTTTCCAAGTTTCTAGACAGAAAATCTAACTTCGAAGAATATTGCTCCAAGATGTGCAAATGTAGGAGCAAATTTCTCCAAATGAGTTTAAAGTTATATTGAAACCACTGGACTTGAAAAAGAAGAGGAACCTATGACATAATGCCCCCCTTTACTGATATGGTAACTAGCCTTGATAATATCTATGAAGCAGTTAATTTTCTTTTTTGGCCTGCTTATAAAGTAGCTTTTCCCTACAACTAATGATATCTCCATTCTTGTTTATCACAGCACGCTGGCCGCTGGTATAAATCTGTATCCTGACAAACTGCTACTCCTCTGGAACAGGCGGACTACATTCAAAAATGCATTTTGAAGAAAAAAAAAACAACCTGGGCCGACATGACAATTAGGTTACTTCTTCAATGCTCAAAACCTTATCTTTTGGGTCTATTCCCGTTAGAGATTGCAGAGTAAAACATGATAGCACGCGGAATTTGGAGCAGTTCTGTCTATGCTCTGTTCTTCAGTATATCACGTCATCTATTTGCAAACGCTATTGTGCGATCTGTTAGTGGAAGAACAATGATTGACTCCATTTGTTACAAAGATGGCTATCTTTTTTGACGAAACATATGACTCTAAAAAAGACTGCAAAAAACTCCTCTCGCTGCTTTTTCATTTAGAGACTTCCAGTTTGAAAAAATTTGTAATGCAACGCTATTTACTACTGAATTATCATGAGTGCTCTGTTGGCAACACCATCCTTGAATAAAGTATTTTCGTACTCAAACATTTAACTTTTTTGATCAAATTTCTAAATTACTTCGAAATATATTTTGTGAGGAACTTTTTCATTCCAGATCGAAGGTGATAGTTTGCGATGTTTCTTTATTGAAAAGATTAACGAGCTTGGTTACACAGAAATCGAGTCCGCATGGGAGCCGGGACAATTTCTAGGTGTGTACCTTCTAGGTTTGTTAACATGTATTCAAGAGCAAAGAAATGAAAACAACAGCTATTAGTTTACTGAGGTAGCTATTGTTGCTTAGGTATATACACGCTACATTTTGAATCAAAGTTCATTTGGTTAATGTTGACAAATTTTTATAACCGCATCGTTGATTGTCAGCTAAGCGTAGGTTGCATTTTTCGCAAAGTCTTAATGTCATGTCCTTTACAATCATTGTCGTAAAAAAAATTGCACCTTGCAGTCTTTGTCATCATGAAATCAATAGAATAGTGTTTCCTACTTTTGTTATAAAGGTTCTCCTAATCACTTAAATACTCAAAAGCTAGTCTTTCCACATACTAGGAGACCTGACATGTTTAGCAAAGAGTGTTTTCTCTCAAAAGTCACTGATAGAACTGGTGCTCTTCGATAGCACACACATGAATTGGTGGTCACGAACCATGGCTACAAAAGAGATTGGTCAAAAAATTTGCATAACAATTCATTCTCTTAATGGTGCTTCGAAGACACTTTTTAGACATTTTCTTATCCGTCTTTATAGCACCTTTTTTCACTGAGTGGATTCCAGCACTTCTAGACGCTCGGCGTCACTCGTTTTTACTCCCCCTTAATAATGTCGTAGAATACTCGCTGAGCGCGATTCCCTGCAATCTCGGGGACAGATTGGTTATGACGTTTTATAAGGCGCCTGTTCTTGACTGCCGAAGAATGTTAGGGGCAAGGTTCTACCCCATGCCCGACGTGACAAGCATCACAATCACTCGGTCACGACACCCCGACACCCGGTGTTTCATAAGCACTCAAGATTGGCTTGGTTTTCCTTTCTGTTTAGCTATCGTTTTCTTTTCCTAAAAAATCATCTATCAATAGGTGATGTGATTTTTTATAAGACGCTAAAAGAACCCTTACTATTTGAAGGCCAGAGAGCGGTCGATAATCGACTTCAAATGTGCGTGTCAATCATCTACAAATGTTATTTGAAACTGAATGTCACTTACAGATTGTTAACATGAAATCTCTATCATCAAAGTAGCGCACCTGGTAATGCGCGAAGGTATGGCTTTCTAAAGAGTGATGTAAAGTAGGTTGGATGGTGGTTCCGTGTGAAATTTCGAAACAACACCAGCAACGGCTAGGTAAAGCCTTCTATTTAGTGAGATGTGGTCTATCATCATGGTACTCTCTAATCAAGGACTGTTCCGTCCACCGTGGCAAGTGGTGTTTGTGCAATGTCGAATTATTATGAAGGTTTTGATCGTCATGATAAACTCGGAGAGACCCTCACCCTGCTCGTTCCATAGTAATCCATGGCTTCAGTGCGACATTCTTCAGGGCGCTGTTTAAGGTTCATGCGCTTTGAGATTCCAACTGTAGCTTCAAAGAGTAGATGATCTTCACTGAAAACCCTCCTGCGTTCATACAGAACGCCATAACTCCATCTTGGCCATATCTTGATGTTGTGTGTGGATAACGAAAACTATTAAAGGCGGATTTGCTCCACATTGTTTCAACCGTTGACGAGACTGAAGTGGTTAGTCGCTCAACGTTCACGGTAAAGCTAACCATAACGAGATGTCAACACTACGACCATCTCTACAATCACATGTTCAAGGGCTGTTCTACTCTGGTGTCATAGACAGCGTAAAATGAGTGGCGACTTCTCGTCGCAACCAGGCCATTGACGTCGTACCTTATTTGTCTTGCCTGGATTATTAGTTTCTCTACACAGAATTCGTATACATGCGCGTGTACTACGTTGTTACCCGTCAGCTTATTCCGTTGCGATGTTGACATCCAGTAAGGCTTCAAGAATTCAAAAAACTCTCCATACTAGTCCCTTCCAACGTTGCCGAGTAGTGACGTTCATGAATTCGATTCGTTTTTATACTTAGCCTATAATTTTTCAATGAAAGTAAAACTTAGCCATATATGGGCTTTTTTCTAATCTCTCAAAAAGGAAAGGGAAACTTTTCATGAGCGGCGACCCCTATTCGCCTCCTATGTACTCTGTCCGCTTGATTGCAAGCTTTTGGCCAATTAACTCGCAGAAAAGAAGAGCCGAATTTACGTTGCACAAACAGAAAATCTAATTCCTGGATCCGAAAGCGCCTTAGAGAAACTTATGGTGACCTTTGGTTTGCGATTATTTCCTCTATCCACTACTTGATGACGACCGACGCGCTTTCGCGAAGAATTGAGCAGAGAATCCTCTCTAAGGATGATTCGTGGCACAATCACTTCCATCGCACAATGTTCCATTATTTGCGGAAAGAAGAGAAGGCCGCCAAGTTTATAAATGAAATCCCAAAATTACTAAAAACTGGAGTCTACTCATATTTTTTCCTTTCTTCTTAAGCGAAGCACAACGTGTTAAATCCAAAATTTATTCGCACAATCAAACAGCTAACGTTTCGGCAGGTCGCCTTGGTCAAAGTCGGCATTACTGACTTATGTAATAACAGTTCCATTGTTCTTCACCTGTTCATTCAGTGGAAGACATATGATATAAAGCGACTCCGACGAAGACGACCTGCCGAAACGTTAGCTGTTTGATTGTGTGAATAAATTTTGTATTTAACACTTCGTGCCCGCTTAAGAGAAAGGAAGGAAGTAAGAGTTTCTGAAGCATGCCGAGGTTATTAAACAGTCGGTCTTGAAATTCATTCAATCATTAGTCTACTCTTAGAAAAACACCATTAACAAATCGACATACAATATGACCCTCTCACCAGCACAGATAATGTTTAGGAGCATCAAGGTGCAGTGGAGAAAATAATGAACCCCTTACTTCGTACCTACCTTTCCACTCATGATTATAATTATCATAGATTATACACCAGAACTCTTTTCGCTACGTAAGCACGATGGTGGATCTTTTGACATTATTGAACGCGAAATCGTAAGACTGACCTCAGGAGTATCCATTTTTCATAAATGCAAGATGCAATTCTTATTTTTGTCTAAGTCAGCTATCGAAAGTCAGAGTAGCTGTTCTTTGCTAATAATCATCGATCATGAGAGCTGAACACGTAATGCTTGTAGACGTCAAGCGATAGCCAAAAGCTTCCTACCGGTCGGAGCTCTCGGGGTGACAAGCGCACAACAGATAGAACACCGAATCCGCGGTCCGATCTCCTTGTAGATAGATTTGAAAAAGATATGATGCTCAGCGAATATCTCTAATAAGGAAAATCGGTACTTTTCGTTTATAAGAAGGTCAGTGAAAAATTAATCTCATCCGCTGTACAAGAATTTTCATGGGAGTCTCACTAAATACTCGGAAGCTGAGATTTCTGGCTACTGCTCCACGTCGCCGGATTTCAAAGTAACCTTTTTTGACGTTATTGCAAAAGAAAATTTCTTGCGCTAGAAAAGCGCAGATTTTTTTCGAATAGGGCTCCTTCTTCGGATTGATAGCAATCATTCCATAGCGTACTGTTTGCTGAGTCCAACGCTGTGCTTATATCCTAAAAAGGCCGTTTCTCTGCAACGCAGCAGGTAAAATAAGTTGATTTGCATGTCCGATCAAAGCGGTTTTTGGCCTATTCAAGTGCCGCTGGGTAAGGCGACACATGCGCTGACGTGATATCGTAGGGCCGGTCCAAGATCGATCGCTCATCGCGTCAGCGTATGTGTCCGCCTTATACGGCGTCATGTAAATTGGCCAAAGACACCTTGGTCGGACATGCGAATTCAACTTATTTTACCTGCTGCGTTGCAGAGAAACGGCCTTTTCAGGATATAAGCACAGCGTTGGAATCAGCAAACAATACGCTATGGAATGATTGCTAATGGTCCAAAGAAGGAGCCCGATATAGCGAGAAATATGCGCGCCTGCAGCTAGTTTTGTTCTGGTTTTTACAGCGTTATAAAAAGGTTGTTTTAAAAACCGGTCACGCAGGGCTGTAGCAGGAAATGTTAGCTTTCGAACCTCTTTAACGAATGAGGACGGTTTTTTATTTGTTCCTCATGAGCGAAAATGCCGAAAAATTTTCTCAAATGCTATAGGTGAAAAGCGAGAATTATTAATCTATAGGTAAAAACAATAATTTTGTTGGTTTGCGTTTGAGTGGCCCAACAATCAACGGGGAGATAACTCACACAGTTAACAGTTGAATTATAGATGAGGTGAATCATAGATGAGGGAATTATGGTTATATAAATTAACGTAAGGTGATTAGACTATTTTACAAAATATCTTCGCTAACCTTGCTCGAGGTAGTGTAGCTTCTTAGAAAGCGATGGTAGACATTTCAATAAATTCGGTTTCTTCAAGGCCATCAAAATTCATATATGGAAGGCGTCACCGTTGTGTTTCCATGCGCTATGATTAGCCCTTGTGTGGCGGGTTTTTTCTGCTCTTACCACAAACTTTCAGGAAGCATTCGACAGGTTGAACGTGGCCAAATTAAGTGCTGTATTTGGGCTGTCAAAGTGCTTTCTTAGCGCTCACTAGCAACAAAATGATTACGTTTCACTTTCATTGCGCATTTGCACTTGTCTAGAGTTTCTGAATGATCAGAGTTTCTTTAGTAGGTTGAAAAGCCAGAATTACTAATTCTAAGCTTGGTTTTCAAGAAATCTTTGGAAATCGAGAAATGTTGCATCTTAAATTCAAAGGATACATACCAAAGGCATATCAATGCGTAGAAAAAATCGTGAGCATCAAAACATTTTGAAAAATACAAAATTTTATCAATACGAAGTAAAAATCCTAGACAAATGGCGAAAATCGCGAGCTTTTAACTCGCTGTGCACGAAGCGACTTGAATGTCACCTCACATAGGTGCGATTTTAGTCACCTAATTAGAATTTTTTTCCTGTTGTGGGGAGGTTTTTAGACTCCCTGAAAAAATGTCGTAGAAGCGATCTCATTCTTCCGCTCTATAGGTACTAGCTTTTGCTTTCTTTTCATATTGCCGCTATGAAGTTGAGAAAGACTCTCTTTGAAATTTAGGGCAACTCTGATTCTTTCGGGTGTATTGCGTAATCATCTTTTCGTTCTTGCAGTACTCTGTATTAGCCCCTCCAGAAATCAATTTTGGTTTGAAAATTAGCAGAATTTCAGCTATCGAATGACACTCACAGTCTAGACAGAGACAAACTACAAACCGCAGTCGAACGAACAAAGCAAGCCAAGTGTATAAACAATTTTATTTTCATTGTTGCAGCCAGTGAGAGAGAATTTTAGAAATCAAACTTATTATTAAAGTTGCCAAATATTAAGCTTTTTCTGAAAGTCTTGTGGAATATTTGCCTCTCAGTAAAAGACAATCAAATACGTGTGTATCAAATATGGTACTCGCTGTCCAAAACAACTAAATGAACCGCAATTTAGAAGTTTCCGCTCCTCAGAAGGGCTTAAAATACATTGTCAGATCATACTGTTCTTGAGCGAGGTCTCAAAATAGTGATTTCATTGATTTTCAAATAAGCTTCCATATCATTTGCAATATCCGGGCATCCTGCCCTATCTTCCAATTTTTAATTTTTGACATGTATCCAAATACCTAGAGGTTTCCCACGCCGACGTCTGACTAATTCCCCAGGGCTCTTATTACTACCTCAAATTCTTTACCTCATGCCTTTCGTCCTATACATGTCTGAAGAAGTACCTGTTTACCTTTAAACCTTCCATTTGATGTTTGCCTGTGAGAACGCATGGTGGTAGTCCACATTGTTCTGATAACAGTGACATAGCGATTAATAGCACATCGGTGACTTTTACCTCATAAAGTGTAGAGACATAAGTTTCCTACTTTAGTGAATAAAACTTTGGGTTGGCTTTTGCATCAAATCTTCACCAGATGTAGGCAATGATAACTGAATGTGGAATAGGGAATGTGGTATGCTGCAGTACATCCAAGATTAGATGTTTTCGAAAAAGTTTAACCATTCTCGCGTTAGCTTTAGAAAAGGATAATCTGTAAGGCAGCTTCTATTTCTCATGCCGAGATTCAATGAACGTAAACCTTCAATTTTGTAATCAAACAACTTCGGACAATTTCTGTGCATTACTTCAATCTCAAGTGTGATTGGTTATTGGTTAAATTTCTTGTAAATGAGCGTTGCCTCAGTCGGATTCCTTCATAGTGGCAAAGAAACTCGGCTATTTTTTTGAGTTAGGAAAAGCTTTATAGAGTAACTCTGTGCCATGCCGCCTCGTGAAGGTAAATGTATCGTAAATATGAAATGGGTGTCAAATAGTACTAAATAGCTTATGAGAAAAAATGAGCAATGTTACGTTCATCTAAGATAATTAGGTAAGCAAATTCCTCGAATTATTCTTAATATAAAATTTTCCTAAGGAGAAAAGCACTTATTTTTCAGGCTTCAACAGTCGAGGCCGTTTTCAGGAGCCATCTACATATCAGATGAAACGAAAATGTTTCTCATGGACAAAATTACAACGATACGTGCCGAATTCCGAACTGCATCGATGCCATCGACCGCCTAAGAATAAATTAAACCAAATACCTTCGTTATCTGATGAGAACTTTCTAAGAAATATTATGAGGGCATCACTATTAGAAAAGATTCGAGCGACTGATGATGGCCCCTATAAACCTTAGAACGTCACTTGTTTTGTACAATTGATCACCTTTCCCTTAATAATTTGCTGTAGTTTCTTAGCATTTGAATACTTTACCACTCACTTCGTACTGTAGTGAACATATAAATATATCTCAATATGCAAATAGAAAGTACGATACCTTGTGTAATGCCAATTGGAAAGGGTATTTCTCATTGTGTTTTGTTACAAGCAATGCAGTGCGAGACCACTTCAGTAATTCTGCAGGCCTTCACTCAAGCGAGCTACTGAAAGGACAGTAGGTGAGAATACTTGCTTGATGCTTAATTTCATGGTGCTTTTGTAATTGTTTTGTCACTAACTATTTTGAAATTTAATAGGGTCTCCTTTATCTCACGCGTGTCAGCACTATCATTTCACTTCATTTTTCGCTCAATCTATGTTTTTCGGTTAATGTTAGGCCTCCTCATGAGCTACTTTTCATGATAATTGTACTGCTCATTTTTTAAAAAAGCGTATAAAGAACTGATAGTAGTTTTAAAGTGTGTAGATGTATGAGACTCATGTTGCATATCCACTTACCACAATACTCATCTTGCAAAATATTATAGAGTTAAAATCAAAACTCACAATATTAGAGCTCCTGGGTCGTGTTTTTCTTTTCACTGTCTGTAAACCTTAATTTTCCTTTTTAGAAGGTCTGATATCAACAAAAGAGTTTAGAAGATCTTGTGTATTTAGCGGGTCAAGATAGTTTTTGAACTACCTCTAAGGTTAGTCTGGAGAGTGACTTATACATCCAATTAGTGCGAACATATTAATTGACAGCCCTCGATCTACTGGGAATAAATTAAAAATTTTGAAATGTGATACAGATGCATACGGGAGGCCCTTTTTAATTTCCGCTCAGACTTAATTTTTTCCAAGCATTCTGGTTTAACTTTTGTCTCTCATTACCTTAGATATATTGTGAAAAGAATTGAACACTTATACTATCTTTTAGTGCATTCATTTGTCGAATCCTAGATCTAATCTCGATGTGTCTTCCGTCACTATATAAGGAGTTTTTTATGCCTTAGAAGCCATTGTGGCGTCTAATTATAGCAGTGAGTTTTTTTACCAATCAATAAAAGGCACGGTACAACAGACTTATAACACCTCTAAAATCTTGAAGTATTATATCCTGGCATTTTGGGCGTCTGTATTTATCCAAATGATTTTTGTTTTTCGTTTTCCCTTTAGTTCCCTCGGCAACGTACAACGACTAGCGTTTAGCACTGTTTTAGCTAGTTTTTTACACTTAATGATGCTATAAATGTGTTTAGATTGGGTTCGTCACAGTATAAATCACCTTAATGGCAGGTATCATCACTATTTCATAAAAACAGAAGTGAACCACGTGTAAGGAAAAATGTGCAAGCACCTACGCAAAATTTGGCCATGTAATTAATATTAGCACTCGTAGAGCACGGTAGTGGCATCAGTTATCACACCACGTCACTGATTCGACCCCACACGCAGCTTACCAAGCATTAATCAGCGCTACTTTTGCTTAGGTATAACAAATCAAAAAAACATTTTCTTCTTCCTTTTCAATGTCTGCGAACATTGGCGTTCATAATTAATAAATGAAAAACCAATAGAATTCTCTTGCTTAGCCTACGATTGGTAATAGCAGGGCTAATGGCAGTAGTAGTAGTGATAGAGCAACTGTTGACATTTTGGCGACTTCGCCTTCTTCAGAGCCAGGACATACGCTGTGAAAGGCTATTCGAGAAACTTGGTGAATTATCGATGCCATCATATAACGACGAGAGCGCATGTGACGTAATGGTTAGAGGTGCTCTGCGTCGCACACGAGGTCAATGGATCGATCTCGCGCTCTCGACTCGCCAAGCCACCCATCCCTCCGGAGTCGGTAAATTGGTACCGAACTGATCTAAGACTTGTTTGGGAGGATAAGCAGCACTGACTCGATATAGTGGGAGGCCACCGCGAGTCATTGTAAAGGTCAGATGTGCATTAGTCACCTCAAACAAAGTTAAAAATTGAAGACGAATGTATGACACATCCCTCAAGGATTGCCCAACGCCGAGAGCTTTATCCTTTATCTTTTCATGCACCGCTTAGGTCACTGAAAAGATCAAACAGGAAAAAGCGTCACCTTCCATAATAGTGACATATCGCTCCTCCGACTCATTTTTCGATTCTAAGGGTTTACCGAAAGCCTTCGAAAGCTCTGCGCGTTGTTATTTTTGGTTTCTACTCCATGACCGTGACAGTCACTTCAAAATCATTATCGATGTCCTTTTGTGTCCTATGTGTACCTTTCGTTTCTCGAACTCCGATTTACCATCAGATGCTCTTTTAAAAAAACACAAAATGATCTACCCGTTTTGACAATGTATTCATTCTCGCATGCCTTACATAACATTAGAAATACTGTGTCCAAACTCATACATTCCCCTATCTTTCGTTTAGGGAGATTAATACAGTTTTCTCAGTACGACAATCGATCATAGTGGCCATCGCCGACGAGTTGACGGCACCCAGGGTAGGAGGTGAGAGTTTAATAATTATACCTTTATCTCGAGTGCGTTGTTTAGCTCAAATTTCAATATATCCTTTCATCATTATTTGAGCCAACATGTCATGTGGTCTGGTAAGGGCACTTGTACAGCCCGAGACACGTGTTTCATCCTTACAGACTCATCAGAAGGAGAACTAAACAAAGCACGCGAGATAAAGGTATAATTATGATAAAAGTACCAGCCAATGAGCAATCGAGTGCACAACACTCTGTGTTAGGTGAATGTTTCACCTGACATAGAGTGTAAAGCGTACGTCATCGATAATTATATATAAGGAGTGTGACGCTCCCGAAAGAATTGGCTATGAAAAGATCGACGGACGACAGGTTCTGCCTGGCTGATGAGTCTGTAAGGACGAAACACGTGTCTCGGGCTGTACAAGAGCCCTTACCAGACCACATGACATGTTGGCTCAAATAATGATGAAAGGATAGTTTAATAATTGTTATAGAACCTTCAAGGTCTCCTTTTCAGTCGCCTCTTAACAGCACTGCTAGCATCGTATGATAAAAAGAGCAGCTTGAGAACGCCCTTATTTAGGTGCAAAATTTCGTTTTGAGACCTAATTTTACCTTTTGAGCTAACTTGAGTGGTTAATGTTTCGTAGCCATTGAAAATGGCTATTTTTCGTGACGAATTTAGGAAATCGTTCCACTCCTGTTGCACAATTTTCTAGCCGTTTGATGCATCTTTTTAGAAGTGCTTTCTTCATGTATAGAGGATAAGAGAAGAGATATTTTACAGTCTATTTTTATATCCTGGTTAACGGTGCCATTTTATACTATGACCACTTTTTAGAAGCTTTATTTGGAGATTTTAGCACGGAAGCCAGTTCCCATTAGGACCTTATCGCGTACATCTCATATTCTCTGACTGCCCATTTACAGCTTCGAATCATTGTCCACTCTCTTTTGCGTAGAACAAACATTGAAACAGTCGTCTATACATCAACAGTAGAGCAATAGGCGGTGAACGAGAACTGGAGCCTCACTAGACATCAAGAGAATAGCAAGGCTTGGTGCTAATCGCTGACCCATGACAGACCCTCTAAGTTGAGTGAAACACAATCCAGACTATCGAAAGATTGCACAACTAGGGCACTGTTCTGAGAAGCTCATTAGTTGATGAATCGAGAAGCCATACATATCAATTTTCTTCATTTACTACAAAAAGCTCAAGTACGGCTTCCACTGCAGAGTCATTTGATACGTCAATATGAAGTGAGCATCAAATGACTTCATCGCTTGCGATGTTTAGTTGAGCTTACCAACAATAATCTAGTAACGTTTTGATATCGAGTAGATAGTTTGGTATAAATATAAGCACATGAGTGAGGATGAGGCTTGAAAACCACGTTATTTTATCCGTTGCTTCCGCCTATACGGCTGATGATAGATCTTACCTTGAATCTTAATGGAACTATCCGACTCTCTGTCAGTCACATAAATGAGGAATTTGTAGTTAATCCCAGTCAGATGAATGTTGGTCTTTAAGACCTTGTCCTTTACCGGACATCCTCTAAAAAGGAATATGAAGGTAATACCAAAAAGACGAATAAGGGATAAGTACCACGGTAATGGCCGTGGGTTCAAAAGGTTCCATTATTCCCTGGCTCAAAATTGATAATCCAGTTTGTGCACCGCATAAACCCATGCAATGCAACTCATAAGCTATCATCTTCTGATGGTCCTGTGTATCGCCATTCATGATTAGACGTATCATCAGCTGTGTAAGAGTGGCCAGTGGAGAGAATAACGTGGTTTCTAAGCCTTATCTTTACTCAGATGCTTGAACTTATGCCAACCCATCTGCTCAATATCAAAATGTTCACAGATCAGTTACGGGGAGCGCAATCGAGCAACTCGCTATTGAGTTATTTGATGTTACCTAACTTTATGCTAACGATCAAATGACTGGTAATTATGATTTGAGGCAACACGTCATGTGGTCTATTTATGGACTCTTGTACAGCACGTGATTATGGATTCGGCTTTGGCGGCCTCATCAGTTGGGTAGACCCTTCGTCATTAGCCAATTCTGTCGGAGGGCCCTACAACCCCTTATAGAGAGTAGGCACCGATGCAGGTTTTACACGTGCAGTCAAGTGAAATAATTCACTAGATTGGCAATGTTTCAAAGTCAAGTGTTCTTCGCTGGTATTTCAAAAATATTATAACTTCCGTTTCGAGTATTTTCTTGAGAACATGCTCAAATTTCAATGTATCTGATAATTATGATTTGAGCTAACAAGTCATGTGGTTTGTTTAAAGGCTCTTGTACAGCCCAAGACACTTGTTTTGGCCTAGGAAGCCTGCGTCGTTTTGAGAAAACACTTGAAACGAACGTTCAAATGACTCTTCAATGCAAGTCATTCTCAAGCTTCCCATGGAAAATGAACAAGACTAAATATTTATGGCTTGCCGATTCAGCAACTAGTGACCTTTCGGAAGCAGTGTCCTAGTCAGTCTTCCGATGATAGGGAAAATATTCCACTCAACTTAGTGGGTTGGTCATGGGCCAACGATTAACACCAGGCCTTGCTATAGTCTCTATGTCTAAGATGGAAGCTACAGCTCGTGTTCGCTGCCATTGCTCTACTGTTGTTACAATTATTTCATTGTCTGTTACACGCAGGAAGGAGTGGGCAAATGTTTCGAAGTTTCAAGCGGCAACTCAAAAATTACATAAAATTTGCTGGACAAAATCTTAACATGAACCGGCTCGTGTTCTTGGATCATCAAATAAAGCTTTTTTAGACTGGTTATAGCACAAAATGGTACCGAAAATAAACTAGCAAAAATGCACTTGCCCACTACCTCTCTTCTCATCTTTTATACCCAAACACTTTATTTTATTTTATTACTTATGTCATCTGGATTTTATTTTTTCGAAAGGTCTCTCTCAAGCTGCTCTTTCTATCATAGGAAGCTAGGAGCGCTGTTAACCGATGCCCGAAAAGATGGTCTTCAAAGTTATATGGCAGTTATTGAACTACCATCTCACGCCCTGACGCTGTCAACTTATCCGCGGACACCTCACGATTGTTTGAGCTTCTCAGAGGACTGTATAATCTTCCTTATGGGAGAGAGGGATTGTATGAGTTTGGGCGCATTATTATAATACTAGTGAGGCATGCGGTTATGAGTACACAGGAGAAACAGATAAACCCATTTGGGTGCATATGGAAGAGCATTTAGATGGTAAATCAAAATTCATGAAGTACATCTTCAGTTCGTGTAGGGCAGAAAAGCACAATGGTATGATTTTGAAGGGACTGTCACAACCCTAACGCAGGAGTCATGAGCATCAGTGCGTAGAACTTTCAGGCCTTTTAAATTATCGTTTCAAGTCCAGAAATGAATCGGAGAAACGAAGGCGTCACTCTTATGCGAGAGATGATGCCTTTTCTCTGCCCGATCTTTTCACTAGCCTAGGCGGTAGATAGAGGCATCGATAATCTACCAAATTCTTCAGTACTCTTTCACAACGCACGCCCAAGCTCTGAAGAAGGCGAAATCACCGAGACGTCAGCCTTCTGATCTATTTTAACTACCACTGCTACTACTACTGCTATCATAAACCTCGCGTCAACTAAGCGAGACAAGTTTTTGAATAGTTTATAGAAAATTACACCCAACAATGCAAGCGGGAACACCTTGACATGACTGTCTTAGTGCTTTGGAAATAGTCATGATTCTATTAGGATATTCAGCAAAAGCCAAAACGATGACAAAAATCTTGAGCAGCAGCCGAATCTACATTCATAGTTCGGTAAGATTTGTCATAGTGAGATAATAAATCTAATACAAAAAGTGTTGAGATCAGCAATTTTGAACTGACATCATTGAGCCTATACGATAAGGTTCATTACCAAGCAAACTCCTAAAAATCGAATCTTTTCCGTTAGGCGATGACAAATGAATATTCGACCTTAATTGCTGAGCAAGAATTTGTAAAAGCGTTAGCAATCATTAGAAAGCTCAAAGCCCTTACTAATGTGGTACGTGGCGATTTTTTTGAAACACTTTTTTATAATGCTGTCAAATTGAATTGGAAATATGCTTTATACCGAACACACAGTGCAACTATTGCTTTGGTGGAAAGACGAAAAGAACTTGGACATGCAGAGAAAATCTATTAGTATCAGGGCTTAACGTTTTATCCGAAGTTTCTTACAAAGCGCAGATACAATTCCTGATTGAACAACAAAAATCGCACCTTATAGGTGACCCGCCGAAGAGCCACCAATTAATGGCCGTGTTGAAAATGTGGCATTCCCCTGCGCCGCTCTCCTCCCCTCCCACTTCTCCATCCGTCGAAAAGTCAAAAAACACTTGCTTGCGTATGCAATTTCATTGTTCCTGCTGTGGTGCAGATAAACCCCTTTTACAAAAAATAAGCGCAGCTTTGGAATCCTTGTGAAACACAAATGTTTTCCTTTTGCTTTAGTGTTATGAAAGAGTTATTTGAAAACGGCCATGTGTCGCTAGCCAGAGATACAAGCTTTCAAATGTCGATAACACTCTTATGAAAAGGTGTTGCCTAAAGAATGGGATCAAATATTCATTCGTCGCATCTAAGCAAAAAAGTACTCAAAAATCATTTTCAGCAGCAGGTCCCGAGTTGCCAGTTGAGTGTCATTGCTATCGTCAATGTGAGATATAACATCATCATGACACGATAAAACGTCCTCTTAGGTTGTATGGAAAATAAATGTTCCTAAATTCACCAAGAGCGGCTTGATATCATCAAAAAGTGCTAATCCTTGGATCTGCACGTGGAACACCCACCAGATTTTACTAGAGTTAGTTTAGCCGGTTGAAAAAAAGGGTAATGAAGATTTTAAAGAGGTAAGTGAACTTGAAATGATTCTTAATATGACCGGACACTCCACTGCGACTTTGTCACTCACATGACCCAGGTGACTATTCCATGGCAATCAGGTTAAACATCAAGGAAGAAGTTGGTGATGGTTAGCCAAGTCTTTACATCGGTCATTTAGCAGAAACGTACTGCCCTTATTTTGGGTGAAACGGATAAACAATGTTCGCAAGTAGTTAGTTCTCTATCACCAGAATGTGCTACCTTATCTGGATCAAATTGCAAAACCCTTACATTAAAAGTTTCAAAGATATAAAATTTAGAGATCGTTTTACTAATAAAATACCTTTCTTTTCGAGTGTTTTCTTAAGACCACACCTCAATTCTCAATATGCCAGATAATCATTTTTGAGTCACGCATGTCATGAGTCTGCTGTAAGTGCTGACTTACAGAGCCCGATACACGTGTTTCAACCTTCACGGTCTCATCATTCAGGCGGTACTCTTCTCGACTTTTGGCAATCCTCTTGGGGCGCTCAGTCTCCTATACTAGTAGTAGGCAACGACGAACATTTTACACTCTACGGCTCAAAAATAATTATCTGGCATATTGAAATTTGAGCTGTGGTCTTGAGAAAGCACTTGAAAAGAAATGTATGATATACTAATGATAACAGGCAAGAGCAATTGAGTGTAAACACTACGTGTTCGGTGGTAATTTCACAGGACATAGAGTGTGAAATGTTTGTCGTCGCCTATTCGTAGTCTAGGGAACAGAGCGTTTTCAAAAGATTGGCAACAGACAAAAAGGGTTCCACTACTAATCAACACACTTTTCACCAGCCATATCAACTTTACATACCTTACTTCCCAAAAATTAAGATAAAAGAGTAAACAGAAACACGTTCGTGTATAAGAAGATTCGCTATCCATCTACTCTATATTTAGTATTCCCAGGAGGAAATAATGCCGCTGGCTGCTTTCTTATCGGCTGGAAGAACGTCTTTGATTCATTTGTAACGTTGAAGATTTTGGAAGCAATATTAAACTCCGATAATGTTCTGATCCGTATAACAAGGTAATTATCCAAAATTCACCATCCTACTCCAATAATATAACTGATCTGCATGGAATGGTTTACCAAAGTCATGCCATTATAGCAAAATGAATTCATCGACTGTTTTTCAGTCTCGCAATAATCATTTAATGTATTGCTTAAGAATGTTTAGAGCCTTAGCGATGTTGTTACGTCAGAGCATGTGATTGAGAGGTCTCGCCCTCTTCATCAGTGGCCCACGCCCCACATTAAGCTTTGCATTGTAGTAAGGAGGGAGGCGTTTGTGGCGACAGCACAACGTACAATAACATTGTGCCAAGAGGACCACCGGCGCAACAGTTCAGTCCACGATTCCACAAAGAGCGAGATCTGGGTTTGAATCCCACCTGACGCAAATGTTTTTGCACAGCGCTCCACATGATTAATTTAGTTGAGGCATAGTTGTCTTACTCCTACATAACGTATAGAAGAAAGCTGCTTACTATATTGGAGAAACTAAGGTTTACGAGAAACAAACGTGTTCTTGGTTCAACATCTTTTTCAAACTACGTCCCTCTTTCTTGGTGTGACTCCTGAAACTCGAAGGTAGAGATGTTAGCGCATTCACTGAACGCCCTATGGCCTAATGGCAATGACGCTAGGAGAGTATTCAAAATGAGTAATTGAGAGAAGGAACTCGCAGATTCAAAATGAAAATAATACTGTTCCACATATTAGGATGTACATGTGTCACAATGATCAGTGGGCAAGAGCTGGTGCAGGCAGTGCACACAATTGCTCCAGAATTCCAGGCCGCAGCGCACAAAGAACAAAGAAGAGAGGGTTGTGTGTATGTATAGATATTGATATCTGGCTAGCACACCTCATCACGTCACCGTGGATCACTTTAAAGTCTAATCAAGTCGCTTCAACCGTTGAAATTATAATTTTCCTTGACTCCTAAGTGACGGCTACAGTTCTTGATGAGCGCAGCGTAAATTGAGCAGCGGTGAGCGATTTTCGCTGTTTGATTAGATTTTTTTCTTAGTCTTGTTGAAATTTTTGGATTTTTTGTAATACTTCTATACAATGCAATGTTCTCTACCAGCTCATATGCTTTATTGGGGTATCTATAACGAAGCAAAACTCTAGTTTGCGACGCAATCGTACTCTTTTTAGCATTCAGTCAAATGTAATAAGTTATGCCAAAAATATTGCAGAATAAATCTTTGAGTCTGGAATAATTTTCATAATATACAGTATCCAAAAGTCATCACAACTACTATGCTCCAAAAACTCGATAGTTTTTCAGCAATGCCTATGAATGCTATACTACCCCATAGATGAATGTTATACTACCCCATAGATGAATGCTATACTACCCCATGATGCACAGTGATTTGGATTATCAGTGAACCTCAAGAGTCGAAATCTATGTAGAATTTTAAAAGATAATGTTATTCTGTGAATTTTTGGTTGTTACATAGCAATTTGAAGCGCATGTGGCGCAGTGGTTAGAGGTGCCCTGCGTCGCACACGAGGTCAGTGGTTCGATCTCGCGCTCATGGCTCACCAAGCCATCCATTCCTCCGGGGTCGGTAATTTGGTACCAGACAGGTCTCAGGCTTGTCTGGGAGGATAAGCAGCTCTGACTCGGTTCAGCGGGAGGCCTCCGCGAGTCATTGTAAAGGCCAGATATGGATTCAATCACCTCAAACGAAGTTAAGAATTGAAGTCGAATGCATGGCGCATCCCTCAGGGATTGATCAACGCTGAGAGCTTTATCCTTTTTTTATATAGCAATTTACTCTTGCCTTGAGCACTATACTTAGTTACAACCTTTGACAATGTACATGCAACATATTCTGCGTGTTCTATGTCTATTATTAGTTGGCTGCCCTCAAGGTCATTCCGTTTATCTCCCTCAAGCTCCAGGAACTTAAAATAACTCCACTGCGATCGCTTGCAGGTATTGTAGCCTTTCGTCAGTCAATCATAGATCTGGTCGCCCTCTAGTTCCCGTGAGTATGTTCCTCCTCCTTTACCGGTTGCATGTATACACTTCTTAAAACAAAAAAATCACTAAATAATTCCATGAAAACCCACTGAAAAGTTCAAACATAAAGCAGATTACACCGGAGGCATGACGTTACTTTTTTATGATCAATTGGAATTCTCTTTATTTGACCGCCTTTAGCGGTGGTAAGATGTTATAATATACACGCCGGAGGAGTGATGTGCAAAAACATATGCGTCAGATGGAATTCGAACCAATATTTCATCCTATCCAAGTGCTGAACTGCTGCACTAACCACGCCCGTTTTGACCCCATTCTTCTTCTACGTTACAACGCGTCCATCTGTCAGCGGCCAACCGTCAACGGTTGTAGCGTAGAAAAAGAGTGGGCGCGTGAAAAGGGAGTTCGAATTCCACATAACGAAAATGTTTTGGCACATCATTCTTCCTTACTGGTTCATCTTCTTTTGTTTAGTGGAGCACACAATAAACGACTTTTTTCCATAAAAAAAAAACTCAGTATCAGCATCAGTACTTTTCAAATTATCGAACGGCATTGAAAATATTTATTGATGGAATAAGGAAACAACTTGTTCAACAGCAGCTGAAAATGAACTCCTATAGGTTTTGATTTGTTGTTCTCACTGAAACATAGAGAGTTTTTGACACGTGGTTGTTCGTTCTACCAAAATTATCTTCACAAAACTTTCCTTCGCGCCAACCTATCCTTTTTGTGGCGATAAGACACTTCTAACGTAAAAACTATACTCATAAGTACCGATAAACCAGCCATGACGTCCAAGCTGAGAGGCAACATATCAGGTGTGAAATGCAATCTTACTTAATCTCGCTATTACAGCGTTTTATAAGAATTTTTCAGAAAACTTATTACAAAAAAACAAGTTTCTCGCAATTTGGGCTATTGAATGACTATTGAAACTCTGATGAAGAGCCAAATCGAAATCTCAGCCGAGCATTTGGAACAAATTGAGTGTGAAACATAATTTTATCTTCGTTGCTACAACGTAATAAGGAAGCTTTTTCAAAAATCTAACACATGGTTTAGATCATGAGAATTTAGGCTTTCGATTGATTACCAGTGTCTGGAGGAAAAGTTATGTCCATCGAGAAAGAGCTCTAGACAATTGTGTACCTCAGTTGGTACACGTTGTTCCTCTGGGTTTAATTAATGCTATCAAAGAACTAAACATCGTGCTCATTCGGGCTCTATCTCAGTAGCTTTAAAATACATCGCATATGTAGCACGTAATGACCGATATGAAGTGATTATAATTCATATGCGCATAAAACCTTCAAGCAAATGTATGTCAGTAAAATTATGTATGTCGTCAATTGAAAAGAATCATCAGAACGTTGTTAAGATTTTACGACTCTTCAGATGATAATAGATTAAGAATTGATTTTGGACCCAAAAATTTTTGCTTTTCCCAGAAATTCATTCATAGACTAGTGGATAGATCAATGAAATTGGATTAGTAAGACACAATGTTACATTTACTACTAATATTTGTGAGTCCCTCGAAGATTAATGAGACCTTGAGAAATAGTTTAGAATGATCTTGAGAATTTAAGTTTTGCTTCTAACTTTTGGAACATATTACTCATCAACGGGCTTAAAATCCAACTGCCATATAAATGGAAAAGTGCTTATGTAGTAGTGCAGAAGATTCTTTACATGGCATTCCGAATCCGGCTACCGAAAATTCTTCGCCACTTATGTGAAACAAACACCGGTCGCTGTTTATTAGAATATTGAACGAAATCTCAACGCCGATCACTTTGTATAAGAAGATTGAACAACTTCTTTGGTGATAAACAGTTTTTCCACAGCACCATATCTTCATAAGTTCCTAGCAATAGAATGATGCTCACATGTAAAGGGAAATTTTCAGAATTTACAATTTTACAGTTCAACCTTCGTAGTTGGTGGAATCCTTTACTCTGTTGGAGTAGGAGTGCAGATAAATTCGACGTTATTTAGCTCTCCCTGAATTCAACAAAATGGGGTTCAGTCTGTGTCCTTCTCCTTTGCCTGCCTTGATGCTCAGTCGTAGAAGCATCAATGCAGTATATGGAACTGAGAAGTGATTGACAACTTCAGTCTCACATTCCTACTCCATAAAGGTATTCGAATGATTCTCACGCTGTTTTCAACTGCACCTTGAGGATTTCGACATTTTTATGAGTGTCGTGGAATGCTAAGCGGGATGAACCGTCTTGCGATCTTGGATACGTGGATATAGCTGAGCTAAGAATTCCTCGTAAATTGGAGGGAATCCCGGGATAGCTGGTTGATTCGTCACCGAGTTTCGCAATGGACTGCATCACTAGCCTCGCCGCAACAGTGTCCTGTCATGAGAGCTTTACGAAGCTTTGAGTTAACTTCATTTTAGATATATATTACTGGAATTAATCCAGTCGTGGTTTCACAGTATATTCACGTTTCATGGATCTTCTTCTGTAGTGGTTCCAAAAAGAAAGATAAACTATTCGTTTTTTATTTTCAAAACAACTGTTTATGACTTAGCTAATTTTCCTGCTAACTCTTTTCCAGTTTACATCTATATTATTATCGTAAGATAAAGAAGATTACAGCCAATGGTATCAGTAGTCACGCGTCTGATATTGGATTAGTGATATAAACTGATTCGGTTTTTATTTCTTTTGCCGAGTTCTCGTAAAATTAGCTAAGAGAGTTATGACCATCGCGTTTATCACATGACGAAGATATTTGAACATTCGACTAGGGCGATATAATGTATGATTCAGCGTACATCGTTTGAACCAAATTGCTCATTTGATATGTAGGGTGATATTCAGAGATGCACGAAAGGAAAAACTCAACCAACTACACTAAAATGCTACAAGAGATTCAAAGAATAAGAAATTCAATCATTTTTTTGTATTGCTTATAATTAATTCTTGAAAAGAAATGCCTCGTTCTCTAGAACCTCATTCTTCTGAGCACTTTATTCTTGTTCTCAATACAATCGCTAAACATAACATCACTCATACCAAGGTTGGGTGAAATCGCTGAAGATTGCTTTCTAAAACAAAACTTTTAGTGGCCGTGCAGTGAATTACGCTGCAAATCAATGTGTATCTCAGCAGCAGAATATTTACGCAATCTTTACGAAATAGTACTTTATGAACCTCTTTGCTTGCAAAATGCAAACCTGTCCATAGTAAATACTGGCATTAAGTCACTTGCGTTATACTGGGAAACCTAGCAATGCTCATAAGCAAAAATAAACGGAGCAAATGTTTCAAAAAAGTGCTTAATTGCTCGTCTCGAATTGATGAAATAGATTGAAGGCAATTAAGTGACGAGAAAATCCGTCAAAATATTCGTTGGGGAAAATTGCACTGGTTTAAATGATTTAATGATGCATCTGCTTCCGTTCGTACCATAATCCTCTTTTCGTCACTAAATGCCTCTACGATCTTATAAAACAGTGATTGAATTCTTTTTTTAGAACTAGCAGTTACAGCCTCATATCTGTCATCTTTCAAATGCAACTCAAACTTTTACATGACCTGTCTTAACTTGTATTGTGCTAATATCAACTTTTAAATTTGATTAGACTCCTTCCATCCACGTTCCTCGAAGGTTCTCGATGTATTTGCGTTTCAATTTGGTCAGTACTTGAGAATATGAGTTGAAACATGACTGAAGGAAAGGCAAAGCAAGGGCCATGATGGAGTAGTGGGACTACCTGAGCCCCTGGAACGAGTAATTGCAGGCTCAAATCCACCTGAGGTTCCAAGTTTTGCTTCTGTCTCACCATTGCTGCGGTTGAATTCCACATCGTTCACTGTCATGAGAAGAAATCAACAGTAGATGAATGCTATAATATTATACCTGAAGTCGTCTGGTCTTATTTACTATTGTTGTAGAAAAGTCGATTCCGCCGATTCAAAACACCGATCATGGGATAGTTGTGCTAATGATTCCTACTCTCTCCGATTGCAGCAAATTTCGAACAAGCCTAGCAAAAATTCCACAAACTCAGACCTACGGGAGACCTGGCTGACCAAGGGCGGAGTAAAAAAAAACGAGGGCCGTCGACGTATTGAGGCAAAACTAGCATTGCGAACAAGTGACCTATATCTCCTCAAATTTCGTGATATACATGAAGTTCAGTAATCGTTCATAAGCTGTTGTCAGTGTGAGAAGACTCATTTATTTTTTACACTTCACGCTAAACCACCCGATAATCAAACTATACAAGACATTTTCTCATGATGTACGCAGATTTATGACACTTTATTATGTTTATAAATGATGAATAGCTAAATGAAGCCCATTTCTTTGAGAAAACAAAGGATCGACTTTCACTAAACCTCGCTAAGTAAAATGAAAGATGAGAAATATATCCCAAATGTTCTTTTATTCAAAGTTTATACGATTTTATTATATCTTCTTCAAAATCGATTGCTGACATTTCGGCGACTTCACCTTCTTCAGAGCTGTTTTGTTCGGTGAAAGGCTCGTCCAAAAGTGAGCCGTCAATCTTAAAGATTTACCATCCTCTCGTAAGCTTTGAATTAGATCACATTTTTTTCAGAAATATTTTAAGTTAGCAGCGAGTAACATTTTCAATCGTAACTTCTTGCATTCGATTTGTTTCATCTCACTCACAGTCCATAAAGGTGTTTTTAGCAGTTCACGTATTATTTGAATTGTTACTTGAGTATTTTGCTTTTTTAAAAATGTAGTGAATGCTGACAAGAACGATTCTGTTTGTGGTTTTGAGGATAACTGAGCTGAGGCGTTCTCACGTAACTGCAAGAGACGCCTGTGGGAGAGGGCCGAATCACATTATCTCGCTTATGATAGCTCATCTCATCAACCACTTCGCTATTTTATCCTCACAGTCTGTTCAAAGTCAACTTATTATTGTTCAACCTTCGGTTTTGTTTAGCATCAATGCTTTTTTATTGGATATAATATTCTAAGCAAAATGATCTGTTGGCAAAAGCTCTCGGAGAGATCTTCTAGTTCATCTTACTTTCACATGTTTATTAATATTGAACAATTATGCAATATTTTTCTCAACCGTGTTGAACACTTCTAAAAAGGGTGTTTTAGAGAAGAAATTTCTTTTAAATAGATTTCTAATCGGAATTTCTCAACGATCTTATTTGTTCCCTGTCGGCTTTTATTCAGAATCGCATCCTAATGCATTAGAGTGTATTTGGCATACTTAAATATTTAATCCCTCAGTCATTTGTGGGAAAGATATACTTAAGCAGCTCAGCATGTAGCTGAGACTTCGCAGAACAGACATTCATCACTTACGGAATTTTCTATATACTGATTATTACTTTACACAGAACTCGTCTGTTCGTCTCTTACTTTCCAAAGCTTTACCTGACCAGAACGATTCGCTTCTCATGCTGAGTAGATTGGACTATTTTAACAGTAGCACAGACAGTACACCAATCTACACATGCTACATTTAGCTAACTTCCACTCATTTTGTAGAGCCATTTTTAGTAGGAATTCTCAGCTTATTTTTCTATTTTTTCCCAGTTCTCAGGTTATAACGAAAATACTAGACTACTGTTTTTGTGCTCTAAACTTTCTTAAACTTATTTCCTCTAAAGTCACATACAAATTGGAGTCTTTAATAGAGCGACAAAAATTTAAAACAGTAGTGATAATAATACTGCTAATTATAATATGGATTCTTATTATTTTTTAATAATAAATATAGATAACAAGTTTTATAATTTAATAACCAATAAAATTGTTACGATAATCATGTGAATAAGAACAGCGATAACAATAATAAAAATATAAATGAAAGATTAATGATAATAATAATAATATTATTATTAATAATAATGACAACAATCATTAGAACGAAAATTTTGTGCTTTATTTCTGTCATTCGCGGGATACTTCGAAAAAAGTATAATCGTGAGTCAAACAACCTACTATGTGAAATTGTTTTTCTCTCGGAATTTCAAAACTATTTTGATACGATTCACCTTTACTTAAGCATGAGAATCTTCACTATGGGTTCGGAACTGAGGCGTTTGATTGAGCTAACTCAACGTAGTGTGGTGATCTCCTCTAAAATGTCCAAGTTTATTTTTGGTCTTTCTCCATTCCAGACGTCGAAAAATCATTGAATGTGTCGTGATTTCTAAAAAACTAATATAAGGAACTAATGAAAAAAGTGAAAGTAAAGAAAATAATTAGCTATACATGTTTTTCAATAATTTAGATGATAGAGAATCTCATAAAGCAAAGCAAAGAATAGTTAGAGAATCACAAAAATCATGAAATCTTGCAATTTTCCAAACATGACCGCTACAAGCCAAACTTCTGTGCAAAAATGGACGTCGAATAAAGCTTATTCCTTTCAAAAACTAGGCATACCATTAAAATAACTGAGATTTGTGCTATCGAAGGATTATTGGAACTCTGGAAAAAAAAAACTGTGTTCAGCGAAAAATGCTTGAGTGTATGAAATAAAATTTCTCTACTATTGCAACGCAAGATAAAAGTAATTTGAAAAACAAAATACATTGTTCAAATTCTCGAGATTTAAGATATCGAATGAAGGCTAAAATGTCTATGAAGAGCAAAAAAATGCGATCTTTTATGAATATGGGTGCGAATAGGAGAAGGTACCGTGCATTCTTCTACGAAATCTAGAAAGAATCAATTAGATCAGCACTCAAAATCCGTTACGAAGGCGTTTAATCCTTTGAGCTGCTGCTGAATCAGCATGAGAATCTCGAGACCTTCGTGAATAGTACATTGGAGAAGACAAATCAAGTGTAAGAAGTGTTGAGATGAGCACAACATGTTGGGTCGGACTATGTAAAGCCTTTGTAGCCTTCAACTGGTCATCTCTGAGCATGGTAGAGTATGCAGCAATACACCTTATCCAGAAAGAACTGTAGATTTTGGTTGTATCAATTCTATTAACTATAATCTAACGTGTATATTTGATGTTCAATTCGAATCCGTTTATTACTCAACGCCATTAGTGCAATGCAATCGATGCGGAAATGAAGGTCATTTCCAGGTTTATGCTAACATATCTCAACTCATATTAAACTTTATAAGTTGGTGTAGAAACTATCTAAAGATCTTCGTCCGAAAAGGTTGATTATTTCTAATTTGCTAGAATAGAATTCTTACTTACTGCTGCCTATGACCATCCTTCCGTCAACAACCTGATCTCAAATGCAGCAATCGTTCAGACCCAAAACTGGAAAAAATAAAGAGCCGAATTTAATAATACCCACATGTTCTTTGCAGATTCATCGACGTTTGCTTTTTTAGCTAAATTCAGTGCACTCTTTAAGGCAGTGCTTCTGAAGTCTCCTGAATCTGTCCGTCTGGAATATGTGCCATTGAGTTGATGACAGAAGTAATGAACTCGCTCAACCTTTTCTACCAAAGCTTGATGGGTTTCTTCAACATATCCTTAATGCTTTGCGTCTGTTGCTTTTGCGATAAATTTTTCAAAAAACTCAAGTTCTTTTTCGGCCTTTCGAACTTCTCATTCGTGAACAATGTAAAAAAAATGTACAAAATAGTATATAAGATACATACGGTAATATTACTCTCAGGTAAAGTTTCTTCTGTTCAGATTTATAATGAATGCAATATTCTCATAATTGCGAAATTGTTTTTTTTTTTCGTCACAAATCATCTGCGGAAGCCATATCTTGCAAACGAAAGTAAGAAATACATGCTAAGTCGAGGTGAACTGGAAACCATGCATATTACCGTAGAAGGTCTAAGATGCACTTTTGAGAAAAGTAGAGCCAATCTCGTAATTCAAAATTATCTACTGATCGTATGGGAAACTAATTTCACCTATTTAATGGTATCGTTTACGAGAAATCCTCGCGTTCCATTATTGCATAATGGGAAATTTCTATAATGGATACTCGTTGAGGTAGAGCTTGAGTACTTATGTATGATTCCAACTATTACAACTTCCATATGGGGAAATTTTAGCTAAGAAAAAGTCTAATGCATCAATTTGACTCATCCCAAAACAGTAAAGTAGTACACCTTGCTTCTCATATCCATATTTATTATACGACATCTTCTTAAGCATTCATCATTAGCAAATGCGGTGTGTGTCTTCGATTACGTGGTATCGAAATTTATTAGCTGGCGTCATTTTACTTATTGTCACATTTTATTCAATGACTCTCATTGAAGAGAGGTAAGGTGTTCAACGAAGATTAAAAGCATTACTTCTTAACACTGTCACTAACAAGTGGGATTTCTATGCGAAAATCTTTACTCGACTCGACATTACGAGTTGTCTAATTACCAAAATTTTTTCCACTCAGTGCGTCTCCTCCTATTCATCGCCCCGAAGATCACTGCATTTGTGAATGCACTATTGTTTGGAAATTTTTGGTCTTTTCTTCTGAATACTGGATGCTGGCCAAGTCGATCATCCGTGGAATCCCAACTGCTATCGGCTTCTATGTTTTCGGTCGTCAATCTCCAAACACAGTCGTCACCCTTTGAGGGAGGAGGTAGTTTTTCTCCAATAGATCTGATACAAATTTTCCCACTCAGGAGAGACGAAAGATTGATTACTTAGTTTTGGTTTGGGCTAAGGCCTACTTAGCTTTCGCTGCTTTCTTGATAAGCAGATAGACACGAGGTTGTTATCAGCATTATTGTTCCTGAGAATGCCTTTATATGTTACGAGATTGGTTGAATAGACTCTATATCACCTAGCTACCTGCAGTTACGAGCAGGCTTGAGCTAAATTCAATAAACTGGCGACCGTAGAACTGCTGTACATCATTTTTTCCTTTTAAGCACGATTTTGAAAAACATCATTCATTAGCTAGAAAATTAGAGATCTCTGAGCACAACGGATGCTCATGTAGAGTTTTGAAAAGGTTAGCTTTCTCGATAAGCGTGGGTATTGTTAACATTATGACTTATCCAACTGGAGTCTAGTGAGTGCAATATAGTCCTAAAGCTCTTAACAGTGTTATGTGGGGTATTACAATGCATTTCATGCCAGACTCTTTTCTTTCATTAAAATCATTAACACCTGGTTGATGAGCTAAACAAATAACTTAATCTTCAATAGTATGTAACAAACATTGCAATCGACTATTTTGATATCTCCCTCAAGAACAATATAATCTGACAAGGGGCTCAAAATACAATATCAGATTATATTCTTCAGTAGTGATTTCAATCTCTTTCTTTTTCAACACATTTGTGATTATCATCGTCAGAAAAGCACCATGATAAAGAGGTGCCGCTGAGAAATTTTCCTAAAAGTGAGGAAAAGAGTTCAGAGCGTCATTTTAAGGTGTACTCTTTCCTGTAGTTGTAGGAATTCTAAGTTCAATGTCATAACACCTTGGACTCAGACAAGAGTTGATTTCCACCTACCCGGTGAGAAAATAACAGCCGCTTTCAACTTTAAACTAAAAACGAATACAAACCACCGATCTTTACCGATAGCGTGCAGTACTTTTTATACATTACGACGAAATCCGAATTCTCTGAATTTTGCAAGTCTATCTTTTGCCTCCTTTTCCGTCAAGACTCGTACGTTCAACAAGAGCATTTTATACAATACTTCGCTCAATACACATTCTCGCATCTCAGAATGTTATTGGTGATCAAACGATTGTGAAAAGTTTACTACATAATCTGACGATGCTTTCAACCGTATAGTTACTCTATTACTCGAGAATTTCAACACTACAAAAAGTGAGCTTTGACGTTCAAGCGTGTAATAAAACTGGCAAGGAAACTCGGCATAATGTTATCAAACATTCTCATATAACCTTGTATCAAAAATCGTCTCCATACTGCAGTGTATTTTTCTTATACCCTCTCGGCATTTCTTTCACTTTGCAATTCTACTCAATACACTAATCCTGATCCAGGCATTTAAAGAGTGCCACATTGCTTGTACCAAGCTCTGTATTTTTTAAATTTCTGTGAAAACTAGTCACGAGGAGTTCCTTTAGGTTTACTGTAGTGTTAGATTTTGAATTTCGATCACATAGAGTTATATGCTCCACGAGTTGACGCCATATTATTTCAATGTTATTTTACAGTGACATGCTCGGATTTTTTTCAAATAAATGAGAATGGTGCAGTCTCGACATGCACGCAAACCCATCTACGCCGTGGTTCATGTCTGTGTTCATGTTACTGTTTTATGCCACTCTAACGCAAAAATCGTACAGAATGTTTTCCATAAATCTTTTTCTTGACATCACAGTGGTATTCATTCGTTCATTATTCATCTCCCATGTATGAAAAATCGCTGTTTATTTTAAAGAAGATCTATGGTAAACCTTAATTAGCGTGGAAAAACATTAGCATCTTTTTTTAATTATCTCCCCAAACCTCGACGTGCGTACAGAATATCTCATATACGACATGAAGTTGTTAATCGATTTTTCAATATAACACTGGAGAATTGAAATTTGAAGTAATTAGAGTTGATCAGAAATCATGACTGATCAGCATCAGAATTGTTGAAACGTTTAGGTACAGGTAAGCTTTTGTAGGAAAAGCTGTATACCCAATTCTAGTGATATGTTGAGTCTAGTGTAGTGATGTAGGCTCGCCTATAAATGATATTGAGTACGGAATCTTCATAACACACCTTGGATTTTACCTATAAACAGCATGTCTTTAGTGCAAACGTCTACTAAGAATACATTTAATTAAGCATAAAATGAGATGTTACATGGCTGTAAGTCTCTTCTCTCTGCATCTTCGCCTTTGCCGATTTAACACGGATCGCTGAAAGTAGTCAGTTTAGTTCGTTATTAGATGAACAACTATTGTACATCGTAGCTTGAAAGTCTTTACTGAACCACTTCTGTAGAGTTGGATGCAAAAGTAACGCGGGTTTCATCTCTGTCAATACTAATTGCGGCTCCACTGAAGTAAAGTGCTTGGCTTTTATGAGGGAAGACAGATGCGACGTCAGAATGAGCATATTGTGTATGCCATATGTCTTTCAGTTGGTCATGAAATGACTCGATCACGCGACAACAAACTTCGCTGAAGTTCGTCCCTTTTGTGTGCCAGAGTTGCCCAGTTTCCTTCGTTCCAAGACTATATGAAGCATAAAATTTTTGCTGCACATCCATTGGAAATCTTGCCATCACTCGACAGCTTTCGTGTTGTGAAAGTGATCCACCGCAAGCACAGGCAGCTATGGTTTCATTCAGCGACTTAAGACTAAATGTTTTCCAACGTAAACGAGAACTTCAGGAATCCTTCCACACTTACGTGATAGCGCACTTCATAAGGCGGACATCATAGTGTCGTCTAGGTTCTTGAGGGAGACAGTTATGAGCGTGTAATCATACATCGAAAACTGAAAAGGAGCTGCGTGTTTTTGATCTTTCACAACATTCCTGATGGAATTGCACGCTCTTCAAACTGCTTATCGTCGTCAATCGTTCGGGTCATAATATGCATACCTCGAGCTTTGTAAAATGTCCTTTCGCTGCACGTGAGTAGAGCATCGGTGCTGAATTCATTTCAGTTCACATCCAACATATTTCTCCTAGAGCTTCAAACAACTACCGACCATTTCTCAAACTCCCGAATCAAGCTATATTTTGCTACGCATGAGTAATGGCTAATGTTACATTGAAAACATCTGAAATGAAGCAAAGATATTGTAAATGACGTTAAAGAACTTTCACTTTGATGTCATCCGTTGTAAATTTTCATGATGTCACCACTAGTTGCTATGAATAACTTCGGAATGATATAACCTTTCCGATCTTTCTTCATATCCTCATTGACGATGATGGAACAGAGGGCATTTATAGTTCATGGCAGAACCTTGATAACTGATCAGAAGCTTTAGTTATCAAGAGTTTCCCAACATGTACTAAAAACAAAGTAGTACTCTATATTCTATATATTCTAGCAATAATTGAGTTTCTTTATGGTATGATATAATCCGTAGCAAGGGACAATATGAAACACTGCTTGCTCGCAACGCCTCTTTTGCTTTCATTGTCCCTTTAATCCCACTGAGAATGACTCGATTGAAAACCCTTTAGATGAC
This sequence comes from Parelaphostrongylus tenuis, assembly GCA_019055375.1. Classification (NCBI taxonomy): domain Eukaryota; kingdom Metazoa; phylum Nematoda; class Chromadorea; order Rhabditida; family Metastrongylidae; genus Parelaphostrongylus; species Parelaphostrongylus tenuis. The sequence goes on along the minus strand of JAHQIW010004272.1, from coordinate 144,367 downwards.
AGTAAGTGTCGCTTCACTCAACAGCAATTTAGTGTTAGTTTGTTCAGGATAATGAAATATTGGTGTTCTGATATTTTTCGCTATCCCTCTCTCACTCTATGCATGCAATGATTACGAATGGCAACTGGAGGGCCATAATCGTAGTCGTGCAATCTACGAGCATTGTTATATCAGTTTGAGGAATTCCGACCGCATGCGTCGCCAAGTCCTCTAGAATTATCTTTTCATTTTAAATTATTTTTTTTTACGTTACCGAGACCACTCCGAATGAGCCAATTGTATTCTTCATGTATGCAAATACTCATTTCTCTTACAAGTCGAACTGGACAAATGACCAGTTATGGTCACTCTCAAATTACGTTTATTGGTTATTGTGACTTGTTCGTTTTTCTGAAAGGGGAGAAAAGTCAAGCTAAAGAAAACGGTAGTTCATTTTGTAGAAAATTTCAAAATTCGAGAGACATTGTGTAGATGGAACCTAGCATAACGTAGTCTTTGTTGCTGTGGCACTCTGCACTTGGGTACTCCTATTTCAAATGTTCACCCAGAGACTATTCAAATTGTAGGCCCTCATGAATCATTGAGGCAAATACAATATCACTAATCATATCTAGATTCTAATGCCTGAATTGCAATGCCAAGCTCTTCGAATTCTTTACAAAAGTCATCGTTGTGTTGGAGTCGGCGATGAAAATCTTTTTGTGGCGTTGATCTGTGTGGAATTCTTCAACGTCCATATAGGATGTTTGTTCTTTATAACTCAGTGTTGAGACATAAGCGTAGAATTCGTCTAATTCGGCGTTAGTGAACATCTATTTAACTGTCATCAAATCAGTCGGGTCGCTGTTTGCTCAGATGAGTTAATATCTAATCTTTTATTGATAAGCTGATTGATGTGAATATCGCTAATGCTAATAAGTGGCTAAGCTCTCCTTGAAAAAGATGCATCTTCCGCTCTTTTGTTTATGCTTCTTCCGGAAAGTAATTCTTATCCGATGTAATAAGCATTATACGACAAACGATGTGTCTCATCTCAGGCAGCTTATATTGCCGCATCTAAGCTCTGTAGTCCTCACCGGGTGTTTGCTGATGTTTCGGAAGGTAATGGTTTTTTGACTATATATTGTTATACGTAATCTTGTCATTTTGTGACTTAAAATGGATCAAATCCTTTAGCGAAGTTCCCTTACTCCCGCAATAGCACGACAACAATACAGCTCTTTTATGATCAAGTGGACTAACGCTCTTATTTATACTCTTTATAGGTGTTTATACACAAGAGAAAGGCTTTTTAGGGTATTGTACTTAGAGCAAAGAAATCTGTGGCGTGACTAGTTTGTACATTTGTGGTAGCTGGGCTTCCGAGAGAAGGCGAGAATCTCGTTTGTTAGAAGCTTCTCAAACTACTCCCCATACACATCTCACATACATGATCTTAATTTCATAGCTTGCCCAAAGAAAGGAGGTAGCTGTTGGTGTTATTCAGTCCCTGATGGGCTGCGCCATGCATTCAATTTCTAGCCGTTTGAAATGACTGAATGCATATCTGGCCTTTACAATGACTCTCTGTGGCTTACCGACGTTTCAATCACTACTGCTATCCTGCCAAACAAAGCTCGAACCAATTCACCGGACCCGGAGAGATGGAAAGCTTGGTGAGCCATGAGTGCGAGACCGAACCGCCACACGCGCTCTTGGGCTACACGGGCTTTAGCTTGCGAACACTCTGAATGTCATATTTACACATGCATAAAAAATACTTATCAGTGCGGCATGGTAGAGATGAGGAGACCCTTTCTAATCGTTATGAATGTCAGAACACATACAAAGGTGCTTTTGTCTCAAGTTTATTCTCTTTCACCAATTATTTTGAATTCTACCGAAGGTGGCAGCATATTGGTGACTATCCAATGATTCAGTCAGTGATAGGACAAAGGAGTAATAATATCAAGGTGATATTCTAAATCTAATGAAATTGTGTTCAGGAAATCCTTTGACTAAGTAGAGTAAGTAATGTCACTTTATTAGTTGTTGACGGTGGAATCGATTGCTCACGGTAAGCATTTGACTTTGTAACGTTGTGTTTTAGGTTTGGAATTTGAATTGACCCATCGTGATTAGTGTCATCAAGCATTAGTTATCGCTGGATCGGTTGAAATAAGCGCGTTAGTAGACAACAGCAACGAATCTTTGTTTTCAAGGTATTCATTTTTTAGCGTTCCTCATAGTGAATAAGGTCTCTACAAATCTGATGAGGTGATGGGAGAAGTAAGGTAAATTGTAAAGAAAACGGGATGCTCTTCATTCAGTCGCTTTATGATTTTCATGGGTATTTCTTGTTGATTTTGTTCGAAGCACAGTGATGACTTCTACTTGCTGTTCAACTCATTTCCAGCAACAAGGTAGGGTACGAAATATAGGCAAAAAATGTGATGAGAGCAAAACTTGTGGCCTGATGTATGTGTAATGTACTAAACCACGGCTATACCTTTTCGGTGCACTGCACTGTGCTCTACACCATCGAGGTCGTCTTCGCTTTGCCTTTCACCCGACATACAAATGCTTCTCAAATTGTTTCACTTTCCTGCCTTAATTCTCTTGCCGATTAACGAACACTTAAATTAAGGAATTACATATCAAGTAGAGCTGACGCGAACATGCAAATGGTCCGAAGAGAAAGTCGAATAAATGGACTTATTGTGATATCAGTATATTCAATTTTCTTTTCTTGCATGTAGCTGTTTTATAGGTTTTATTGAGCAATGTCTGAAAATTTTCATTTTTTGCGAGGCTGATTGATCCGAGTTGGTAGCTCACAGTCATTTATCCTTACAGTGTCTATCTTCGAAGACGAACGGCTGTGAACTATCGACTCGAGCCAACCGGCTTCGAAAATGAAAACGTCGAAACGTGAGCCGTAGAAAAGTTATATACCAACGTCATGCCGAAAAAGCGAAGGATATATAATGATCAGTCACAGCCACAACATCTGAAAGTCGGTTGAGTCTTGATGTCTTCATCCGTAACAGAAGATGATACGAACCCTCAATTACCTCGACAACATATTCGCTCGTGTATTACTGAAGTTCTCAGGTTGTCACTGTTGTTTACTATTAAATTTGAGGTTAGGGCAATATAGTTTTATGAGTTGTCAATCTACAACTATGCTACCGCAAAAAGGGGCACCACGTCCAAATCACGTCCTAGCGTTTTGGTCCTGGATGATGTGATTACAATGATCACATATAGGGCGGCAAGCTCAGTTTCTTTAGAACTTGTGTAAATGTGCATGTAAAAAACTAGACAGTTTGCACTCTCTCCAATATTCATGAACGCTCGTCATTTTTTTTTTTATTCCGCCACTGTTTTCGTTTAACGATGCAATAAAATTTGAAAGAATGTCATTTAAGCCGCGCTCTCTACACTTTTCTGTCTGTCATTTATTAAGCGGTTCTGCTTAAGCATCTACTTTTTAGAATTAAGCTTTCTTTCATCTTGGAGACATTTTCATTAGATCTCTGTGTATGAATTCTGTAGTGAAAACTGGGAAGCTAAGAGAGCTACAGATTCAGTACAGCTTAAAAAAAATTTCTATTGAACCTTTTGTCACATAAAATTCTGTGGGATCACGTTACATTCAAAATTATATTATAATGACAATAAAAGACAGATGAGTGTGTTTGTAGTATTACATAATAGAAATTTTCATAGTTATTTACGGCTCTTTCATTTGAAATTACATTGCAACAAGTAAGAAGTAACTGTGTAAATGCTCTAAATCTAAACAAATAAGAATTGTGTAAGGGCACTAAATCGTTCTCATAATATAGACTAAAACGAGAATCTATCACACATTCGTGTGAACTATCCTCTTCCAAAAAATGATTTGTAATCGTTCATTGATCAATTTGTATAGTTCATAAACTTGAATTTGACGCATTTCATAGTGTCTAACTTTGATCCACTGGCTATCATTTTATCACACTTTGTCTCCCGTTACATCTAAAGCTAAATATTGTGCTTCAGGGTGACTAATTTTATTGCAAATTTGTGCTCTTTAGATTATTCCCGCTAATTAATTGATGCTTGGTGATAGCACTGATAGCGATAGAGCATGACTAGAGAAATATAAAGCCAGGATTTTGATAGCATAGTGATTAACTCATAAGCCTCGGAAAGGTCAGTAATGAGTTCCAGGCCATGTTTTGTTAGCGTGTCGCCATTTTTGTGGTTGTATTCTATGACGATTTAGAGAGCATTAGTCAGAACAACGAAGAATTTTTTCATAATTTGATCAAAATGCTTTACCACACGACAGAATTTGGAAACATATTCGTATCCAACTATAGAACCTGCTCAAAACGTTTAAGGATTTTTAAGTGTTGCTAAGATTTCTTATAAAATAATCATGCTTGCGGTTTGATGTCTCTTTTTGGTTTCTAGGAGCAAAAATATTCTTAAGCAAACTGTTATTCTTACGCTGCTTCGACCCTTCACTGAACATCACAGTTTACTAGAAAAAGATAATTAAGAAATAAGTCTTAGCTTAGTTAGAAATAATTTTCACATTGAGTCAAGTCGAAAAACAAAGTACAATTGTACTAAACGGTTGCCAATAATATGAAAAAGTGGCCATTAAATGAATATTGTCAACAAAATTAGCTGTATGTGAGAAAATCCCATTCATTGATGGAGTGTTTTCTATGAAAATTCCTGGCGATGGCATTTGCCATCAAAGGCTTCCTACTCACTATTTGACAACTCACCCGAATTCTTTCCATTCTCTATTATCCATTATCGTTTTTGCAAGCTGCTTGAGAAATTTTACGCAGTTTGAAGAAAGATCTTTCCCAGAACTATATGCTCACAATGAATGAGGCCAAAGAGGAAGTTCGAGACGTTATTCTATGGGAATTAGAATATAAGTACACTTTGCACTACTATTGAGTAGATTAGCAAGCGTCAGTGGAAAATTCATTCCTAAACTGGAAAAATTACAATTGGTTTAGGAACACTGTAAACAAAGCAATGTCTACTTCTTGGCGTACTTACTTTGTACACTTTCCAAATATTTCATTGTATTTTGATGTATGCAGCATGTCTAAGTTCATTGGTTACCATTAATGGTTACAACAAAATTTGTATCGAATAAATTGTATAATATTTGCATTTTTTGACAGTTATAGATTCACAAAGTTTTTCCTCTGACTCAGGATAAGTTTTCGATCCTAGATTGTCAAGTTTTGTCTCCTTGGTTTCAGATCAAGTTTCATATCATCATCTGGCTATTAGATTCCACTATACACCATAACATTTTGTGCCAACATAAAATTTTTGCAAGATTTATATTATAAACAAAAAAATTCATCGCAAGTCTTCTGCGATATCAAATTTGAATGCAACGTAGTAGAACGACTCCAAACAACTAACAGTGCAATTGTCAAAGAAACCGTTAACAAACTTGCGGCGTAACATTCGAAAACGTTTTGTGATAGACTTAAAACCTTCCAAGATAAAAAGAATTCTAAACATTCCATTGTTTCTTGGGATAACCAAAAAATAGGACATTGTAAAGTGTCTTCAAAGCTTCAGAAGAACAAAAATAAAAGCATCATTTCATGAAGTAAGAAGACTTACATCGTCAAAAATCGCTGAGATTTTCGTATTCGTCAGATAAATTAACCGCAATATACCTCTGGCTGAACAAATACAGCAGATAATGCTTCTCGAATGTTGACAAAATAATTGCAGCTGATGAAACCGGCATTAATCAGCCGAAAAGCCCAACTTTGTACATGTAAGCCGTGGTCCTAGTAAACGTTGAGACTAGTATACAAGGTGCACAAAAGTTATGTGAACGTCAATAAGAAATTCTGCATCAACTCTCATACTGATCGGAACTCTCACCTTTCCAGTGCTACTTTTCGAATATCTTTACTTCAAATGCTACATCAAGATATGTGAGCTACAATATTCTTGCACATTGCTAGAGAGCGTGTGCAGATTTTATGCTTCTCATTTTGTTGAACAACGTTCGTACAAACTGAGATATGAAAGCTGTAAAATTGAAAGATAATGATAGAAAAAATCTCGTAGAGAACTATCAGCCATGTCTTCAAGGTGAATACCGTTTTTTAGAGCTCATACCTCTGATTAAAGATAGATTATTACGGAATCTCAATCATCCTCTGTAGTTAAAAAGATTTTTATTTCTAAGCAAAACTCTAAGCGAGTCTGTCATAGCAAAAAAAGTTATGTCTGGGCACCATTGCGAGTCACTTCACGGGTCAAGACAAAGAATTGCACGCTTTGATCTTTGGATAAAGTTTTATTGGGAGAAAAAGCGAAGTAATCATGAAGAGAGGAAAATGCTCACATTGGCGGAAGATATTCATTGGAAGCAAAAGGCTAAACTGTACATGTCTATTTACAAAATGCGCTACAATAGGTAATGCTTGTAGTGTAGTGATATGTTGTCACTCCGGCTAATCCTGACTTTTCGTGATCCGAAGGACAGTTTACGTATGAAAAAGCGACGTTTGCAGTTGGTAAATTCGTTTCAGCGCAGAAAAACCTTCTAGCAAACGTGTTAGAGAACTTCACTCTTCATAGCAGCGTTTACAGTTAGTGGGTTCACTTCAGTACGGAAACAATTCGTAGCGTATGTTTGACATTAGTTATGCATCGTAAAAGAGACGTCGCAATGTTTTAACAAAGCATCGGCACTCAGACATTCATGAGAACTATTATTCGACGTCATTAACGTATTCGCGACCATATGAGCAATCAACGGATCATAGACGACTGGAAATGAATTTGCCACTGAACTTTAAACCGCTCATTTGCGTCCTCATAGTATACCTTAAGCGTTGTAGCAAAAGGCGTTGAATACTAACGGCATTTATCACGAAAATATTTAGATTTGTTTCTATCCTTCAGTTATCCCCTGGCTTTTTGAAGCTCACAAAATATTGGTTTTTCCACTCAAATCATTCTAAACTTAGAAACTCAGCAATAATACCCCTTAACAAGCCAAATTTCGTCTAGTAGAACGCTGTGATGTCCCAAAGGTGTCGTCAGTGTCAACGATTGTCGCGCTTGCGCTAAATTCCATTTGAAATGGCTATCGATTCAAAATTATCAAAACTCCAAGTTCTTAATAAGTTCAAACTGAAGTCAGCGTAAAAAAGGCATATCTAGATACCCATAAAACGTTTAAAAAATCTTATCTTAATCTTAATCTTGATCTTATCAATCTAATTTGATACTCTATTAGCTTTCAATCATATTTATTCGTATCTTTGGCTTAACACTGCCCGAGCCTTCATATGAACAAAAGAAGAGGTCAGTGGATTTTTCGTAATACGCATACATATATGCCGATATATATATATATATATATATATATTCATATGTCCAATTAAATATATATTATTTATATATATGAATACACTTACGATGTTTCATTGATTTAATAAATTCATGTAGTTGGTAAGAAAATATATATTTTCATTAGTACAGAGGTTTTTTGGTTGTGTGCAAGATTTTTTTTCGAAAAAATTTTGTAAACCAATCGTTACGCTGACTCTTTTACGGTAAACCTGTCGACCATCCATCTTTTTCATCGAAAATTTCCTTTATTTATTTGCCTATATCTTTACCAATTACCCTCAAAACTTATCTCACAAATTTTTTATTCAAAGTAACGTTATATTAAGTATGTTCTAAGGTTAATTGCACAAACTAGATATATAATCTAACGAATTATTGCGAAATCATTGTCGAAAATTCTGACGTAGAAAACATTGTCAGTTATCAAGTAGAATTATGTCATATGATATGATATGACACGATACATCTCATTGAACTTGCGGATAAAGAATACGGTCCTCTCGACATCAGATGCCATTGCCCCCAAGTTAACAAATCTGTAGTTATTTTATTATTTTCTTCCCATTTTGCCTCTATTTAGTGTAATTACGCAATTCAATAGAAAACGGGATAACATTCTAATTCATACTTGTTAGCATTTTATTGTCTATCTTAAAAGGATTTTGCTGAAGAGATTTGATTTCGTCAAGTATGCTTTTCGCTTGTGGCTTTGCTTTCTACGTCTTCAATACCGAAATGATTCTCACGATTGCATCTTTTATGGGTTGCCTTCTTTCTACCAGCCTTTTTTTGACATCAGCGGTCTATTGTTTCCTAGTCATGAATTTGCACTTTTACGTTAATACTTAAAAAAGTTGAAAATTTATAAAACCAGTTCAATAGTTGGATGTAGTTTTGGAAGTAATGTCTAGGTTCATCCCTCTGAAGTTAAAGATCTACAAGATAATGCCATGACGAGTAGAATATTTTTATTGACTATAAGCTCAAAGTAGGAAATCGTCTTCTTACTTACTCTATTCAAGCACTTTTTTCGTTAGTCCTTTGTTTTCGCATCACAGCACGTTTCTGATTTTCATACGAATCTTAATAGGGTGAGTAAAATGTGCACTGTCCGTAACACATGATAAGGTGAAATCGTTATTAGGTGTATCCGGATATGGAATTCTTCAAACTATTGCTTATAGCTGTTAAAACAATTTACTGGTCCGTAGCAATTTCAATTTAGAGTGGAATTCTTCAGCTATTATCGTTTGAACACTTGATTGGTCTGTAGTAATCATTCTGAAATTTCAAATAAACCTATTATTGTTGTGGAAAACATGTTATATTATGAATCTAACTCTCTCTAAAACTTTAAACAGCCGATGTAAGAATAAATTATCCTGCTGCTTGGTGTGCCATAGTAAGTAGTGTTATATTCTTTAGAGATGATTCGGAAGCTTCTCTTTTCACGAGCTTTCATTTGCCTTTCTTTCGGCCATTGTCACCTATGCTTGTTCTCTGCTATGTGCATGACAATAGCTATCTGTTCATAAGTTATTTTCCTCTGTAAATACAGCTGACGTAAAACTCCAAACATTTTCGCTTATGATATAACTGGTCGTTTCCATCCTATTCAATGTTCTTTTTGATCATCTGTCGTGAACTCCTTTAATTTTTCTGTCGCCATGAACAAAACCGTCCTGGGATCCGCTTAATATGTGCACCTCATGAATCTTGAATACACGAACGTAGTTGAAAATGTTTTGAAAGAGTCACCGTGGGTATCGATTGCATTTTACAGCACATCTCATAAGTACTATTTTTTAGCCATAGGTCAAAATGGTTGAAGCATCAAATCGCATTTTAATTGCTTTACAGAATGTAAATCTTGAGCAAAAATTACGGTGTTTTGAACCTGCCATTCGTTCTATGATCTCTTAAGTTAAGTCTGGAGCAACGAGACTGCTCTTCTACTCAATTTCACCTTTATGTCGTATCCTTTTCAACGAACGTCGCGAACACACGTATGATATAGTTCGTGCAAGAAGAGAATGATCCCTTTGGTTCTTCTCTCGTAGGACGATGAGTCTTTCATAAGCTCGATTTTATCGAATTCAAATCTGCAATGATTTGTGTGGAGAATTAACTTGTCCTTACTTTGTTGAGCTCTTTTACTATCAATCAGTCCATATTCGTGTTTTTGGGAAGGTGATAATGTCGTCAGCAAGGCTACAATTTGATAGGAATTCACCATTATTGCGCTTGCCTTTTCATTTAACTCGAACAATTTCATTACCAACCACAATGCGACGGTAACAACTTTGATGAAATGCTATCGTCCAGCCAAATCCCTTCAATTGTTATTATAGGAATTGCTGGTATTCCTTACAGAAATCAGCGACTATGACCGCCCTTAGACGCGCACAGTCCAGTGGTAGGAGATTTGAAATGAAAACATGGTCACTGTTCCCACTCCTTACACAATTATCCAACACTACCAGCGCCTTCTTCCAAACTGTTAATGAATCTATCTGGGATATAATAAGTACACATTTATAAAGTTAGTGTATCTTGAGACTTATTATATGCACTAGATATGCGTCCCCTTAATGACACTCAATGTAGCCAAATTCATACCGTATCCATTGGGAATATATAGCTACAAACACTTAATCCTCTGCGCCTTTGGCCATTATTAAGATGTGATCCATGCAGTAAGACTCTTTTCGGAATCCCGCTATCTTTTGTGGTTGGTTTCTAAGTTATTGGTATGTCCGATAGTGCAACATTTAAGATGACTTCCGAATCCCACGTTCATAAAGTTGATTATCATGTTATCAAATGTCAGACGTGCACCTCTCTTCTCTTGTGACCGTAACTCAATTCGAGGTAGGGAATACGAGGTTGCTTTTCTCTAATGAGGATTTTGTGTCTAAAATGAAAAAGTGACAGAATACCAAAGCAGATTTTTGCTTTTATCAAAACCCTTCTCGGCGGTAGGTTTTCTATTTGAAAATAAAATTAGCCCCGCGTTTTGCTCGGGCATCCTTGACGATGGCGGAGATACGGTCGAGCCACCTGGCTGAAAAATTATTCGACGACGTTTCAGAATTCTTTGACGAGCAACTAATCCTCTCTGCTAGGGTACTTCTCGATCTCGATATATATATATACATATACTATATATATACTCGAAAATTCTTTGTTTTCCTACGTAGATGATAAAAGTTGTTTTCCAAGTTGTGGCTTAATCCGATCTTCATATGGAGCATGTAGATTAGATTCAGTTCAGAAACGGCACAACGCTGTCACAGCGACAACATCTTTTGTTCGTTAGCACGTGATTGATCTCTACAAGAGTCGTGTCATAACGCAATTCCAGTGTTCAGCAGCTATTTTCCTTCCCGTCCATGAAGAAACCATGTTGTTGACTGAAGCGTGTTAAGACAGTTTTACCTTCATTCTAACCTCCTTTCTTGTATTGTGAAGCTGCAATCGTTTTTACTTTTTATTCAATCCATGTCTAATATTGACGAAGAAACTCCCACAACGGAATTTCAAGAATTGTGATTTGGAATATCTTCTTTCAAGAGCATCTATGTCTTGATTTTTAGCTGTAGAGGTCACTAACACCATTTGGTAATGGTATTCTTCTTTCAAGACAGCAGGTGGAGAAGGCAAATAGCATAGCATTGTGATATGATTCCCTTTAAGGCGCCTCACGCAGCGCAACTCGCAAGAGGCGCACGATTTTCGCTATTGAATTGAGGTTTTTCCTCTATTTGGGAAGTAAACCTTAAATTTTTTTTTTGTGTTACTCTGATACTAAATGATGTTCTCTACATGTTCAGTTGTTTTTTCATGCAGACGCAACTTTTCTCTGTAGCATTAGAACTTTCAGCAAAAAACGTAATATTCTTTTCGCTCCAGCGCGTTCGGTGATACCTTTCAAAAAAAAACCATTGGGAGATTCGATATTCCCGAAATCTGGGCTTTTGAATGACTACAACTAGTTTGGCGAAGAGCCATACGTAATTAAGAGGCTTTCTCAAAAACCAAACATATTGTTGAAATTGCGAAGATCAATATTTTTGATTGATTAACACGTGCCTAAGAGAAAAGTTTTGTCCAGCAAGGAAGGCTTTCTACAATAGTGTATATCAGCTGGTACACGCCGTCTCTTAGGGGTTAAGATGACCAGTGATTCGTTATTTAACACACTCGCAACATTCATGTCTATATGTGTGATTTGTAATGCAAAATATGGCCGGTAAGATCTTTACATGAGTCGTTTCGTTTCATGATTGCTTTTGGAACAAAACATTTTTTGTAATAGTTTGAAATCTCGCGCAACCCAGATGTTGTAGTCACCTTCAACGGACATGATTTCCTTTCCGCATTTAGAAATTATATATAGAACCTTTCCGCCAATAAAATTTTGATTGACAGGCTATTTAACCAGCAAGAATTCCTATTCCAATTGTGATCGCCTTGATGATTCATGGTGAGAACAAAAAGATGTAGAAAATAGCAAAACAGACACTGCAAAGATTGCATAACAGTGTCACAAGCTCGTGCGTTTGTACGATCAACTAACTTGTAACAACTATTAACAAACTGTAAATTGAAGAACCTACTACCTATCAAACTCAGCATTGATCAGTAATTCATAGTTTTCTTGATGAGCTGACACGATGTTGTTACTACATTATTTACTTGCATAACACACTTTTCACCGTTTTCTCCTTTGTGAGAGTGAAGAGGATCAAATCGACACGAAGTCTATTCAGCAAACCTTTTTATAACCCAAATAAAACGAAGGCTTGTTGCAAAATTCGCTTCAAAACCCAAATGAATCTTTACAGAGCTTATGTATTCAATTCTTGGGCTAAAAAAAAACATTTCACGAAGTACATTGTGTGTCAATCTGACCTTTTTCTCATTTGAGGAAGGCGTTACTGCTGATACGTCAGCCATTGCGAATAGATACTGTAATAACGTTTCATTCGTTCCACAAGAAAACAATGAATTTCTATTCGTTCAACAAGAAAACAATGAATCAATAACATACATATCACTCATATCCTTACTGCAATAAAACAAAGCCGTTTTAACAAGCTGTCAGATTATCGACCCCTTAAGTTTCCTGGTTATTCAATCATTGTCTATTGCCGTAACAGCCAGCAATTAGGCATTGTTCGATGCTCTGGCCACAAAATTAGGCGTTGCCACCATTGTAATAACAAACGTACATTAGTTGCCTTATGTTGTTTCAAGGTAACTAGGTGGAAATTCATATCATTTCGCCTTCAATATGAGCTGTTAATGGTCGTTTGAGATAATATTCCAGTTTTGCAGGCGATACAGAATGAGGAGTAGTTTCTTGTCGTAGCTGACTTATTCAATCCGAATCCGATGATCTCGTATAAAACTCAAGACTTGGTCGTCCTTCACCGGTTGTTTCACCTTCCCACATCGTTGACATTGGCTTCACTTGTTGAGTTTTATGATCCTCATATAAGACATAAATTTTAGATCTGCATAGGCACTTGTTGGTTGATGTTAATTATGAAAAGATTTGCCATCTTGCGCTTAAGTGACCATCGGAATAGACTGTGGCGCATAACACTGGTTTTTTCGTTACTGTTTAAAAAAAACTGCTCTCGTTCCAGATTAGGCAACCATACTGGTGCAATGGACTGGCGCTATAACACGCAGTTGTTCTGCACCTAAGAATATTACTCAGTCACGATAAAGCACTGGATGTATGCATATAGTTTTGTGCTTATCTGTTGCTTTCACTTTTTCTCTTGTATGTCATTTCGACTGGCCCCGATGAGCGATTGCTTGCTCTCACTCTGTTTCTGAGAGAAAAAAAAGAAAAAAAAAGAAACGAAAAGGCAAATTATAATAAACTACCTAACTCTTTTTTCATTTTTTTTACGCACAACTAAATCTTCTATTCAGTGTGTTGTCTTCATATGTTGGCCTTTCCAGAACTATTTGCCTGATTATATAAATAGCGCTGTCATTTTCCTTCAATTGATTCCAAAGGGATGATAACGCTGCTAGATTTGTAGCATTGCACATTCGGAACTGTGTGAGAATCAACCTTAAACTATGCGATCTTCCAGTGATTTCTTCAACAGAATCGTCTACTTCTTTCTCAGGAAAATTGACGCCTAATTTAGAAATTTTCAGGAACAACATTAGTGCAACGTGGTAACGCTTTGGAAAAACATCAACTTCACAAAAAGTAAATCTCATTAGCAATTAGCCTGCTTAATAAAGGCCAACTCGACTAAAAATACTAGCAAACAGTATTGCATTAGAGCCAACAGATATGAAGGACATTAAGTAGGGATATATCATGCAAAAACGTAGACTATTCTCAATTTCATTGAGCTCACCGAGCACGAATCTCACTCAAATTGATGACTTTAAAGATCCGCTTCATTCATATGGAAACAACAAAAGGTTTTCATGTCGATGTCGTCAATGCGGTGCGGGCATCATGGCAACCAACGACGACGCCGAGTTTTTCGTGTACTCTTTCAAAGCTGCAAATTTTTTGTCACCTTGAATTTTGCACACGTGTTTGACACAGAAAAGCTCTTGTGAATAACAGGAAAGCGCGCGTTTATTACATTTGTCATTCGGCTCTCATGAGATCCACCAGCAATAACAAACTCGCGCCTCCATACGAAAGCTCCATTTCATCTCACCACCTTCTCCGTTCCTATAAAAAAGGTTCGCTGAGTTTGCCTACTAACAATGCCGTTCGCTTTAAATTTTTTTCCCATCATTCCCAACGATCCTTGGATTAGTTAAAACTCTGTGTGCATATAGATATCATAGATAGTAAAGGATACATTAGTACGCAAAATAAAAGAGTAAATTGATAAAAAGTTTAGTTTAAAAATGCTTTCCTTTTGATTGTTTTTTATTGCTAATTCTGGCAAATAACAATGATGTTGGTTTGCCGGCAGCCGACGATAACTTTTCGACAACTTGAATAATTAAGGAACGAGAAGCATTACCGAGCTGTGGAAGAGTTTTTCTACATTGATCGAAGAGTTACCGGAATTTTTCTACAATTCCGTCTTAACAATAAATTTTCTTAGAGTCAATTTTTTGACTCACAGAATTTCCAATTTTGGCCGTCTTTATTATAAAAATTGTGGTCGCGGAACATCAAGGATGCTCATGAGATTATCATGACGTACCAAAAAAAAAAAGACGAGACAGAAATCATTGTGGACTTCGAAAAATGGAAATTATGTCTTTATCAAGTGAAAAACCATCATTAGTTTGCACCATCATTTCTGCTAATTTCTACGCAATTGCAGGTCTTCCTGTGGGTAAATGATATGAAAGCTAGAAGGCACAGCAATTTTTAGGCACTTGAATTGAAATAAACTCATATCTGTTATCATGCGCTCGGTGAAACTAATTGAGAAATGGCGGCTTTTTTGCAGAATCTGAAGCACTTTCTAGTGCTCTATAATCCTTTCTCATCTGCTTTTTGCTATTCCATTCTGGTCCCATTCATTCCTCTTCATTTCGACCTGGCTCTGACCTCATGCTCTCATTCCGTGGTTTCTCCGGTTCTATTTCTTGGTTCTATAATACATTTATTTGTCATATCTTCAAATGATAATGGCGGACTTGAAATTACCAATACATAGTCCCGCTGGCTCCAGATTAGTCGGGGTATCAGATTCTGAGAAGTGTTCATTTTAAAAAGCAAGAAAATCACGATGAGCCAACGATCATGTTCTCAGTGTTGCATGCCTGGAATACATTCCCTTGTCCTTCGCCACATATGCTTAATTTTTCTGCCGATTTTGTGAAGTTTAATTATTAATGGACACATAAATGGATAAGAAATTTCAAATCACTGCTGTTGATGTCGGTCACTGTGCATTCACATTGCTCGACGCAGTTTGTCAAGCTGAGTGTGACTATTTTTCAAGAGTGTAAGAATTTTTTCTCAGAGATCCAAACTTTTTCGCATGTGAGAACAGAAGTTCTTTATTTCTGTCTTTTCAATGTCTGGTATGAAACTGATATTTGTTAGATGAAAAGAATAATGAATTTTCAATCCTCTCAATATTGCCCATTTGTGAGCACATACACTTCCAGTAAACAGTTCGTTCCTACCTTTCGCCTGTTTCCTGTTTACAATATCATAGTTCATGTACGAAGATTATCGGACGTGTATGTGTGTGTGTGTGGGCTCTGCTCTGCAGCTTAATCTTTCGTCATTATCCTCTTAATGAAGTTTGAATTCTGGATAAGTGTAATTTTTTTGTAATCCCGAATTAACCTCCTTGAAGCATTGTTAGTTTTTCTTCGTAAGTTCATCACCCATCTTTGTGGATATGAGGAGGTCCGTTTCCTTGCATTCAGGCATCTACGTAGGTCTTCGAACATTTTTTGCCTGTAGCTTCGGATGCTGTTTAAGGTTTTTTCGGTCACAAATGTCGTTGGATACTGTTAAAAACAATTTTGCCTGGTGTTCAGATACAGCCTTGCTAGAGCGTTCCCACTTGGATTGCGGAAAATGATGTGCTGCAGACAAGTTAGACCCCATTTCCTCACCACCAGAGAGATGACGGTCTTGTAGGCTTGTGTCGAGATCAAAGCACTGACTAGGTTGCGCTGCACGCAAATGTATTGCTACAAATATCGGTGAACTTGTTTTGTCTCTTCCGTTCAATTTTTACTGTTGCTCGACAATTAGTTGTTTGGTTGTTGCACGACAAAGCACTCCTTGATTATCTATGATTACTCTTTCATTTGTTTGTGATCATATTTGAAAACCATACATGACACTCCCTTTAAATTTTGAAAGAAATAATCTTTTGAAGATGCTACACAATTATTGAATAGTGCAACCGAGTTTTCTATCCAGTGAAAGTAAAAGTAATTTATAGATATGATAATGCAATAGGGTACTTCAGTTCAAGCCCTTCCTAACTTGATTGATATTCTCTCTAAGGCCTCATAAGTATTGTCACATTGGATTGCGATCTTTCTTATTCGTTTGTTTTTATGAGGGTTATTGCTGCATGATTTATTCTTGCTTCTCTCTTACTAGTTTTTGTTAGTTCTATAGATGTCAGTGCAGAGGCCCAGTTCGAAGCACGATGCAATTCTTCTCTGTAATTCAATTTCTATCATCTTCACCTCTGCTAATAATTTGCTTTTTGAAAAATACACGTACCAATGCGATTATTGATATGTTGATCGCCTTTTGATGCCGAGTACAAGGCGCACTTGATCTTTGCAATATCTTCATTTTTATGAAAGGGTAAGGCTGAGGACTCACTTCTACCATGCACTGATCCACTATGGTCGATTCGTCCCGATGAGACGGCTACGAAACACCATTGCAAGAACCACTGCTGTGGACTCTCGACTCGAATCACTGTGGCTCTGATTAAGGCGATACCTCCAAAACAATAACCATATAAACAGCAGAGGTTTATGAAAATCACTGTTAGCTCATCATTAAACACTGAATGTTAATCGAGCACACCAACGTTCAATAAAGTCCTAATTCAAGGTTATCTTTCTTTTATTCAAATTAGAAGACATCATAGCTGCTGTCATTATTGCAGATACTGTATTACTAACTTCTACATGAAAAAGATGACGAGTCACTTAATGAACGTTTGCTCTCATTGACAGCACTAAAGGAAAGATAATGTACATCAGTATAAGTAGGTAAACAGCATGTAATCTAAAAATTTTGTTCGATTAACAAAGCTACTTAAGAAAACGAAAAATGATAGATATGTGCCGAATGAACCTAATAAAGGAATGCTGCACAAGAAGCCTTCATTCTTTTTCGCGTAGTAGTGATAACAAATACAAAGAAAACAAAGACCACCAAATTTCTAATAGTATAAACATTAGAATATAAAAAATAAAGTGTGACGCTGGTACCCATTAAAAATAGCGGTAGACAACCTAGAACTTCTCAAACTTACAGACATAAATGTACTATTAGATCCGCCACACTCCTTCCGTATTTGCTACCCATCTGACTCGCACTTTTTTGTTTCAACTATTTCATTCTATTCTCTTATTACTAATGCCAAACAATATATTACAGACAACAGTTATCGCTGTTGTTTTTCTTTATAAAAATGTAGAATAGAATATCATGTTGACAATAAAGCTATCTTAGCCTTGTGAGATCGTAATGAATTAAGTTCTTTTTTCTAATTCATGCCAATTCTCAGGGAGCTGCTGCGTTGGTATCTAGATCACCTCAGAACGTCAACTGCGTAAGCCAAGTCTGTCGCTTCATCTAAACTTTCCTGTCCACTTCTTCATTTTTTCGGCCACATATTTACGTCAATTCTAAGTGTTGCTTGAGGATAACCATGTGTTTGTAAGCTTGTTTGTGCCCATGTATCAGTTCATTTGTTTATAGGTGTAAATATGTATATGTATATATTTATATATGCACACACACATATATATCTATATATATGTACACCTATATCCGTGAGTGTATGTACACATACGAATGCGATTGTATCTCTATATGTGCATATACATCCGTATGTGTGAACGCTTGTGTGTTTGAGTTTCTGTTTTTATGTCTATGTTTTTATTCATTCACAATCTCCTAATTTAGACTCTTTCCTATATTTTATGATTTTAATTCACTCAAACATGTTGATAGTCCATTCTGTACGAAAAACGCGGACGGCTTTTAATGTACTACCGACAGGATCGAAAATACTTCGCTAATCTTTAGTATGGCCTTCAATGAGTCACGTAGAGGACTTTTTAGGAAGAAATAAAATGAAAAACATCAAAATTTACGCACCTATTACAATTGCTGGAATTTCACCGTCATATGAGTATTAAAATCTTTAGGAATTTATAGTTTCTCGTCTTTCATGCGATAAAATTTCCGACAACTGCCTTATCTGAGCGAATTCACTCTTAAAATCTTTTTAAGAGGGCAAAAAGGGAAGAATGCATCTTGAACACTTTGATTCTTTCACACTTCTCCTTCATTTGGAAGACTAAGCCGCCTTCATGATCTTAAAGGGCGCGTAACTATTCAAATCCCTTCATACTTTGATGGGTCAAGGACTTTCTGTCTCCGTTATTTCATAAATTGAATTATTTCTTCCATTTACACTTAGAGGTCTCTATGCATACGTATGGTTGTGTTTGCCATGAGTATTCGCCTGAACACTGAGTTTTCCGAAACATTTGCTTGCTCCTACATTTAGTCTAGGAGGCTATGACAAATAGCCTCTGAGTATACCCAGCTCACCACAGCGGATTGCATCAGCCCCCATAAGTTCTCTGACACTGAAATCTAGAAATATATGCTTCTCATAATAAATGGAGTCTATTTACATTCTCTCGAACAGCCAATATCTCACTTTTTCTTGAAAGAAAAGAATAGGAACATTACTGGTGCCCGTTAGAGTTATGGATGGATACAGGATTATATATGCAGGGGCAGTTCTATTTTTCTCATCTCGTGCTTCATATTCTATCTTTACCATTGCATTATATCTTACAGCTTTATAGTAATGGGTAATTATGGTTCAAGTAGTGCACTAAATGAAGGTAATAAACGGCGAATATATCGCCAGGCCTCTTTATTTACAGTCATTTCTATGCAGCTGTACAATAAAACGGCAAAAGCGTACATCGCTATATTCATTAATTGTCATGCTTTTCAAAGTCTCATCCATCATTTCCTCAGATCATCCCATCTTGTACGCTTTTTTCTGATGATTTCTCCAAGTAAAGTTGAAGAACTTCCACCATTAAAAAGACCACGTGGCTCATCGATGTCACAAATTTTAATTCTTTTTTCACTCTCATTTCGTCCAAGCATCTCATCAAGTTCTCGATCTTTATCTAAATGAAGATATAAAGAATATAAAGGAAAAACAAAAAACTGCTTATTTCCAGCTTCGATCGAGTATATAAAAATATTTTGTAAAACTTCCACAAAACATTCAAATGAAGATGATCATTTAGCTATAAATTTCTGCTGAACGACTTTCAACGAGATGATTTTGAATCATTCCTTAGTGAATCTGTCTTTAGCTTACTCATATCTATAATTTGATAATTTACGAGAAAAGACAGAAAAAATTGATTAATGTTAGTTAAATATCTACTAATTTTTGTGATGATCCATCTCAATCTTTGCTTTAAATATTCATCAGAATCATTATCTGTATCGTCTCTCTTATGATTTGTTTTTCATCTACTCATTCGCTACCATTACAGATGCGCTATACATTCATTTTCATAAGAATTATTATCCGCCAAACGTTTGAAACTTATCAAATGATATCATATCCTTCAGTCGAAATATCCATTAGTAACCTAGAGTTAAACAATCTCTTCGATATCTTATTACCAATAAAGCAATTGGCTGGAATAAATCATACTGCGTTCGAATATCTCATATATATTTTCTATCTAGCACGTCGTGGAAATAAAAGGTTAAACATCATCATTATTAGTTGAAACACAATAAAGTAGTCATTAATACGTAATCTTTTGTCTAAGTGCTAGAAATTGGAAATTTGCAATAATAAATAAAGATATGTGCCATTACAAAAAAGAGGATCTGTCCTCGAAAGCTCGAAAAATGTACTTGAAATATCGCAATCACTGTAG
Source organism: Parelaphostrongylus tenuis (assembly GCA_019055375.1). Taxonomy (NCBI): domain Eukaryota; kingdom Metazoa; phylum Nematoda; class Chromadorea; order Rhabditida; family Metastrongylidae; genus Parelaphostrongylus; species Parelaphostrongylus tenuis. The sequence goes on along the minus strand of JAHQIW010004272.1, from coordinate 124,312 downwards.
AACAGAAGTGATCGACTTAGGAGCAATTCATTTGCCACAGTTTCACCCTCTATGACTAAAGTTTTTTTATAATAATAAAGGACCCTGTAAGCACTTGTTCCCTTGCATTCTCTAAATTTTCAACTTTCTGTGTGAACTGAACACTACGAAGTAAGTTAAGAGGAGAAGTTGTTCATGTTTTTATACAAGAGAGTTGTATAATTACTGCTAACAGCGCTGAAAATTACTAGTTTCATGAATGCGTATTTTATTCACAATTTTCTCACGGAACATTTTATGTCGACCGTGTGTTTAAATGTGAGATGAATCGAACGTTCATTCTGCAATCGTTGCCTATTTTAGAAGTAATCCATACACATTCCATAACAGTGAAACCGCTTGTAAAGCTAAAATGCTAAACCAAAAATAGCAAAATCTGCGACGAGAAAGTTGAAGGCGACACAGATAACATGATTTTTGCGGTATGCAATGTGAGGTTAACTCGTTTAAGTTTTAGTGTTGGCCTGACAATTTTTGGATGATTACACCAGTTGTTTCAATTATAAGATTTCGTCCAAAAAGGTCGTTCGCTGTGAATCAAAACAGAGCGACCGAAGACAACTAGCAAGACAATATCCTTCATGGTGCACTTATACTTTTGCTTACACCAATGTAACTTTCACGAGGGCAACATAGCCTGACTATTTCCTTCGAAAGCGAAGTTTTTGGCAAAATTAATTATATTGGGATATACATTACCAATAAGCAAATGATGATCAAACTACAAATTTCCAGTAAAGGAGTGTGACGTTTGCAAATTTGAGGTCTACAACCTACTCAGATACTCTATCTGGAATACTGTATGGAAGAGCCTTGAACTGAATGGCTCGTTTTCTCCTTCCTATTTTATTTCACTTCATTGCACATGGAAGTAATACTTACCACACAGCAACCGCATTCAACATCCACCGAAAAGCGTAATTAAAACGAATAATGAGTGTTCGTTAGGATCTAAGTACTTCTCAGATCTTCTGAAATCATGTTTCAACACACACAAACACACACACACACTCAACACACATACACATACACATACACATACATTAAACAATTTAAATACAATAGTCGTTGCCTTTACTTTCAATCCAACAAGATCTTTCCAATAACGAAAAGCTAATTGTCAAGTTTCTCATATGCCTTACGTCGGTATGCAATGCTTAGAGTTTCGTGATTTGAGATTTTCTGTAATGAAGTTAGAAGTATTAGAGGCTGTTTAGATCGTCTCCAGGCAGTCGAATGTATAACAAACAGCGGCAAACAGAAAATCTCAATCACAAAATTCTTCAACATTAAGTTCAATGAAGTCATCAACCCATGTGCGCGAACAGGCAGATTTTGTTGACAATACAATCAGTTGCTTTTCCTCTTTATTTATGTGTTTTATAATATATTTTCCAATAACATCGACAATGCTAGAGAGAGTAAGATTTCTTTGTTTGTGTTTCCTATATATCTTTCTGACGATTCTGTCCTTGTTTACATCATATCGCCGCTATCCGCTCTCCGTTAATTGTTCTTGAAAATATACGCAATTTCCACGCAGGAAATCAGTTTGTCACACTGTGTGAAAGAACAAGATGAAAGTGGATTCTCTGATACAACGTGTGCACCTCTCACCTCTAATCCGTCAAAAATCGAAAAGAACACACATTATTTTCGTATTTGCGTTCTTGCTTTTGCATGTGCTAATTGGTTTTTTGCACATCGTCAGTGCAATGATGAACCATAAATGTTCTTCAGAGAATGTCTAATGAGACGTGTGAACATTGGCAGAGTTTGTTCAGTCGAATAAATCACTACTTTCGTGATGATATCGTGTTGAATGGTACCGAGTATGCGTCAAAAGAAGTGCGTCGTTTGTTTTTCACTTTAGTAATTCACTTCATCACAGTTATGCCATACTAGTAAGTTTGAAACACACTCAACGCGTAGTGATTCTAATTAAGTAACTAGGGCTCGTTAACAGCAATTAACTAACTTGAAAGATATTTTGGCTCTCGCGTAGGTCATCAACATGCACAGAACGCTGTTATCGTGAAAATGTTGAAAGTATACACGATATTATAAAACGACCAAGCAAATGCTCATCACTCAATAACCAAAGTAAGACGTATAAGCAATTTTGCTGATAAAGTGACAAGTGCAAAAATATTGTCGGTGAACGTTTAAATATGCCAAAATCCATAGCAGAAATATTTCCGACAGTTGGTTATTTAGACGCTGCATTTCGGTTATACTACTTATCAACGCCAACAATGTAAACTCTAAAGAAATGATTGAAACATGAAGTTCAACGCTATGTAATAATGTACTATATTCAGCTTGGATACGCAATTACTGCCTCCTATCTTGTTGTAATTATCTTCGGAGCTTGTGGTAATTTCCTTACAATGGTGGTCGTCGTTCTCAATCCGAGCATGCGAACTACCCGCAATTTCTTCATCTTCAATCTTGCACTATCAGATTTTCTTGTAAGTTTTATTACCCATATATCACGAGGACTAGAAATTTTTTGTTAAAAAAAGCTATACAGAACAGAAGCTTATAGACTTTCAAAGTTTTGAAATAAAAGAAAACACAAAATCCCCAAACTTCTACACCATGGTTTACCCCAAAAATCCTACAAAGTTGAAGAAAAACTTCCTTTAATTTGATACTTACTCGTTGGTTGAATTATGCCTTGATATTCTGTTAGCAGAAAAATTCGTCCATTTTAGATGCAGTGAATGCGTATAAGGACGGTGACTTCACACCTTTTGATGCGTCTTAGACATGTCGGTTTAGGTTTGTACGGTAACAGCTCCAATGACGCTGTACACAGTGTTGTATATGTTTTGGCCTTTCGGCACAGCCTTGTGCAAAATCGCCGGCTCACTTCAGGGATTCAATATATTTCTCTCAACTTTCTCTATTGCGGCCATAGCGCTTGATAGGTAAATAATTGAATTTATGGTGAATAAATAAAGTTCTTCATCAAAATTTTTTCATTCGCAGATACGTACTAGTTATTTTTCCTACGAAACGTGAACGACAACACAACTTGTCACTAATGTTCTTCGTATTCATATGGGTTGTATCGTTGGTATTGGCTGTTCCACTTCTTATCGCTTCCGATCTTAATACTATATATGAAGATCCGTCGTGTGGAATCTCTCTCCGAATATGTCACGAACAAAACGATATTTGGCAAACAGTGAGAATTTATTCAAATTTTGATCTTTTGTTCGGAAACAAAGAAAGTAAGCTTATGTGCGGCAAAATATGTAGACTTTTAGATAACACGAATTTATAAAGTATGAAAAAGTTGCGTCCAATAATGTCCGTATAGATTTCAAATAGCATATATGAAGCCTTTGTGATAGTCTCCTGAATCGTCAACCGCAGTTTGCATCATCTGACTTAATCAGATTTTCACACCGAAAATTCAAAGCAGTGTTGCAGAAGCACTTAGCGTAAAAGCATTTCGGATAAATAAGCAGCACGAGACGGCTTTCTTTGCGCGTACTCCCTTTTTGGGCTAGCGTGAATGTGCGTACATAATGCAGCGGGAGTTTGAGAGAAAAGATTTTTAACCTTCTTTACAAACGGCGTCTACAGCGATAGTCAAAAGAAAATGCAAGTTAAATTAGAAAATGCTGTTTTCAGATGATGATCTCCAAGCAGACGTACACATTGTCAGTACTGGTAACGCAGTACGCGTTTCCGTTGTTCTCATTGGTTTTCGCATATAGTCGAATCGCCCATCGGATGAAATTACGATTTGCTAATCGCAGTATACCACTACCAAATTCTCTCGAACAGAATCAACGGCGTAGGTTCGTGTATTGCAGCCGTACTATTACAAAATTAGCGGCATTGTATCTAAATCTATATGTGTCTTCAACATGTTAAACTCTTTTTTAGATTCAAAACTACTAAAGATATATGCTTCTATAAGACATTGTCCACCACTAAATTGGCGTTTTAGGTCCGTTGTGGAGCGACAACGTCGTACTCATTTGCTTCTAATGTGCGTCGTGGCAGTGTTCGCTATCGCATGGCTACCGTTGAATGTTTTCCACATTGTGCGTACTACATAATTGCTCATCTTGATTTTGTAAATCCAGTCACAGCTTTTCCAAGAAAACTGGCAGGAGGAACGTAGAACATTAACTGATCTTCATTATCAAAGGAATGCTATTTGCTCACGTACTTAAACTAATTTTTCATTTTGCACTAAAACATGTGTCGTTTTGGAAATTTGGGGTGAAATTGGGATAAAGCAGAACTTTTCTCGGCTAGAAATCCTCATTTTCTTGCAGTCTGGATAGATGAAAGCGTCTGCGTTGAAATACCCCACAGTAGACAGACACAAAAATTCATATTAACCTGAACGTAAGCAAGTTTTAGGTAAACACGTTTGAGTGGGTTTCCTTGTTTTCCGTGTCGACATTCGCAGTTTGTCATGTTGCTGCGATGTGTTCTGCATGTTTGAATCCACTCATATACGCCTTTTTCAATCACAATTTTCGAACGGAATTCATCGCATTGTTTGAAAAGCTGGGATTTCGGTGAGTCACCTCGTATCGCATTTTCGTCAGCTGCAAATCAAACTGATTATTCAGAGTCAAACAAAAATCGGCGCAAAGGCTCTTCATTTTCTATTTTCTTAATCAAAACGGATTATAATCTTACGCCAAGGTTCCACTTTTTATCCTTAGACGACACTTATTTAGAAGTTCTTGGAAGCAAAAGAGCTTGAGTAGACAAGAATTGGGGCGGATCTGACATCTTTTAATAAGCTATTACTGGCTGTAATCATGTAATGTCAATGACCCGGGTGAAAGGAGAGACGTCCAAGAAAATCACATCTCCGTGACATTTATTAATTGTAGATTTCTCACGAATTATTTTTGTAGGAAGTTGCGTGGCGTGGTGTTCAGATGGGATCAGCAGCGATCTCATAAGATAAATATGGAACGCGAAGCGATGTCGAAATGCAACAACAATGGTGCTACACAAACACTTTTGACAACACCTATTGAGCACAACCTTGGAGACAGCATCATACTGAATCCAGACACCGACGAACAACTCTAACGAATCCACGAAATTATGGCAAAATTGTTTTTCGGCACTTTTTGTGATTCAATATTAGAATGTGTCTCCCCTACTTATTACTATTTAAGCGGATTAGTTGTATCTGAAAAAAAAAATTCTAGTACTTCTGCAAATTATTCCTTAGTAGTTGTAGGGGCTCAATTGAACTTAATTTACGGACGACTGAAATCATTATCTGCTGTTCTTTCTGTACTCGTTACAAACTTTATTGTCTAGGTAATGATGATCGTCCATTTGTGCGACATTTCTTATGTTATGATATCCACAACTCACTAACGACCGTCATAAATTGTCACTCTAACGTGGACTTTGCATTAAAATCAATGCATCCTTTAACTCTTCTCATTACGGTTACTGAAACTGCTTAGTGACTTGTTTCAAATTGCTGTGGCTCTAATGAAGTGAGACTTCTCTCGACAACGAGTATGTTTTCTTTTCATACTCTCACGCCGCGGTTTCGTTTCCATCGAAACGAATGAGAGCATTTCGAAACGGTATACCTTTTTTTCAAAATCATCGCTATTGTTTCCATTCGCACCGTTGGTAATCTTATGTCCCATTTCATAGGAAAATGGGTCCAAATTCATACTGCTACACTATTCTTGAGAAACATCGTAATATTTATGCTTTGTTTTTTCATTATGATGAAAGTTTCTTTCTGTATCTCCATCTACTGTTATTTACATACACTCAGTGATAATGAAATGTTAGTACCAAAATAATTTGTCTCGTCAACGAACTCTGCGGAAAATCAAGACAATTCTATCTGAGTCAGTATTTATTCAAGGACACCTTCTAAGATTGAGATGAGATGTATGCTAAATCATCAAATCTATACGTATATTATATTATACATACATACATATCTATAATGTAATACGAGCTGTCATCACAATTTGCAGTGCAGGTTCCAGCACCGCTTGCCTTCTGTTCGTCGTCGCATTCACTCTCTTTGAAAGACTTCAAATACTTCTCGTCCTGCTTCGGTTATTGTTTCAATATTTCGTCTTGAATGATGCCGTAGCATGCTGGTCGCAAACATTTTCCCTTGAAGTTCTGGAGGTAACCGGGCCAAGGGATTCAGGATGTTTGCTGGCTTTTTACAATAGAGTGCCGGAAGGGTAAGGGAGGTCGGATTGAATATCTTGCTTATAACTTACTTCCTGATGCACAGCATCTAATCACTGCGCTACCTCGCAGTTGTATATACAAAACGATTTCTTATACATATATATATATATATATATATATATATACATACATATATATATAGTTTGTCTAAATGGTCTTTTCGTAAGTTTTTACACTGGAGCATTAAACAACAAATTTATTGATCATAAGTGATAAAATTTGCCTAACAGTACTATTCAAAGTATGCGCCATCAACTAGAACACATTTCTGCCATCCCTCAGCCAGCAAATCGATATCTTTCTGTGCAGAACTTTCTGAAAAAAAGTTCTCTCATTTCTTCAAATATTCCAACCGTAAAACACAGTAGAAATAAATGACTCCATATAACTAAAGAAATAATCAAATTATGCTCATTAGATCAACAAATATAACAATAAATAAAGAAGTCTAGAATATGCTTCAAAAATTGCCTCCTTTGGCCTCTATACATTTGCGGAGTCGCTTGCAAGCTTTTCCAACGATACTCGCACACGTTTTAACATTAATTTCTTCACCAATGTGTGAAAAAATCGTTTTAAGCGCGTTTAGGCTAATGCAGCGAGTCCTAAATTTTTTCTCCTAGTATGAACCACACGTACTAATCCATGGGGTTAACCTCCATGAGTTTGACGACCAAATGTCGTTACCCCAAAAACCTGGAAACTGCTCTTGACACGCGGCAATCCTTGAGCGGGCCGAATGAGCAAGAATTCAGTCCTGCTGAGGCGTAAATCCGTCAGCACTAAAGTGCTGAATACTGAGAAGCTCCAGTGCGCCCTCTGAAACTTGAGTGTTAGCTGTCATCCTTGATTTTTACGTTTGGTTTATGAAGGCCAGTTGCGCCTTCTCGTGGCGGAATTAATATTTCAGACCATCACAGAGGCCCAAAAATTACTGTGGTTCATAGTTTTGCTACCGTAGACTTTTGTTAACACTTCTTGCGACTAGTAACTACCAAGGCGGTGGTCAATCCTGATATGGTTTGTTCTTGACTGGGCTTTCCGGGTAAAAACATCGGATTTCTTCTCAACTTGTGTGGCCCTGCTAAGTAGTTGAAGCTCCGTCTCCTTTTACTACGCAGTCCCACACCCAAGAACACCTCCCATTCACGATGAGGTTATAAATCATTTGAGAGAATGAGAGTGAGTATAAGTTCATTGAACTTTGACATATACATGACCCTGCTTTAACAAATGATCTTGTACTTAGCACATTTCCAACCAACTGGTGTACCGCGGGTTAAGCACGGTACTCGCCGTTTTGTGGTGATCGGAGTAAAGATTTCACCTCACAACGAGGCTTTTACTACTGCACTGTTAGCAAACGTTTACACCAGCTGGCTGTTCTTCCGGAACTAAGTGTTTGAAGCCTTTTCAATCTTTCTAACTTTATTACTCTATCGCAGATCTACACTCGAGAGAACTTCTTACCCACTACGAGGTTTCAATTTTGTGCTGTAATCGGAACATTGGATATTGATTGTTCAAAAAAACATTAAAAAAAGGAAGGACTTTTTAACACAACTGGAAAGCACTGCGAATCATTATGCACACTTGTTAATTCCGATTAGCCGCTGATGATAATTTCTTCTAGAGCAGACTCGTCATCATGTAGTAGTAAGTGCAAAATTGGTTAACACAAAGCGTAAAAAGGTTTTGAGAGAAATCAAAAATTCAAAAGAAAATGCATTGTTTGTGCGTACTAGGACTGAATGATAATCGATGTTCAATGAATACTGCCACGCTTTGTGCTAGCTTATGCTATACCAACTGCTGCAGGATAGTTTGCAAAATCCAGTTATTATGTACGGAGAATCGGTATCAACAACTCTCCTGTATAAAAGAGATCCCTCAAAATAGGTAACTTCGACTGAGCTTTGGTCTACTGGTCTCGATACGACATGACCACGAAGACCCACTTTGGAAGAGGGAAAAACTGTGGACTGTCAGCTCGCATCAACCTCTGCTTTGAAGTAGGCGAATTCTTGAGGTATCTGCCGACCAAGGTCTTTCATAAACTTTTGTTAACTTAGAAGTGAGAGCAAATGCATTGATTAACCTTGAATACCTCCCTTCATTGAGCCTAAATTTAGGTGTTTTTTCAACGTTTCCTCTTCTGTACTGAGCTTACACGAGGTTTTTATAAAACCTTTTTTATTATGACTAACGATTCGGCAGTCTTGCCTTCAACAGTGCCACGGTTACTCGAAACGAGTGTCCATAACAAACGATGTTGGTCGTTGTAGCCGTTCCATCATACGAAGATCAATTGCCGAGGACATCCGCTTCGAATCATCATGGCTCTGATGGAGACGACTGCCGAAACGTTAGCTATATTGATCAATATCTATAAAAAACCTTATATTAGCTCAGCAATGGAAACAAAACATTGGTCAACCGCGTAGGGGTTTGAGAGTCTATTGTAAAAAGAGATTCAAAAGCAGAATCATTGATTTAGTCAACACAGAGCGAAAGTAAACAATTATCTGTCAAAACAGTATTTCGTGTCACTAATCCTAATCATTTCATCTGAACATATTCAAAACTTTAGTCAAAACTGTCATAAAGACCATGATCACTTTATAGAGCAAGAAATAGAAAGCTGAAAAAACATTTAATTAATGATTTCGCAGTAATCGACCTGAACCTATGAATTATAAGAAACCAGACCTAGAGACAGGACTAAGGCTGACTTAATAACTTTACTTTGACAGCAAAAGACTCGAGTTCATTGGTGATCAGAAATTTTATCAAATGTAGACAGCATCATAATGGCAGAGCCTGAGGATTGATAATCTGTCATATTGAAAAAAAAATAGTACATTTCCATGCCCAAACCCATTTTTAGCTCCTAGTAAAAAAACGCATCTTTTGCTTTGACTTTCGTATTTCACCGTGATAGTAATAGTGAAATTTTATTTCATTTTCCGCTAGGCAAAGCTTTGATTACCTTCCAGTTATAAGGGTACAGATATTTGACCTCATTCACTGAGCAGGAACTATTCATAGGAGTGTTAGTAATTTTGAAAGCCTAGATTTCTGGCTACAGCCACTTAGCTGGTTTTCTAGAAGACCTTTCCATAACCACTTGAAACCCAAAATAAGAATATGTTTTCAAAACCGCGTGTTCTTTTCTCATCTCTCATATAATTCTCTGGACAAAAATCCTTCCTTGGAGTGCTAGTACTCATTCGATGGCACACGCTTCGGAGGACTCAAAAATACGTTGGCTCTTAGAAATGCTTTTTTGATAGTGCTGTGGGTGAAAGGAAAGACTTGTGCTTTACACCTCGCCAAAAAAGCTCTTTCTTGAGACTATCAGTAGTCATTCGACGGTTTAGGTATCGTGGATTCCAATGCTATGCTTATTGTCTAAAAATACTGTCTACAGGGAAAATAAAACAGAGTTCTACATCTTCTGTGAGCTTGTTTGCCGGCTATTCCTTGGGCAGGGAGAGAGGTAGGGCAGGGACGAGACGAGGCGGGGCGATCAACAGCGCTGAACATGTTACTATTCAATTAAGACTTTTTTCCGCTTTTAAAGAATCTCCAGATAAAACGAATGACCATGATACTACGAAAGCTTCTCCACACATTGATATGCCTTGTGTTTCCAGCGATTTATACGCGTATAGAAATGAAGATGCATGACGGATATAAAAGACATTCTTTCTGGATGCTATAGTGTTATAAAAGGATAGTTTAGAAAATGGCTATGTGGTGCTGCAGTCAAAAATCTAAGCTTGCGAATGATTACTAACACTCCTATAAGAGATTATTGCGCAGTAAATGAGGTCGAATATTCTTTTCCCCCTTGCAATCGGAATCACCGGTTTTTGCTTCAAAATTCATTGATCGACTGATAGCTTAATTTTTGATGACCTTAATAGCGCAACTGGTTCCTTGAAAAACTTTTCCTTGTGCTGCAACACTGAAATTGAGATTTCATTTCGTACGCGGTCCTCATACTTTGCTTAGGTATGTGAATGGATTCCACGACATTAGCATCAAATTATGATTGTTGCGTTTTTATTAATAATTCTTTAGCACTTTTAGCACTTTATTTGATTCGTCATCACACTGTGGTTTTTTTTACACTGTAAGGATTCCAGTACTTCTAGCATTCGCTTCGTTTTTTTTTGTCTTCTTCCTGAGTGGTGTAAAGTACTGGTTAAGCGAGTTTCCTTGCAATCTCGACAATAGCCGCCTCATTGTGGTGTTCCATAGAACGTTGGAGTTGACTGTCGGAAAGAAGTGGGGGTGAAGACGGGCCCCACGCGCGCAGTGACCAACATCAGAACCAATCGGCCATGGCGCCCATGATAATCACTCAATAGCTAGAATTTCGACTTTTTGAAGGATATCTCAAACGGGCTGTATATTGTGCTGTGGCAGTGAAAATAAAATTTTATTTCATAGTGAAGTTTTTTCCCTGGGCAAAGCTTTTCCGTCAAAAATTAGGTATCGATTCCATGGAACAAATCTTAGAAATTTTGTGATGTACCTGGTTTTTTGAGAAAACTTTTTATTGCGCTGCAACACTAAAACCAAGATTGCATTTCACGAGCGGTCTCATGTGAATTGCGTTGCGCGATCGATACGGACAACCTTTTATATTATCCACTAAGAAATATGCGCCGACTGCAAAACCCAAAATTCTTTTGTGTGAAAAGCGCACTAATGAAATTTTCAAAGCAAGCGTACCGTCGAAATCGTATAGATTTGTACTATTGAATGGTTGATGAAATTCTGGAAGGAAAGCTTTGTTCAGCGAAAAATGCTTGAGTGTGGAATAGAATTTCATTTTCGCTTTTTTAGTGCAATAAAAAGGCCATCAAAAGAAACGAAGTACACCGTTTAAATTTGAGCTATCGAATGATCAACAAAACGCCTGAAAAACCAAAAAAAAATTTTTTTCAAGGAACTGAACATGGTGCAAATAGGGTGGAAGTACCAAGGAATTCTTCTATTTCTTTTAAGGTAACTCCTGCCAATAACTAGCATTATGTTGCATCATTTTTAGATATCCACTTGTGCTTGAACATTGAGCTGGGGCGGAGAAGACAGTAAAACATTCTGTTTTGAGTTGATATGTACTGCGTAATGTTTGGAAGCTTTTACATGGCTTGGCAGCTTCAAGGTTCAGTCTAAGATAGGCCCAAGGAAGAATGAGTATTCTTTTTTGAAAGCACAATTCGCACTAAGGGTTTCACATGGCAATCACAAAAACGACTGATCTTATACCAATAAAGATACACTTAACGCCAAAGCTTCAACGTTTAGGCCTCCAGCATCTGTGCCTTTTCAAAAAATTCCAGAAATTTCCTTTCAGTTGGTCGCTTTAAGCCATGGCACGATGCTATAAAGGTATATTCAATAATACTGAGTGATATGGAAGACTTCGGGCATCAGACGGAATCGAACTCGCATTTCATGCTCCCGAGGGTCGCGTGCTAATCCATTGCGCCGAAGCTCCTGTTTTGTCATTACTCTTGCGACGCAGGGTATCGATCTGTCAGCAACCAACCATCATCATTTTGGCCTGGCAAGATATATCGACATTGAACCCAGTTACGCTGAGAGATATTTGGCGATGTTACAAATATGTGCCCAGTAGTGTTGAATATTGTGCAAAACTCTAAACGTCAGACGAAAATCGAACCCGGATTTCACCCTTTTTTAGAGACGCGTGCTAACCAAAGATAAACAGGTTGGCGATGCAATGAGAAAAACTGGTGAATATCATCAAAAAAAGATTAGCTTGTAGCATAGAAGCACAAAATTACCTTTACGACGGTAAATAGCGAAAAAAAGTATATGGGTTTGGGAGTTTATGTGAGTGACGTATTTATTAACACATCCGACACTGAACAGAACTAAGCGGTCAGTCTTTGGTGAATATTTCATAATCATGATTTTGACAGTTGTGGATGGGTCATGCAGAAAGGTGAGCAATTGCACAATAGTGATAGAACTTGGTGTGCTGACGTGATGAGAAACGAATGTGTAGCGAAGGCTTTTCTCTCTATCGTCTGATTTGGGGTACTGAACCAATCTTCATAAATAGCTGATAGGGCCGTCGTTCTGCTAATGTTGATTTCAGAGATTTTCATTTATTCACTTATTTGATCAGTCTCACAACTTTTTGTCACCTTGCGGATTCCAGTACTTCTGGCAGTCAATTTGTTCTACGTCTTCTTGAGCGTTGGTTGTAAAATACTGATTTAGCACTTCTCCTTGCAATCTCGAGGATAAACTGGTTGTGGTGTTCCATGAGACAGGCGCTCGTTGGTAGGTGTGAGAGAATGTTGGGAGGTGGGAATTGGTCCGCTGTCGCGCGGTGACGAGCGCCACATCCATTCGGCTAAGGCCATACGTATCCAAGGAAATTTCACTGAAAAAGGGTTCTGAGCTGGTTGCTCTTTGACTTCTTCGCTACATACTCGATGCTTTTGTGAAATATCAGTACATCGATTTTTTCTCGTTTGACTGTGAAACCATACTTTTTTTCTTGTGCACTTGCTGACGTTTACTGCCATATTGTCCCCAGTATTCGCAAAATATTCTTGATGGCTGCTGCAAATAACTTCAGTGAAGAAATATCGATTTGTCAAACTTTCCTTTTTAACATCGATGCCACAGTAGACTGATCAAATTCCAATTGTAAAGTTGTTATACAGCTCGTCAAAGAAAAACGGGTGCTCCATGTGTTTTGAGCTTCCACTACCGCTCTCCTCTTAGAATAGAGGCGAAAGCCGTTGTTTTTCAGCTGGTCATTGTGAAGTAGTGTGTATCGCGTTCAGCTATACTATCACAACGGTCCTCTTGTTTTGTGGACTTGTTATTTTCTACTAAGCCTTCTTTGACGCTGTGTCGACACACGCTATTCAGTATCTCTCCAACTGTAATGAAAATAACTCTTTTCAGGAACCTGTATGTGGCGGGAAATTTCACTAAAGTTTCCGAAGTGGTGTAAGTCTTTCTTTCAACAATGCTGCTTTGGCTGTTCTCATTACCAAAGAATTTGCATTCTGAAGACTATTATGGTTTTGAAATTCAGGTCAATGTGTTGATTAGAAATGAAAATACACTTTTGAGACATGAGCGTGTTGATTACTCACAAGACTAGACGCTGTAAGGCTTTTTTCGATCGACTGTAACACGTCACAAGTTGGAAAGGAGAAGGGCTGAGGAAAAATTCCCTTATTGCCGCATTTGATATTGAGAAAAAGGATTTGTGTTTTGATTTGTAATAAATAAATTTGTGATAATTGTAGTAGTAAGCAATTGTAACATAATTGTAATATAATGTCGAACAAACTTGCAATAATCTGATAACACTGAACTAAATGTCGTAAGTGAATTTCCTCTTTACGTTTTCAAATAGCGGCCATTCCGAATGGGCTTCATTAGGCGACAGCTCTACACTTGTTAGTGGCCAAGAGTCAGCAGCTTTTGCGCATGCTATCCCTATCTCCACGGCTTTGACAAATTCTGCTGCTTTTAACTGTCTGAACTTATTTTATCTTTTCTGTGTAAATTTTACACGTCTGCAAGTAATGTGATTATGTGCACCTTGTGCTGTTCCACGCTGACTCACCGGCTTCATTGTCCCTGGAGTGTAAAACTTCTTTTTTGAGCCTTCAAACTCCTGAGCCCTCTTAAAATTTTTGTAAACGCGCTCTGTGAACTGCTGCCCCTCGTCAGTGTTGATAACTAATCCTTCCAAAAGTCACCTAACAAGTGAAAGTTCCTCAGTATACAAATGTTTTAACATTGTCTTACTTGTGTTCTACCGCGTTCCTTCTGCTCTGTGGAATGAGAAGATTTAACAAAGGAGGCAATGACTCGATCACCTGTACGTTTAGGAAAACAGCACAGGTGGCCAGACAAAGCGTGCTAAGCTGTTATCCTTTACAACTCGTGTATCACCATCGCATGAACACCGCAATTTCTGCCACTTACCTTTCTTCATAATCCATCCGCTTACTACTTCTGTACAACTGTCGAAGTCACGATTATGAACTAATCACCAAAGACTGGAGCCGATTAGTTCGTTATAGTATCGGATGTGATGATAGGGAACTAACATGAAATGCCAAACCTATCAGCGTATTCACCAGCTTTTCTCACTGTATCGCCAGCCTGTTCATCTTTGGTTAGCAGGCGCCTCTAGAAGGGTGAAATCCGAGTTTGACTCCCGTCTGACATTTGAAGTTTTACATATCATTCGGTACTAATGGTGTGCATTTGTAAAATTGTACCATTTCTTAACGCGGATAAATAGAAAAAGTTCTAGTTGATCATGATGAAGCTCTCGGCGTTGATCAATCCCTGAGGGATGCACTATGCATTCGGCTTCAATTTTTAACTTCGTTTGAGGTGATTGAATGCACATCTGGCCTTTACAATGACTCGCGGTGGCCTCCCGCTGAACCGAGTCAGTGCTGCTTATCCTCCCAGACAACTCTGAAACCTGCCTGGTACCAATTTACCGACCCCGGAGGGATGGATGGCTTGGTGGGCCATGAGCGCGAGATCGAACCACTGACCTCGTGTGCGATGCAGAGCACCTCTAACCACTGCGCGACATGCGCTCGTAGTTGATCATAGAAATATCAAATATCTCTCAGCGTAACTGCTTCATATCGATATGCTTTACTAGGCCAAACAGATGACGCTTGATCGATGCTTTGTGTAACAAGTGTGACTAGAAAATACGAGCCTCAGTAGTGCAATAAGTGAGCCTCCTTAGTGCAATAAGTTATCACGCGACCCCGCAGTGGAATGAGGGTTTGGTCCCCTCTGATGTCCAAGGTCTTTCATATCGCTCAACATTATTGTATGTGCATTTGTATCATTGTGTCATGGCTTAAAGCGTCTAAATAAAAGAATTCTAGTTGATTGTACCTACTCCTTTGATTCATAATTTCCGGAACTTTTGAGTGGCACAAATGTTGAATGTCTAAAGGGCAAAGGCCTCTTTGGCGTTATGTGCGTCTTTATTCATAGAAGATTGATCATTTCTGTGGATTCCATGTAAAACTCTCAATTCAAATTGTGCTTCGCGAAGTAGAAAACTCTCTTTTTTGGACCTAATTTACACTGAACCTTGAAGTTGCCTAGCCATGTAGAAGCTACTAAACATGCCGCAGTACATTAAAATGTTTTAATGTTTTCTTCGCCACAGTCCAATGTTCAAGCACAAATGGACACCTAACAATGATGCAACATAATGCTAGTTACGGGCAGGAGCTACATTAAAAATCTCTTTCTTTGTACTTCTCTCATATTCTTACTATTTTCAGTCCCTTATAAAAACAATCTTTTGCTTTTTTTTAACCATTTATTGATCATTCGATAGCTCGCATCTCGAGAATTCAAACGGTGTACTTTAATTTTTCTTTATGGATCTTCTATTGCGCGGTAAGGTGGAAATAAAATTTCATTCCACACTCAAGCAATTTTCGCTGCACAGAACTTTATTTTGAGAATTTCATTAGGCGTTTGATAGTACAGGTCTCTACAATTTCAACGGTGAACTTGCTTAAAAAAATTTATGAGAACACGTTGTTGCAGCCAAAAGAATTTTGTGTTACGCAGCTGGCGCAATTTCTTGTTGGAAGGTATGGGAACGAATGAGTAATTTGACTATACATCAAATTTCTTGATATTCCAAACTTCCTGGAATACTATGCATGCAGTATGAATGTAGTTCTAACAAGAAAAGATTCAGTAATTGCCGTCACTTTACTAGCTCCTGATTATTAGGCATATTGAAATCGAGCGTGGCCTCAAGAAAACACTCGAAACTTCACAATTCGAAGTAACACGGATACGGTATAAATACGTCTTCCATTTTAGAGGAAATTTGATGCCGTATGTTCCCAGTGCTCTCTTAAGTCCACGCTCAAATTTTAAATGCCCGATTAGGTGTTTAGTAGAGTGAAAGCAATTTTGGAATACTCCTTGTTTGTTAGAACTACATTTATACTGTATGCGCATTATTCACAGAAAATTGGGATTATAAGATTTTTTGATTCTCGTAAAATCATTGATGGACAGAAATCTACCGAGAATAGTAAAAACTAAGAGCTTCCGAATCGTGTGACATTTCTAGGCGGCTGCCCCTTTCCTCTAGACCCTCGGATACCGCTCAGCTGGTGTTGCCATGTAGTATTGCCAACGAATAGCACGTGAGCGCTCAACAAAAGTGATTATGCGCTCGAAGTTTGACCACCCGAGGCTCTGAGATATGCTTACATCTCAACATCCTTACGATCTGCCATTTCACATTGTAAATTACTGCTATGGAAAACCAACAGATCGGCAGTACTGGGAGAGCACCACGCAGCGGTGGTAGTGGGACCGCCCCCTTTTCGGCACCGCTGGTAGCGCTATAGGCTGCTGACTGCTGCGGTGTTTACTGACGAGGTGACAACGGGAGAGCGCGGTAGTGATGATCGCGACGCAACCGCGTCGCGTTGTGTACAAAACCCACTCTAAAGTACAACAGCATACGAGTAAAACTACACCAGTAACTCGTCAGTACTACTTCTGCTTTTTTAATGTCTGTTTTATGTTCCTCTGTTTGAATACTACCGCAGACTGGCAGATGTTTGATCACGTGACGGGTTCCCGCGTAATCACGTGATGTTCACATGTGTTTCATTGCTTGTCGAAAAGGATTTCCAGACAGTCACTTTAAAGTATTCAAGAAACCTCTTCAACAAAGCGAGAGCCACTCAAAACAAGGAGAGTATACAAAATGGAAATGTCAATTTTGTTTCAAACAACTAATCGGCCATGGGAATAAATTTTGAAAATTAAAAGATTCAGTGTTGTCCCCTCTTTGATGGAGGTTCTGCAGATCGGTTGTCATCCGAATTGAGCCCGCTCGCTGTCGACTCAGAGACACGATACTGGAGCCTGTTAGCTGTCAGTTCACAATCAGCGTTATCATCCTTAAAATTAGCGCTCAACTAGAAAAAAGGTGAAATAAATAGTGAAATTAAATCAAATTAAATTAACGCAACATTAACTGTTCTTCACAATATCAACACTGACACCAGCAGATAATAAAGTATAAACATGATAAATTCATCATTGATTTCAATTGGTAACATAAATTTCGAAGATTGAATACCACAAATTTACTGAGACTCTGGATTGGCCAAGACGAAAGGCCATGCGCAACTGATGATGCTGGCAAGGCGAAACGCGTGTATTGTACTGTAGAAGTGCCCATAACAGATACATGTATGGCTTACAATTGATTATTAGGCATTTTGAAATCTCATGCGTTGTCTGAGTTTGGAACCGCTCATCCTCATGATTTGAATAAAAACTGCGGACGAGAAGTGGAACTCCTGTACGTGCAGTGTCGTTCTTGATAGGTAAATCAATTCTCAGAGGGATCCCGCCATCACTGGCGCGTCGTTTCTGGAGAATCCCAAGCAACGGGACCCCTTCATGTTCACTTGGGTTATCGATTACTTGCGTTAAAAATTTGGCATATATGTTACAGAGCTATCTCGAGGTACCAAGGAAAACAATCATCGATGAGGTGTCAACATGCCTTTGTCTAAGCATACGGGAGAGATGCCAAAGTTTTTGTCAAAGCCATGCATAAGTCCACCAATCTCCAAAGATGAAACAATCATAGTATATCAGGTAGAAGAATTGGGACCGCATGTAGTTTGTCCAACTATCTAAACTCCTCTCCTTTCAAACGCTTTTTATGCTCAAAATGATATAATCTGATAAGGATATAGCATGTTTTGAGCCGTGAGGTCTAGCGCTATACAGGCGCCTGTTTCGATTGATGCTAGTGATGAGCCCTAATGGGACGAAACAGGCGCTTGTACAGCACTAGACCTAACGGTTTAAAACATCTTATATTGTTATTATATTACCCAAACTCCATGTGCTTTCATTCAAGATTAGACTACCAACCTTTCCTACCAATACTTGTATTTATTGCTGTAATACTCTATTTTTTCTGAGAGATTTCACTTTCTGATTTCATTCATTGTGCAAAACACGAGGTGTTACATTGAACTTTATTTCACAGCCGACGTTTCGGCACTTTGCCTTCTTCAGAGTTTGGAAAGGTCAAATTGTCCGCAATCCAATAGGTCAAACACCTCCATTAGTCCTTTAGAAAAAATCACCAGACCTAGATTTTAATAGCATCAAGCACAAAATCAGCTCTCAACATACTCACCGCTTTTTATATGTGTTTCACTGAATGACCCAAGTGAAGATCACCCGAAGGAAATCAGATAGGCTCGTAATGCACCTTACCCATCAAAACAACAGTCTTATATACCGACTCAAATCACGAGTGATAACGAGGCATTCCTCCCTCTGGTTTATGGTTGGACTGGTCGTATTAATCCAAGACGCTTCCAAGGTCTTTCGAGCCAATGTTTTTTGTTCTGCGCAAGGATGGTGACTTTGATTTCAAAATAATCTCCGTCTTGCTTCTGTGCTCCATGCGTCCCTAGCGGGGTGTTTTGTCTATCAAAGAGCGGCCTACCCGTATCGCCAACATATCACAACACGCTTTGCAAGAGATTAGGTAGACTGTACTTACGCTCATTCAATCACCCTCTCTGTCGTTAGGACATATTTTGTAGTCTTTCCTTAAACAGAGGCGGTCATGCAAGCGGTTGCGAACTAGCTGGCGTTTTGAAGTATTCGGTGGTATTTCAGCAATGGCCACCGATTGCTCTAAACCCGCTCTTTTCAACAGTGTTTTATAGCTGTACTAACCTCATTTGGAAAGAACGGGAGGATAAACGAGACTTTCCTTTCATTTGAGTTTTCGTTTGGAGCCGTACTCTTTCCTCTAAACAGCCGAGGGGCTACAAATTCGTATCCATTAGAAGTGGCTATTTCCTGAGCCAGTTTCACAGATTTTACTCTCTGCTCCTCCCCGGTACATACATTGGCTGCTGTTCGAGGGTACCACTTTGTTATGTGGCCACTCTCAGTTAAGCTTATTTGCACCTTCATGCATGAGAGCCAATCGTCTTTCGGTATCTCACGGGTGGATTTTATATACTCTGACTGGTCACTCAACCATCTAAAACAATTATCTAGCTCCTCTTAAGTGGAACAGATAACCAAACAATCATCTTTATACCTACAGTAGAGTAATGGTCGGAGATCCATTACAAGTCACACATGAGCTTCTGATACAACACCAGGAAGCTGTAAAAATGTACGGCTTGTTGATTGAGCACTTCATCGTCCTATTGAAAGAGCGCCCGAACTGCTCAATCTTCAGATGGTCCGGGAAATATTATACTCAAATGAGAGGGCTGGCAATGGGGCAGCGACTGGCACCTAGCCTGACGATTGCCTTTCTGTTCAAATGGAAGCACCACTAATGGATCTCCGGCCATTGCTCTACTGTAGGTATATAAATGATTGTTTGGTCATCTGTTCTACTCAAGAGGAGCTAAGTAATTGTTTTAGATTGTTAATTGACCAGTCAGAGTATACAAAATTTACACGTGAGATAACAAAAGACCATTGGCTCCCATTCTTGAACGTGCAAATAAGCTTAACTAAGAGCGGCTACATAACAAAGTGGTACCGAGAGCCAAGTAATAAGAATAACCTGGTTCACTATTTCTCTTCTCATCGCTCACATACGAAGAAGGCGGTAGTAAAAAACATGTCTCGAACAGCAGCCAATGTATGTACTGGGGAGGAGCAGAGAGTAGAATCTGTGAAACTGGCTCGGGAAGTAGCCACTTCTAATGGATACGAATTTGTAGCCCCTGTGCTTAGGTCTAGAGGAAATAATGCGCCTCCGAACGAAAACTCAAATGAAAGGCCATTATTGAAATACCACCGAACACTCTAAAACGCCAACTAGTTAGCAACCGCTTATGCGACCGTCTTTGTATAACGAAAGATTGTAAAATGTGTCCTAACGGCAGAGACGGTGATTGCATGAGCGTAGGTACAGTCTACCTAATCTGATGCATAAGCGTGTAGTGATAAATATATTGGCGAAACGGGTAGGCCACTCTATGCCCGCATAGAAGAACACCTAGCTGACAACGTCTTAATAGACGGAACACCTTGCTAGGGACGCATAGAGAACAGAAACACGACGGAGCCGATTTTGAAATCAAAGTCACCATCCTTGTGCAGGAGCAAAAAACATCAGCGCGAAAGACCTTGGAAGCGTTTTGGATTAATACGACCAATCCAACCATAAACCGCAGGGAGCAGTGCCTCGTTATCACTCATGATTTGTGTCAGTATATAAGACTATTGTTTTGATGGGTAAGGTGCATTACGAGCCTATGTGATTCTCCTTCCGGTGATCTCCACTTGGATCATTCAGTGGAACACATGTAAAAAGCGGTGAGTATGTTGAGAGCTGATTTTGTGCTTGATGCGATTGAAATCTAGGTCTGGTGAATTTTTCCAAAGGAGTAATTGAGGTGTTTGACTGATTGGATTGCGGACAATTTGACCTTTCCAGGCTCTGAAGAAGGCGAACTGCCGCACCGTCAGCTGTGGAATAAAGTTTAATGTAGCATCTCGCGTTTTGCTTAAGGAAAAAAATCATGAATTGTATTGGAGCATGCCGAGGTTAATGAACTGTCGGTCTTAGGATTTGTTAGGTTTTACTTTGCTATACACAAACGAAGGTAGTTTCGACTGCTGCCGGATGGACTCTCCGTTGGAAATCGTATTTTTATCAACGGAAAATCGCAGTCTTCAACAGCAGCCGTATATAAAAGAGTATTGCCGAGTGGAGGTTCTCTACTGAAACAGTTCTCCACAAAAAATTACAATTTTTTGGGTAAACGACAATTCAACTATAAAAAAATCATATCATGAGAACGAAACACTGTGCGATATCGCTCGTACAACAACCTAAGTAAGTATTCCATTGAAGGAGATGCATATTGACTTCAACATCAGTTCAAACAGTTTATGTTTTTAAACATAAAAACCACTGAGCTCAGACACGCCGCTTAGTTTTTTTCAGCCAATGTATCACTATGTATTCTCACGCAGGATATTTTTGAAAAGAAAGGATCGATGACTAATAAGGAATTTCATCAAAGCTTTGAGCGCCCTTTTTGATTGTTATTGTTTTGAAAACTCTTCAGCACCAGAGATGTTTTGATAGTTCTTGCTGACCTGGGAAAAATTTTCATAAAAAAATTGTGTGGCTGACAAATGCACAAGAAAAATGATGAAATGAAAGATGGAACTGACTAATACATTACCAGATAGGATTACCACAAAAGTAAGCAGACATCTTTGATTTTAGTATCAGCAAGAGCTAGTTCAGTTCGGACATTGACTCCAGTGAAAGGAATTTGTAATGGCATACACTAGTATCAAAGGAACAAATGACGTCCATTGACGATGGGAAATAGCGAATAGAATGCTTATTCGATCAGATATCATTCGTGAACACGGCTCATGGAAGTATATATTTAGTACATCATAGAAAAGTTGGATTGAAGGTATACTATGCCATAGAAAACTTGAAGTGGAGAAAAGGATCAAAACTATTACGAAATGGACCTATATACCCTACACAAGTAATCTTTAATTGACGGCTGCACACCAACTACGTCACGAATGAAACAAGTCTCTTACATTGGCTAGTTTTCTCACGTCGTTAAAAGCATTATGATCTTTGATCATACCAAAAGATACCATTCTACAGAGGTTCCTGATAAACTATTCTAACTAAAAAGCTTCGTCGGTGGTCACAGGGATGAAACATAACAACATTCGCAGCAAACACAACAACATCCTGAAAAGCATAACGATACAGAGGGAACCAATTTGTCATTTAAGAAGGCAGCCTTTATCAGTGAATCCTTTCGATTTGTATGAAGCCCTTTTCCACCTCCGTTCTGTGCATATCAACTGTAAGGGCAGCAAAGGCTGAGAACATTGGCTATTCGAAATAATGTATTTTAGGAAATCACTATGTCTCTCATCAGTGATAGAGAAGGTGCATCATCTGCCAACGATCTCATTTAAATTTGCTGTACTCACATGGAAATGCTTGTCTACAGAATTTCACATCTTGATCGTACGCTGCAATAAATAAATATCTATCGTTTTTCGGTCATCAGGAAGTAAATGATTATTCGACCTCATTCGTCGGACAAAACTTTTCATAGGAGTGTTAGATGGTCATTCTAAAGCTTAAATATCAGACTAAAGCTACGTGGCCTGTTTTCAAAATGCCCATTTGTAACGCTGTAACATTCAAAAGTGGATTTTGCTTCACGCGACAACCCTTCTTTTTTCTTATCTCGCCTATATCTCACTGAACAATATTTCTTCCTTGAACTGCTAGTAGTTTTCGATAGCACAAGTCTCGAAGAACTCAAAAATGTGTTGTTTTTGGAACAGCTCTTTTGACAGCGCTGCAGGAAGAAGATAATTTCGTGTTTTACACCTCGCCTGATAAAGCTCTTTGATTGAATTATTAGTAATCATTCGACAGAGTAAGTTTCAATGATTCTAACTCTGCGCTTATGTTCTGTAAGAATCGCTTTTCACTGCAGTGTAGCACGAAATTGGATCGAATTTACATATTCGACGAGCCTGTTTACCAGCCCACCGTCGAGTCAGGGAGCTGGGCGATTGATCGATGCTCTGATGGGTTGAACATGTGAGGTACAACTTGATTTCAGCTGGAACTCATCTCTCTGTTTTGAAGGAAACTTCCTAAAAAACGACTGACTCAAATACTACGAAACTTTCTCTACACATTCATATGCTTTTCGTGTTTCCGACGGATAATATGCGCAAAAAAATGAAAGTTCACGGAGGGCGTAAAACATAATTTTATTGTTAATGCTAGAACTTTATGGAAAGGTTTTTTTTTTCTAAAAACCGCCCAAGTAAAGCTTTAGCCCGAAATTTAAAATTTCGGATGATTACTGACACTCCCACGAAAAATTTTTGTCCATCGAATGAGACTAGAATTGATTTATCTCCGGATAACTGAAATGAGTCATATAATATATTATATATATATAATATATATATATATATGCCTATGTATACGTGTGAATATAGGACTTTAGTTCTATGGAAAATAATTTGGAGCACTTTTTTGCACAGCTCTGAATTTGTAAAAAATCCTCCTTCCAGAACCTGCTGAAGTTGCGACTATTTTTCTCAGGATAATAGTACTATTTCATTGATAGCGCTCTCTTTTCTATGAAATTTGGAAATTGCTCCCTTCGGATTCAAAAATGGGCCTTGCTGAAAGAAAACACGCATTGGCCTCAAAATGTTGTGATTTTGCCATCAAGAAGAAAATGCCACTATGGCTGCAGAAGAGTGAAGCAAAACATCTACTCACACCTTTCAGAAAACAACCATAGAATTCTATATTATCATAAACCCTCATTTGTCAGCAAACACAATTTCATCAACATTGATCCAATAAATGAGCGGTTTCTGCGTTTTCTACTACTTCTACTACAACTATTACAACTAACCTCGCGTCTTCTAATCAGATAAAGTATCCAAGATTTACATAAGAAGGATAAATATTAAAGTTCGTGCTGATCAATCTTTAAAGGATGCGTCTTGCATTCTTCTTCGATCTTTGTTTGAGGTGATTGAATGCATATTTGGCTTTTACAATGACTCTCTGTGGCCTCCTGCTGTATCAAGTCAGTGGTGCTTATTTTCCCAGCCAAGTCTGCAACCAGTCCTATACAGTTCACCAACCCCGGAGGGACTGATTACTTGATGAGCTATGCGCGCGAGATCGGACCCTCGCCTTGCGTGAGGCGCAGAGCATTCCTAATCACTGCGCCACATGCACCCCTGCCATGAGCTACTCATTGATGCCGATGTTCCTAGAAATTCGGCCTTTTGAAGAGCAGCATTAGGTTCAAGAATATTATCAAACAACGGTCTGCTCATCAGGAACAAGAAGTAATTCAAACGTTCCTTCTCGACCTTTTTCAATAGATGTTTTATTTCAACATACTCCGAAAATATCGAGCACTGTATAAGCTCAACTGGCAAGTTCAAAAGCAGGCGTTGGAAGAGACAATGATATGGTTTGTTGCCCGCCGTTCAGTCTTAAACACTACGACTCCACTACCTATATCTTCCACCTCAACTTTGAAATTCTGTTGGTATTATTCTATTATGGCGGCGCCCCTTGAGGCCTTCGGTAAAAACGTATCATATGCTATAGCAAAACGAATCTGCAGTTTATCGATAGTTCGAGTCATGTGAATTCAAATGGCATGTTTAATTTCTCAAAGAGCATATCTTTGGCGCCGGACTAGTCAAACGAAGATTTTGCTCCTCATTCGAAAAATTCTCATTGAATAAAAGTTTTATTGTAATGTACTTTTGACCCTCAGATGGAAAAGATCTTTCCAGTTATAACGGTGTATTTGGCTTTCGGAAATGACTTCTTCGAGCTTTATAACGACTGAGAGAATATTGGGTCTCACACTCGTTGAGCACTTCTAGTCTGCTAGGGTGTGTGCACAGCTGTAATACCAAAGAGCAAACACATTTTCTTGATCAGAAAGATGTGTTCTATCTAAAGATTAAAGTTTAGTTATAGAAAAACTTTCATCAGGGGAAAAAATCTTCAAATATGGAAGAAAATCTCATTCTGACTGGTACGGCTTTAAATACAAGTAATATGGGAATAACATATATCTTTAAAATTCACTTGATTCAAGCTATTAGATAATCATAAATTCGCCATTTAACAGCAAAGAATACTCTTTTACCGAAGGTCTGAAGTGGAGCTGCCATAATTGAACAGCACCATTTTGTTCAGTCTACAGTACTACCCTACTGAGAACCGTTCTGAATGCTACTCCGATTGGATTTTTTCAAAAAGTCAGTTTTTCAAGAAGACAGTCAAATATAGGGTAATCATTACCCACTGTTCCCATTCATTTTGGCACAAAATTCAGTTCACTAAAAGATTTTTTTGCCAGCACGTCATGAAAGATTATAGAAGAGAGTTTAACCGCTAGACGACTACATGTACCGCTTTCGGCACATAGTGTGCGCCAGGCTCGCGGCGGCCGCGGCGTGCTGCGTCGGGTCCGTATTATCACGCTCTTGCATGGAAGTAAGAACTCAATAGCCGATTGAGGTTTTGAGGACACATTATCAGCATTAGGCGATGAAAGATCACAAAGGGCACTTCCATAGAAAATTTTTTTCGTAAAGAAAACGTCCATCTGCCGAAAATACATTCTATGATTCAACAAAAGAACATCTTTTGGCAAACAAACTTACTTTCAGTTGCCGCATTGCCGCATTTCCGTATGACACTTTCTTCTTCTTTTCGAACTACGTTTCTGTACTCAATTCATAGCCGAATAGATGTCGATTCTCAGACTAAGCTTAATTTGTTGAAGGACTTTCATACACAATATCCTAACAAAATAAATTAGGTTTTCCTATGAAAGTGCGCTATTCTAACTTCACAGAGGATTTTTTGATATTATATAGAGAAACTTTTATGTTATAAAAACTCTTTCGTCATGAAAAATTGGACTCGCCGCTGAATGGGCTTCTATAAACATATTTTTGGTAGAAAGGACACTCAAATCGTCTTGAAAGTCCTCACTTCATATCACGAATAGCGCGGGATGCGGCTGCATTATATGAGTAGCACTCGTGTTCTCTTCGTGTTTCTAAGAATAGTTTCGAATTACTAGCTTGAGAGTAGCTTGAGAACCGGACATTCTAGTAATAAGCTTAGTTTTTGAGAGTACGAACTGAATTTTTGAGAGTAAAAAGAAAATTACGCTTTGCTCACAGAGTAGACTATTCCAACTTCACAGCGAATTTTGGGATCATATCTTCGTGAGATTTTGATCCTGAACATGCTTTGATTTAATCATGGAGTACTACAGAAGAGATTTTTGTAAAAAATTCTATAGTAAAGAGAACTCCTATGTTTCGGAAAATCATCTCTGTTCCAACGAGAAAACAACATTGCCGTGAAAGGGAACATTATGTCATTTGTAATATCACATTCGTTTCTTCCTTTTTCACCCACGTTTTTTATAGTCGTTCGGTAGCTTGAAAAATAACTTTCAAAGTACGTTCTAATAATCAGAAGAAAGGTAAAGTCTTGCAATCTGAGTCCTTTTCCAACTTTACAGGGAATTTTTTAGTGAAATTTCGATTTCAGAGGAACTTTTCCGCCATAGAGTAATGATTATTACTGGAGAAACTTTTGGAAACTTGTCTTGAGTAGAGAGAAACTCTAGTTGTACGAGAAATCTTGACTTTCTATTACGAATTGTGCGAACTGCAGTTGCATTCTAAAATTAGTACTCGTCTTTCCTTTCCTTTTATAGCCAGATAAGTATTTTTATTAGATTATTAGCAATCATTCAGTAGCTTATAAAATGTAGATTTTTGTAGTAGGCCTGATCAATTGAAAAACTTATTTGTTGAGCTGTGACAAATGAAAAGAGGATTGCGCTTTGCTTAAGGACTATATAGCCCGTCGTCCGAACTTTACACTGTCGTTTTTGGTCCTCATACAATTGGTCATTGATTTTTATCCAAACTTATAGTTATGAAAGGATAAGCTGCTCAATATTTAAGCGCATTTTTTGCATGCAGAATGCCAAACGTTCCAATAATCCCCACCTTTCAGATCGAAAGGTATATCCTGAAAAAACTTCTAGTCCTTATTGTGTGTTTCTGTTGCCTATTTTGTGAGTAGTTAACTCTAAAACACATTTTCCACCATGCATAAACCGTAGATGGAACATATATGAAGGGAACTTTATTATGCAGTCGGATTAAGCCTCGATAGAGTCCGCACTGATCACATTCAGGAGCACTTTATAAGAAAAGTACACATACAGTGTACCTCTTACTTTTTCAGTAGCTAAAAAACACAAATTTCAGTAGCAGGCTTGATTTATAAAAGGGGCTTTCAATGAATCTTACTAGGGGAGAAAAATGCGCCTCTTCATCCACTCGAAGGTCACCGCTAGTCATTGTAAAGACCAGATATGCATTCAATCACCTCAAACGACAATAAAAATCCACGGGCAGATGGCGCATCCCTCACGAATTGATGAACGCCGATGGCCTTATTTTTTATGTGTGAATAATTCTGTCAGCATCTAAGGAAGAAGTAAGGGCTTCAAGCTTTTGTCTAAAATGTAGGCGGAATAACTGGAAAAATTGTGCGCTGGAGGGAGTGTGCTACCCTTTGGTGAAAACGATACCCGTCGGAATCAGTTGAGCAATAAAGAGGCCCTTGTCTCACTGTTGCGCGCCTAACTGTCTGGATATGACAGTCAATCAGAATTCTTTCTATCCGACCGCCACTTACGGTGGTATGATCTTGTAATATACCCAATAATGTGGAGTGCTGTGCAAAAACATTTGCGTCAGCTGGGATCCGAACCCACATCTCACTCTTTCCGGGGGCGTATGCTAACCGTTGCACCACAGACGCTCATTTTGTGTTCGAATCACTCCACATTATTTGGCATGTGGATATGGTCACATTGGATATACTAGGAGCTAAGAACTTGATCAGTTGGAAGTCATCGTGAGAGCTTACAACTAAAAGAATATGTAGACTGTGCAAACGGTGCGAATGCTCGGTGTCAAAATCACCATGGTAAAATGTGCTCGCAGCACAGAATAGGCTCGTATAACAAGAAGTTGGTATCGATAAAACGATAGAACTAAGACTTTTGCCCAAAGAGTGTCCAGCTCCAGGAGTTAATCAGTGATCGAGAAATTCATTAAAGCTACTGATGAAGTGGCATCGCATGCAATGCGCAGCATCATTTTTGCCAAACACTTGATCAATTTCTCATTTTCGACCACTATTAGACTTCTTGGTGCTTTGCGAAGTGAAATAGTCTTGAAGCTTGAAAAGTTTCTCGTAATTTTTGAATTAAGAAAAACAAATTGATGAAGTGACAGATGATTCGATTATTATTCATATGCGGCGATGAATAAGAACAAGGAGTTGTCAACATGAATAATATATGATAAATATGATTGATCAATGAATAAATATGGATAAGATAGTATAAAAATGTTCAATTACAGTTGGAAGCACCACATTTTCATGTGACTTTTTATTGGAAACGCGGGGTTCTAAGAGGGAAAAGCCGGCAATGTTCCTACTGAGAATATGTATGAAAAACCCTTTTCTGTTATGATATTCCAGTTGATGGCAATCAAAAATCTTAAAGTGACTATAAAAGTAGAAATTTCATTAGAAGACTGCCGCATCGTGATTGTAAATCGCCGCGACCAAATTTCAACTGGGTGGTCGAGTTAATAGAATTACTTGTAGTAGGGACATTGCCGATTATTTCATCTAGAACTTAGGGTTCCAAGGGGAAAGCCAGATACTTACAAAAATGGGGTGTTTTTTACAGTTATTGAATATTTTTATGCTATCTTATTCATATTAATTCATTGATCAAATATATTTATCTTTTATCTTTCATGTTGACAAATTCTTGTTCTTATTCATTGCTGCCCATGAATAATAACCAAACAATCAAATGCTTTATTAGTTTACTCTTCTGAAATAAAAACTTACGATGAAAATCTTTTAGTTTTGGAAGTCTCATTATATGAAGGGCTCCAAAGTCATGATAGTGAGTGGAAATGAGAAATCGACCAATTGTTTGTCAAAAATAATGCTGTACACTGCTTGCGATATCACCTTATCAATGATTCTCAATAATTTCTTGATTATTAGTATACTACTGGAGCTGGAACCTTTTTAAACTACAAAAAGACTTTGTTCTATCGAATCATGGTTCCCAACTTCTTTGTTATTCTCGTTTATTCTGCACTGCGAGCAAACTTCATCGTGGTGATTTTGACATTGGTTATTCGTACCGTTTACGTCCTCCAGGTATTCCTTTTAGTTGGGCGCGCTCAAAAAGACTTTATGCACCTGATCGGATTCCCTCTTCCTCATAACTCCAATGTGACCACGTACAGTTGGTTAGACGTCCAACAGTAAAACAGAGACCGCCATGTTGCCGACTGCTTCGGATTGGTATCGTTTTCATCAGCGATAGTATTTTCTCCATCGCATGATTTGTTTCGGTTCTTCCTCCTACACGTTCAAACAAAAGCTTGAAGCTCTTAATCCATTCTTAGCTAATGATAGAATTATTTAGA
Organism: Parelaphostrongylus tenuis; assembly: GCA_019055375.1. Lineage (NCBI taxonomy): Eukaryota > Metazoa > Nematoda > Chromadorea > Rhabditida > Metastrongylidae > Parelaphostrongylus > Parelaphostrongylus tenuis. The sequence goes on along the minus strand of JAHQIW010004272.1, from coordinate 94,804 downwards.
TATTGGTCTTGTCAATTACTATGTATATAGTTCCCGGGCGCAAAGAGCAGTTGGGTGGTTTTGCGTCACGGAACAACTCTGGGCCTAAACCAGTTGTGTCCAAATGAAAAGCAGACAGATATCTGTGGCGATTGGAGGGATGATGAGATGGAAAACAACAAGATAGCGCACAGAAATGGAGAGTAGAGTTGGAAGAAAAATCATTTTTCTTGTTTTCCTATTGAAAGCGGATTCTCAGGAAGTATTGGCGTACTTCCTACTGAAAATGCCTACGGAAATTTTCTTGGTAGTATGTCGCTCACCTCTTGAATGAAGTGTCCACACCATCTAAATGTTGCTACATAACTGTCAGCAGACCCTCGCAGAAGTTTGATCAATGAGATAGCTATCCCAAAGCCGAGGCGTATTCTTCCCCAAGATGGTATTACTCTCCAAAAAGGTTTTTCTATAAACCAAGCCTAGTACTGGAATCTCTATTTTCTTAGCTATCGAGTGACTATCAATAGTCTACTAAAAAAACAGAAGGTGCAGTGTAAGTGCACTTTTTCATGGAAGTACTCTTCAATTTGATCACTGCGAAGTCTGCCGATGCGCAGAAACATAGATAAAAAGTAAGCAAAAGTTTTAAAACTACTGGAAGTGAATTTCTTTTCTAAAAATTGTGGCACATTCGTTGAAATATAAATCGAGTTCCAGCAGATGGACGCATTCTTTATCAAAAACCCTTTACAGAAATCTCTTTTGTAATATTTCTTCACTTAATGCTGATAATGTGCCTTTAGAACCTCAACACCAAATAAAGTTCTATTTCCATGTAAGCGGAATGTTACGATCCCGCCGCGGCCTCCACGAGCGCGGCGAACGCTAAGTACCGAAAACGGTACATGTGGTCTTCAAAGGGTTTGAATTAGTCTCAAATTTCCTTCAATTCACAACTAATGGCGATAAGGAGCGAAAAGAACCTTATATCAGCTATTTAGGAAGTTACCAGCGTGATGCCGTTGAACAAACAAATTACCACTAAAATAAAAGTTCTAATATATTGCACGATCTTCGTAAAGATATGCTGCTCAGGTGGCCACGTTAGCAGGCAATGCATTATTTTAAGATGCATCGGCTACAGTAGTAACTCAGTAAGCTCAAACGCATAGAACGTCAGATGAACTCCCATTAAAGGATACTATAAAAAGAGGTGGATGGCATCAGACTACAGTTAAAAGCATTCCTTTCCGCCATCAAGAAAACAATGATTTTCTAATTCATAGCTGATAGTGGTAGCTTTCAACCATGCATTAAGAATTCCGAACATTACGTTGTTATAAAGTTAGGTTGTAAGCAACTCTGCGTTGAAAACACGACACCAGTATTTACACAAAACCATAGAGCGACCGGTAGTCTTTTTAAGATTTTGTGCAATAGTTTTCTTGATAAAACTATATTTATAAGAACTTTGGCGAAGAAAAAGCATCAACGCATGTACAATAACTCATCTTGTCTCAGAAATTTTTTGGAAGACTATGTGGATACATCAAATAGTTGAACAATTTCAAAAACATTGGCTGCTCAATCTCATCGAAGCGTGACTTTGACCTGCTTTGACAGCGCATCTTGACTCACTTTGTAATTTCCCATAAATTGCACATTACATTTGTTAAACATAAAGAGGACATCGACATGCAAAGGTCGAAATGTTTTATGAAGAAAAAAATCTTCATGGAGTCCGCAAAAACTGAGATGTTGCACGCGTGTGTTCTTGGAATGGCAAGATGCAACCGGTAAAGATTGTTGTAAAGATCTTACTTACTGTTATAAAAACTACTGAAAATACGCACGCCTTCACAAGGAAGCTAGAATGTTCAGTATCCGAAATTTTCTTTGCTAATCATAGGTGCCACAACATAACGCTCGTGAACAACGATTGAAAATGTGTGTGCATAGCGGACATAAACGAACAAAAAAAAAAAGAATCTATGACAAACAAAAAATTCAGTGGAAAATATACCAAAACCTTAATAAAAGTAATTAAAATTAGTAGTTTGTAGCATTATGTTATATCATAAAAGTTGAGGACTCAGTGGTAAAGGGAGAAGAACAGTTTTTGCTTTATCATCCGATTCTAGGAATAGTATCCTGCGTAGCGCATTTCACGCGACGCACGACAAAGGATACAGGAAAAGATGAGTGAGCATATCTCGACAGCAAACAGAATGAATCCGATCACTTTGATTACTTCACTCGAAGACGCCACCATATGGGAGATACGTTCGAAGCAGTCGGTCTGTAAAGACGGAAATTTATTGGGCCATTTTCAAAGCGTAAGACTACTGCCTATAAAGTATAGATTTGAATAAGAGATGTCGGCGTTGCGTTTCCGACTTTAACCAATGTAGTATAATACAAAAAAGTTGCAAAACAATGCGACAGTTCACCAAAATTATATAAGTTCATTCAGTCAACTCCTCCAATGCGCTTGAGAATGAATGTTTTAGCAAAAAATTCTAGAGTGTGGCTAATTGAACACACTCAAGTCAACGGCAGAGCAGATAGAAAAAAGTTCTGATATTCAACCAATGGCACATATGACGTATCAGGATCAAAAGGACGAATATCACCGTGATCCACAGACATATTTTCAAATCTTGTTCTGATTTTGAATCATTACACAGTGTAACATCATAACACTGCGGAAAAAGCAGTAAAATACTAAGATTTTGGAGCATTATATCTAACCGTGGCCGTCAGCTCACTGGGTTAATAAGGCGAAATTGCATACCCGACCAAACCTGTTAAAGGATGGTGGCTGATAGCTAGCATAGAGATGTTGAAGAATGAGTGGTGTTACAAACGTGTCTCTGTGGTATAGAGGTAGTAGCACGCGTTCGCGGTATGGATGAAACTCGGATTCGATTCCCGCCTGAGGCCGTGTTGTTGCTCACCACTCAATTCTCATAGGTAAATATGTAGCATCATAACACTGCGAAAAAGCAGTAAAAATAGTAGAATTTTGGAGTGTTACATTTGAAAATGGCTCCAACTAGCACTTCTGCAACATTCTAAATTTCTAGTACCATTCAACAAAACGAGTGAAAGGTAAGTACATTAAGCATTATCACACATCATCGTGAAAGTTACCAAATCCCATATGATTAAATGACTGAACTGGTCGCAAAAGAACTAAGCACTTAGCTCACTTACAAAGTGATCATTGTACTTACAGAGTATATTTGTCAATTAACAACACTCAGTCGTACAGCACAGACTATTGCACAAGAGTTGATTCTATCAAAAACAAAAGCTCTAAAAAGTCAACAAAAACTTTGAACTTTGACGATAAACTTGTTATTCAAAGTGTTGATCCCTTGATAAAAAAAATCTTTGTAAACCATACACATGCAATTTTTACTTGTTCTCTGCCTAAATCATTTTCAACGAGAGGACAAGGTGATGGAAAAGATAATCGCGCTTTCGAAGCAGATTACGCCCACACCTCGTAATTCAGCACTCTTTCGTGAAAGATACATGATACTGGACGCGTTATCGAAAGTAGCGTGGGGCTTCAAGTGCATTGTTTAGAAGTTTGTGAGCGAACATGCTTTCAAGCAAAAACTCATTGACATTTCATGCACTGAAGATAACGGTCTATATAGGGCTGAAATAGGCCATATAGCTTATTTGCACGCCATTACACATAATTAATTCGCTGCACTTCTGTCCCTTATCGCTTAACCGTCTAGTTTTCTTTACGGTAAAGAGTCGTAAAACACTCGGAGCAGACAAGATAAGGAACAAACATTTTGAGAACAATCTGCCGGTTTTCCTAAACACGCTCGCCTGACCCTCCACAAGTCAAAAATCAAAATGAAAATCTTTTTTCAATAAAAAAAGATTAAGATCATCTTGTTGCACTGAAAAGGGTACGTTCATGATAACTATCGCCCAATCTGCCTGCTACCTGCCATAAGTGAAGTCTTCACTCAACTCCTCCTGAACTCCATCGATGGAACACTAGATAAAGGACAACTATGCGAGAATTTGGATTTTGGAAAGAATTTATTACGACAGGCCACATCCAGATGATGACTAGACTTACTGAAGCACTACGAGAGTACATGAAATCGTTTTGTCTCACTTTTATAGGCTCAAAGATGGCTTCCAATTCAAGTATAGAAGCGGCGATGGACTCTCTGGAAAGCCAGAGCATCGATAAGAATTTCTTCGTGAGATCCACACAGTTTTCACATTAAGGATGTCACCATTCTATAGCAATATCAGCTCCAATTAAGAAAAAAAAAAGAAAGGTATATCCTCCAATAATCCCTGAAGCAAGTTAAACCAGTGGGTTGCTTCCAAAAGAGTGAAGATGAAGGCTCAGAAGTGATCTCTCGAATTACTCGACGATCAACAGTGCAACGGATGCGGATGATGGAAGGTGATTCTCAGATGTGACGAAGGAATTGGTTCTGGATAAATCTCCACAATGCGAGGCAGATGTTTATCTTCCAAAAAAAAAATCCTGAGGGATGCGCCATGCAATCGCCTTCATCAGGCATCGCTTGAGGTTATATAATCCATACTTGGCCTATACAATGACTCACGGTGGCTTACCAATGTACCGAGTCAACGCTGCTATCCTTCCTGATAATTCTGGTACCAATTAGCTAAACCCAAGCGATGGAAGCTTGGTGAGAATTGGGTGCAGTATCGAATCGACTACGTATGTAAGACGTACCCTATCTCGTAGGCAGATTTCGTAGGCAGCTCAACTAGAAAAAACGATCAAAAATCTAATAAATAGTACACTAAAGCAAGAAACTTTCACTATAATATTAGATATTTGCTCGTGGAAGGCATATCTTTGCTTGAACCAGGAGTCGTTAATGCGGAGAATGTGGTGAGAGTTGGGAAATCGTGATTAAAGTTTCTCAAAGCCCTCAGGAAAAAAACTTGCTAAATCAAGAACATATCATCTAAATTAGTGAATAATATTTGATTCTTTCTGAGAGCACGTACTGAACCGTTTCACTACCAACGCCCGTTTCGACACCACTCTTTCTACGCTACAACGCGTCATCTGTCAACACCCAAGCGTCTACGGTTTCCCAGCCAGTGCAAATGTTTTTGCACACCATTCTACATTATTGGGTTTATTGTAACATCATACCACCACAATAGGCGACCAAATAAAAAGGATTCTGAATAATATTAATTTCTGGAAAAGTCGAATTTGTCAATATAGTTGTGAAACATCCCATTATTTACTGCATTTTGAAAACCAAAACCTGAAAGCAAAGCAAAGCAAAGTGTAATTTTTAAAGAGCATGATGTCATGATGAGTTAAAAAAAGAAACATGAAATCTACCATGTTCTTCTGGGCCTCAGTACAAAGGCCATCGCTTATGTATAATTGTTTTGTTGAAAATGTGGCACCACAACAATTGAAAAGATCTTGAATCGGCTTAAGGTTTCGACGCATCTCAGGCGTGCTTGATGACGACACCAAAACCTAAACTTCTGTATTCTTCAGTTGCAAATGCGACCACTTGGAATAACAAAGTTTCGGCAGTTTCTATCAGAGATTTGAAACCTTCTGGATAGCTTCGATGAATTTTTCCCTATTCGACATGGCGAAAATTGTTGCGCCGAGTTCAATGGCAGTAAGAATTATGACGATGAAGAAAAACTGAAACAGGAAAATAGAAAGGTGAGACTATAACATAAGACAAAATTGAATTAGAGCATTTGAACTAACCAATCCGAGAAGTATGGGACTTTCGCATGCAGCACCACAACATCCAAGGAATCCAACGCAAAACAGAAGAGCTCCAACTGCTACCAGAATCCATAACGAGGCTTGATACTAAACGATTAATACGTGAGAAAATTTGCTTCAGATATTCTGTCACTTGCAATGACTTAGTGAATGATTGTAGGCGGCTTACGGTAGCTTGAAGATAAAGCCGACACTCAATGAGCCACTGAAGTTTTTGAAATTACTAATATAGATATCCATATGCTTCATAATAAATTTTTGAGCCAAGCATGTAGTCTGTTATGGGCACCTATATAGTGCAATACACGAGTTTCGGCCTTGACAGCCTCGTCAGTTGCAAAGTGCGTTTCTTCCTAACCAGTGCAGTTGAGGAATCCAACCCCTTTACAAAAAAGACGCAGACGTACTATTAACACATGCCATGCAGAAAGTGAAAGAAATCGCTTAATGACAGTGTTGTACACTTTATTACGCTTGACTGGTATTTATGAGAATTATACTGTTCATTTCAGGTGTCCTCTCTGACGAGGCTGTTAAGGCCGAAACACGTGTATTGCACAGTATAAGTGCCCATAACAGACCATATGCATAGCCTAGAATATAATCACCGGGCTTATTGAAACTTGAGCGCAGTTATAATACTCCATAAATCTGGTATTTTTACTGCTTTTTTCGCACTGATATGGTGTTACGTATATAACTATGAGAATTGAGTGGTGAGCAAAAACACGGCCTTCTATTTGAGCGTAGTCTCAAGAAAACACTTGAAAGGAACCGTGATGGTATCCATACTCACAATCACTTTTGATTCAGCACGTTCTACGAAGTCAGCTTTATTTATAACAAGAATAATTCAAGGATTAACGGTAGTAAAGATAGTTAGAGTGAATATTGGCGATTTCATTGAAAAACGATCACCAGCCGTTCCGGAGACATGTGTTATCAGCATCAAAATCTGTCCACTTCAATTTACTGACTCAAGCTATTATAATACGATAGGACATGGTGATGTGAACAACTTTTAGTGATATAAGCCTTCACTGTGCAATCTACCAACTCAAATCTGTATAAAACAAAAAAAGAAATTAAGTGAGATCAATAAGACTATCGCGCTAAAAAAACAGCTTGTAAAAGTCAATAACTATTGCATAGCAAAATCGAACACTCAGATGTAATAAATCAGCAAAACAAATACTAACCTTGGATATTTCATCGATATGTCTATGGTCAGCACCGTCAACTTTGCGAACAAAATCGGCAAGATGTGAACCAAAATTTTTGTCCAAATTCGCCCATAACGAGAAACCAAAGATAAGAGCACCAAAGATGCAAATACACAGGTTAATAAGGAAAAATAAGAATTTCACACACGAATTCCCGCAACCATATACCATGATAGTGTCTGAAAATGACTTATAAATTGACTAATTATCTACAACACCCATCAATGTCGTTGAAGCGTGGGCCGGAACAATCGTTTAAATCTATTTTCAATGAAAGAACAAAAAGTTCTGTCTAAAAAGCTACGAAGCAAAGAGTAACAAAAAGTACAGATTAATTAGCCTGAAATTACTCAATGGCAAGATAATGGCCATCAATAAGTTCGAACACATAGATTGTTCTCGAATACTGTCACCGAAAATGAGGAAGAAAAACGCTTAATCAAGTCAACAGATATACATTATAAATTGATGGCATACTGTTCGATCATATAATGTTCGGAAAGTCAGTAGTGATCGTATGAGATCAAAATACTTTTCATCAACATAGATCTATATTTGAAATCAATGAACAGTAGAAACACCTTATAACTTACAGTATAGCTTGAAATGAGACTATAGTAGTATTGAGATTCAAGCCCACGGTTTCCGTTTGACAGCTAAATGATGAGTCTGATGACAGCCACTTAGTTATTCATTAACGTTCTTCGCTGAAATGTGAAGAGTGAAACCGCTTTATCAAATTCATAGTACTAATGACAGTTCATGCACATTGAATACTTGCTTTGTAGTAAACTTTCATAACACGCTAAAAAAATGCTACGTGACTGATACGTAGTGGGCTTCAAATCATGAAAAATTATAGTCATTTCAAACAAATATCAATATTAACGAGTGTTTTACAAAGAGTCAAAAAACAGAAACAGTAATCCTATACAACAGACCCTTACTAAATAGAACATAGCTGCTCAGTCTTGATATACTCGTGCAAATTCGTGAAATATATGGAGACGCGTATAATCCTCAATGCAATCCATTTTCTATGGTTTTATTTTCTAAGCAGTTCTTTGCACATTTTTTGTATAATTCACCACAGACTTCGCGTTAAAACATGCCAGCGAGAGGCTTGATAATTTATCCGGCTCATACCGAAGTGATGGCCAGTTTCTAAAAGCAACTTTGAAATGCTGTAACTCAGCTGGAATGAAATTTTCTTCGCTAAAATGAGAAAAGAGCTAACATTATCCATAACAAATCGCTCAAGTTTTTAACAGGGTCAACTTATAGACTTGCACAAGTGATTTATCTCATGTGACCTTCGCGGAGGTTCACTTGTTGAAGAGATCACCAGATATCAGTTATGACTATGCATAAAAAAAAAGTGATTGCTATCGAATGTGGGCATTTAGTATGGAAAGTGGAAATTGTTTTTGTGGTACAACTTGGTCGGCTTTTGTGGCGTTAAATATACACTTTTACTGGTCTCTTCGTCGTACAAGAGGAATGAATATTTCTGTTGTCCATCACTGATAACTACTCTATAATACTAATTTTACAATAATCAACTGTGTAACATTACTTCTCTGATGTTACGAATCTGCCAAGAGCTGAGTAAGACATTACGAATTTTATGCCAACAACGCGAGAGTTATCAATATTATCTTATAGTACATTCTAAGTTTCATAAAAGGTTGAGAAACGTCTGAAATGAGAAGAAAAGCTTACAAAACTAATCTTTATTTGAAGCTTCACGAGGTTGGCATCCTTAATCAATCGATTGTTCTTCTTTCCGGTCGATCGGCATAAAAAACGAGGTCGTTCCTAATTTTATAATATATTGGAAACTACATGAAATGTGTGGCGTACCAAATGATTCACGTCAGCCACAAGCAATCGCGAAAATCCATCGACCGGAAAGAAGAATAATCGATTGGGAAAAGATACCAACCTCGTGAAGCTTTAAATAAAGATTAGTTTTCTAAGCTATTCTTCTCATTTTCAAAGTTTTATATTATTAACATGCCGAGGTTTCAAGAAAGTCGGTCTTTCGAGTTGCTAAGAAGCGTTGTTACACTTCAACCTTCCTGTTTAACGTCATCTGTAGGATCCCACCTCGTGATTCACTTTTTATTGTTCATCACAACACATTGGGAAAAAGCGCAGGTTTTATGATGTGTAAGAATCTCACCAACCTCCCAGATCGTTTAGCTCCTCATCACGGCTGAGGGGTGTTCCTGGGTGTCGGTCTGCGAAGTACAGAGGGGGTATCAACCGCTCAGAAGGGCCTGCCAAACTAACAAGGAGTTCAATGTTTTCATCCAAAAAGCCCAGATAAGAGTAATTCGTACCAGGAATGACTATCGTCATGGTAGCTATTAGTCACAAAATGACATTTTCTCGGTGATCCACAAGAATCGGATACTGCTTTGAAGTGGTGACGACTTAAAGCCCTATTTGAACTTACTTTAAGACCCAAGGTTCAAAATAGCTAAACCAGCACAGTTTTTCTGTGCTGGGACCTGCACCAAAGAGAAGACCATTCAAGCAACAAGTATTAAGCAATAAGGAGCTCAATAAAGACAACGTAACAACGATCTCGTAACTATCCGTTCAATATAGTGTGCACCCATTTAGTTTTCTCATCATCCTTTACCTTATCAACTACGAAGGACTGTTCAAGCGCGAATGTTGAAGCCTTCTTCAACCTCTGAAGTAGTTCTTGAGAAAACACCTTTGATACTATTTTTGGATTATCATTGTCAGTTCATGACCCGCCATCACTATCACCATCACAAGAGATCCATCACGGACGAAACATCTTTTGCTCCACTGTTTGTTCGGACTCCCTCTTGGTTCATAACGTGACAATAATTCGATTCATTATCATTGTTTTACGTCCATGTTTCGAATCCTGAAGCAAAGTGGTGTGATTTTCACGATTAGGGAGCACACGTAGTGCAGTGGCAATGATGTCATTCAAAACTCATCGCTTGCTTCTACCTCACATTATAGGGCAGCCAGTTCTTCTCCTTACACCAGGCTAGAAGAATATATCAGATATGTCTAAAAGCTTCCTATTGTGGTCCACAAAACATAGAAAAGCCTAGTCACTCCTATTTTTGAGTTGGTTTGAACAGGTAGAATCCATTCATCTAACATTCAATAGTATTCATAGATAAGAGCAGAAAACCTCAAGCAACAGTCAAAGGTAGATGCGAAAAAGGAAATCCTTGTGAATGATGGACACAAAAAAGCAAATCGAAAGGAAGAAGCAATGGGATCCGCAAAGCATGACGAATTAGCCAATTAGGACAGGATGATATCCCCGAGCGACGTTGGCCTCGTTTACACTGAAGAAGTGAAAATTCTGGATTGCATCACTATGTAATCTTGAAAATGTGGACAGAAACTTTCCTCAAGAACCTCTAAGTTCTTGTAGCGATAACACAAAGTTTCTTACACAAGCTTTTCTCTTGAGGCTGTGGAGTGCTCTAACAGTTGTTATCTTGCAATTCAAATTCAGTGCTGGCATGTGTTTGCCAGGGCAAACCGTAGGCAATTTGTTGTTTACAGAATCAATACAATGTCGCTCAAAGAGTGCTAGCAGGAAAAGAGGTCCGCTAGTGCAGTGCTTAGCACGTGGAGCCGGAAAGGGTGAGGCCGATATCCGATCTCAGCCAAGGTTCGCTGTTTTGCACATTACACAATTCATATGGTGTCTCACGGAATGCTTCCCAGTTATTGAAAAGGAAGCATTATTGCGAAAGGGTTTAATTTTATTGAAATTGTATGTCATTTACACTCTCAGTTGATTATTCTCTTCCATGCCAAACCAGCAACGTTTTATAAATTTCATGGTTCTATGCAATTGTTCAATTACACTGATCAGAACTGCAATAAGAATAATGTGATAACATCTTTTGAGCTTTTTTTGAGGTTTTGTATGGCACTCATACAGTACTAGACATCTGTTTCGCCTTTCCAGGCTCATTAGTAGTACACTGCTTTTCGGTTTAGCCAATCCCTTGCAAGGGATGTGCTCCTACTTGTAAAGTGATCAACGGCAAATTATTGGTCTACAAGACACGAGCGCTCCACTATGATCACTGCTAGTCGCTCGACATTCGGTGATTTGAATAATTCGGCGTCAATTCCCCTACAAGTAGGGGTATGTCCCCTTGCAGGGATCGGCTGTAGAAGGGCACCGTACCACTGATGATCTCGAAAGACGAATCTGCCTGGTACTATAAAAATGCCAGGTCTCAAAAAAAGGCTCGAAACATGTTATCAGATTATCATTGTTTATGAGCGAGATTCATATGAACAGTCAGGAGTAAGGATATGTGACAAGAATGTTTTTCCAATTGTTATCTCTCTGACGTTATACTATATCTGTAACAGCGAAAGCGGATTGACGGAATTTCAAGAGTCACATACCTTACGTTCTTTTCTCAACACATTCCGTATCTTAGGTAGTTATGTTGGAAAAAAAAGAATAGTAATATAGTTTCAACCCTTTTCGAAAATACAAATAAAGCTCTACTAGTCTTAGCATTGCAATTGAAATTGATGTAAAAAACAGTAATAGCGCGGCGAACTAATTTTTGGAGGTTGTCGTTATGATTTTTGGTTTATAAATCTGAAAAGTGCTTGAGAAGTGCTTAACGAGCTTCAAACAAATGGTTTCAGTAAGCCAACGCATGTGCAAAAACACAGGCCGTTCCAAAAAAGTCCTTTTGCTGTTGTTTAAGATCCTTGATCTCTTTTCAATTTCTTTTTCGATTGTTGTAGAGCGAACAATAACAATAGAACAAAGGTCTAAATAGAATAATTCGCCAAATTTTTACTGATTACTGATTTTTTTCATAAACACTAATTTCAATGCGAAGGTGTGACTGAGCGGTACTGAAATGGGTTAGTACATGCAACGATGTCCAATTTCAAATGCCAGTCGTGTGGGATATTTTCGCGTAAGCTAATTATACGAAATCATCATCACGAAAAAAAACGAATTTTTGGGAAATTGCGCTGGCAGCTATGGGATATATCCAGTCCAAATAGAAAGTGTCAAGTAAAAATGTCTATACAGAAAACACTGACAATAGAACATTATTCAAAGAAAAAAAAAAAGAAAAAAACTGATGATTTGGCATACTACGTCAGGAAACACCTAGTGAACGGTGAATCAGCGAATGCTTTCAATGGAATCGTACCTTTTGCCACTACGTAATAAGCAAATAAAAGGAGCAGCTATCTAATCAGTACCACACCACACCAAGCTCTATGTCACAGCCGTAAAATGAGCTGAGCAACCCTGTTGCTATTCCGAGATGGTGAGGAAGAAAACAGCGAATTTCAAGAGAACATAGGATCAGATGCATCATTTAAAAAGTGAAAAATTCATCAAAACATACTGAACGACAGCAGTTGATCCTGATTCTCTTGTAAATAGTAAATAGCAACCTCAATTCAGCAGAAACTGTCATTGAATCTTTTTCGCATTGAATTCGACCGCCTAATGAGAGTGCGAGTACACATTCAGCATCTGAATCTGATACGCAAGCAAAAGGTGAACAGACAAAAACAAATTCTTGAGTAACGCTTTCAGCAGGATGAAATGATTGGCCGTCGTAGACGTATTTGACTGCAAGTGAGACACGAAAAACGTCCGCACAAGACTCAATGACGATATGGTTCGAGAATCAACGCGTATGTATACTCTGATGACGAAAGAGCATGTGTACACAGATGACTCATGCTATTGATAAATGGTAAATAGAAATTTTTAAATCGGGTCAAAAATAAATATCGAATGAATTCACCATGACCAAGTCGCAGCACTGTCGTCAACGCTATCCATTTACGACCGCTGTTAGAAAAATACGTAATAGTCACAATTGTCCAAGATCGGCATCTGACAATAAAAAACAGAAATGACATAAATTTTTATTTTGGCACACACGTTGGAATAATGGTTGTATTTTTTTACTAAGGGAATCCACAAGAAACATTAATAATCGACCTAACGTGGTTTTTTTCAGTTCAAAATTCAATGTTCATCAGAAGAGAAATGAAGCACTCCAGATTTTATTGACTTAAGAGATAAATATATATTCATGCATGTTTTCCGAGATTAACTAGAGAATGAGCAGCAAGGAGTATTTGAGGAAACGAAAAATCAACTCGTAGATCGAAAAGCTCTCAGAAACGGTGCAACGACGACTGACGCCGCCTAAAATGTTGAGTGCCGTACTATTTTTCAAGTTTATAGCAGTCATGGAGACATTTAGAATATAGAATTGTCATTAAAGATTTTCAACAACACAAAAAACAATTTGAAAATAGTTTGTATGGAATGTTAAGATGGCAGAGAACAAAGTTTTTGGTCAAATTGATTACTGTCTCAAAGCCAGTTAATTGAACGACAAGCGATGAGAGGTGACGAAATCGTCGCTTGTGGGCACATATGCAAATTTGAATATGAAAGCTATCAAGGTTATGTCCATACTCACCTTCCTATCCAAAATGACATCTAACAGCATTGATTAGTTGTTCAGATCATCATGGACATTCAACTATCATCGACTACGACAAATTGTGTGCACACATAACTAAGTATAATCTAGATTGATACAAAATTTGGAGAGGGAAAGCGCACCATTGGCTCTACTGATTGGGTACTCAACTTGAAATAGCTTAGAAATTGGCAGATATAATCTAGCACACTGACGTTCGCTTGATACTGTTTGTATACATCAAATTGAAAATACGAGCAAGTGATTTTGAACTTAGATGCGCTCACTCAGTCAATATAGCACGCTAGCAATTCCAACACAGTGTGTATGAAGGAAAGTCAGATGAACACAATTGAGATTCAAAGCACAGATGGCAAATCAGATAAACAAACACAAAGTTATAGTACTATGGTCATGCTTAGCTTAGCCATTACTCATTTTTCGTGCTCTGCTCCTCGAGTTTTTCATTTTTCCAAGCTAAACCAGCCAGTTAACATGTAAGGAGAAGTCCATCACGACATCTCATCGTTTGTGAACACCCTTCCATACAACGAGAAGAGCTAGATAAACAGCAAAGAATTCAATAGTGATTCGGAGCGCGTTGAGTAATTAAGCAAGTTTGTGGAATCAGAGTATAGAGTCCTATCCTCGCACAGGAAAGTAAAATGCACAGTGAACGGCTTTCCAAGTAGTATTTTCTTATTACTGTGTTTGAAAGTCGAGCTGTTTTCGCTGCAAATCAATCAGTTAATCGTTTTACCGCTGAGATTATGAATGTGTCTGACTAAATACACTGCGAGCATGATTGTTAGAGGATCTGAAAAATCTGGAACCGTTGAGACTTTCGCCATTACCAAAGTGCTCTATTGTATTTAAGAAACTTATTATTGAAATCTTCGCATCCATTGATCGAAGGAACACGAAAATGACCGTATCAAAGCAATGAATATTTGATTTTGGTCTTCCGAGCAGTAAAATCAATGCAGTAACTTTCTTGTTAGTTCAACAATTGCTTTGGAACGAGATTGCCATCGAAACCGCGTAGGATTGTTTTGTTTACAATCACGATCGCCGTCGATTCACACACTGATTTTCAGCTGTTAACACCGATGGATGAAGTCGATGAGTTTGGGTTGAAGCTACGACTACGTACGACAACCATACAGCTTCGTGAGTTTGCACCTTTTGTCATCAAACAAGTGTGGAAGTGTTTCCATAAAATTTACAGTACTGTCACTGTCAGTGTGGTAGTAGTGTTCGATAACACTAGTATGTTCTGAAAGTGTACATGTAAAAATGAAGCACTACTCAACTCGGATCGATTTCCTGTCCAGCCCAAATCTACCATCTGACAACAGAAATTTCGCTAAATGGTAGTATTCACTGCCGAAATTCCAGCAGGTGACGAATTTGACTCCACGCACGATCTTCAACTCTTGAGGGCGTTTATCTCTTTCTTTATCTTGTTCTCTGTTGTTCACTAGCACATGCCAATTTCCAGTTCATTTACTATTAACCTTCCGAGCATGTTATATAATTTCCTTGTTGATCACTACATCTATATGAGGTTTGACTTTTGTTATGTTTCATACGTTAGGTTTTTATTACACTTTCACGCTTTTGCGACCACACCTAATTATTGTGATTTGTCAATAGGCTATCTTAAGGTATGGCGGACGTTTTCCAATGATTTCTATTTCCTTAGTCTCAGAAGACGTTGTTTTCTAGCGTATCGATGATAATGTTTATCAGTCAAGGTTAATAAGCACTTCAAGCATGAGAAGAGAGTGTAACAAAAACAAAATTATGAGACGCATTGGGATGCGCACCATCCTTCGTTGTCATCCGGAATGGGTGCTCAGCTAAAGGTCACAAGGGCTCTCACCGCCGTCCGGTCCGCAAAGGATTAGTTTATGAGAAATTCTAGAATTGCTGGCATGGTTCACGATATTGAGAAATTGATTGTGGAAGATTGGGCCAAGTCTCTGTGCTCGCGGTCACTTGGTAGTCATGACCGAAAACGGTTTAGGAGAATAGATCACATACAATATGTTTTTCAAACATCTGTATAATGATGAATATAGTTTGAATTACAGTGGTATGCGTATAACGGATAGACTGGTGTTTTTTGTAGCACACGTATTCGATGGTTGGAGCGAGCGTCCGAACAACTAAACTTTCTATCCTTACGCTGTTGGTTAATTGGTGGCAGACTTTTCAAGGAGGACAAAAACACTGATCTGGATCAAGCATGCATCAAAGCACTTCAACGATACTTGATGAAGGCGATTCTTTGTCTCATCACTAAACTATAGACCAAATCTGAGCGTTTCTCGATTTCTACTTTCCGTTGCGACCTAACAGGACAAGAAAGGAGCGGGTTTAGCACAGTGGTTGTAGGCAATCGGCAATACAAACGCTCTCGGCTTGATTCTTCGGTGCATCGGTTTCACAAAACCTCTTTTTCGGGATTGACAATTGGATATCAGACCTATCTGAAAGAATAGCAACACTTGCTAGATACATCTGTAGAGAGCCACAAATCATTACTTTCATGTTCATTGATTCACTGCTGAAGATGCGCGATGGTAGAATCTATAATGCGTCGTCCATGGTTTGATCAACGCTAAGAGCTTTATTGCTTTGATATAAAAAGTGACTACCTAAAGAACTAGAATTCGAGAAGTTGTAGATACCTAGATGTTGTCAATAGGCACTCATGTAATGAAGAACGATAAAGATCTCGACGTTGATCAATCCCTGATAGATGTGCCACACATTCGACTCCTCTACCATCGCTGTTATGCGTCGGTAACGTGTAAAGTAGCTCCTATACTTCACACAATATCGACGCATAATAAGACGATGGCAATAAAGGCATGGTGACATTACGAAAAGTCTGAGACTACGATAATCCTCCGCAACAACGTAGCGAGAGTGATAACCTACAATGACAATGATCTAGGAGTGAGATGAGCAAGCGAAAAACCTCAGCGGTAGTAGTATCTAAGAGAATGGGCTGAGGAGCCCTCTTGGTGAAAGAGGCCATGGTGGAGTTTTTGGATAAAGCAGAAAGCTGGAAGCCAGGTGTAAGCATTATGGACAATAGAGTCGCTTGTATTCACTAAAATGGCGGCGTTTTGAAATTTGCTTAAATTATCAGTAATGCAATGACGAGAAACTTTAGAAAAAAAACACACAATGTAGGGGTGGACATGATATGAGGATAAATCTCAAGCAGCCCACTTTCATACCATCAGAAACACATCTTTGCTCGTACACTTTTATGATGTGACTAGTATCCAGTAAGTAAACAGATGATGTATAAAGACTGTGTTTTGAAATTCATCGAGACAAATTGATAGCCGCAGTTAGCAGAGGTTGAGTGCTTTTGTCGTTCTGCGGCTATGTAGAACGCAACACTATTATTATTACAAATCCAGTCTCTATATTCACAGATAAGGGCAGCTCCTATAGAGGAGACCATAGCTTTTGCAGCAAATCCGATGATATGAAACAAAGCAGTCGTCCACGTTGTTCAAATTTACAGTTTTCTTCTGATATGGCAAATGATGGCGTATACGCCATTATCGAAAAAAATCGCATTATATTCACAGAGGCTAATTTAGCTCTTTTCGAGGTTTTTTGAACCAATGGCATACGCAGATTTCGGTGGTCTAGCTCAAGAAAAAGCGAAGAGGCCCAGACAAGATGTTACTTTACTAGGTCTGGAAAAGATTGGTGTCAAAAAGGGCGTCGGTACTGTAACGGTTCAGCACGCGCCCCGGATAGGTTGAAATGTGGGTTGAATCTCAGCCGACGCATAAAGGACCGCGTTTGATCATAAAAAGATTCCGTTCGAGCAACAACTGTTATGACTCCACGGATGACTTATCACAATCAATATCACTCTTTTAGCCAGGGAGATTGACGTAGCTAACACAGGTTGGGGTTTTCCTTGGGTTTCCGTCTGACTGTCAGAAGTTGTGGGAAACGAGGGCCAATCCTGCGTCAAGCTCCGCTCACCATTAGAAGCCACTCGAATACAGGTCCCGCTCTTATGAATATGAACCAAAAACGATCAGCAACGGCCGTACCTAAGCAAAACCAATTTTAAACAAATATTCGCTTGTTCGACGAAAGAAAGCATTCCACTGTATCCAACTGGAGCGAAATCAAACGACGTCTTTTTGTAATGGACCTTAGACACAACGAAATCGAAAGCAAATTCGACCGATATCTGGCGAAGAATATTTATAGGAGTGTTAGTAGCGACTCGAAAGGTGAGGCTGAGGTTATAGCTCCACTATTCCGATTTTTCAAAATATTTTGCTGTAACGCTGTAGCAACCAGATTAAAATTTATGTTTTACATTCGCCTATTGCATTCATTCTATCGCGCTTGTAATTCGCTGAAGGCCAAAGAGTATATCAGTGTGTGAAAAAAAATTCGTAGTACCTTAGTCAATTATTTTATCGGGAGTTTCCTTCAAAGCGGAGGAAAAATCCCAGATGAATAACAATATATCGACCGTCCCGCCACGCCAAGTTCCTGCCACGGCCCTCGCCTTGTCGAGTAGCCTGTGAAAAACGCTGCGAAAATACAAAACTCGATCTTATTTTCCTTGCTACACCATTATTTCCAGAAAATAAGCAAATAATTTAATCTAGGAAATATTACGATATTCGATGATTACTGATAGTTTAAAGAAAGACATTGCTAGGCGAGGGATCGAAGCATATTTCAATAGACCAGAGCAGATTGAATGATCAGAAGAGCCTTTTTGAAAAGCAAACACATTTTTGAGTTCTTTGAAGCTTGTGCTATAGTTTGAATACTAACACCCGAAAGAATTTTTGTCTAATAGAAAATTTAGGCGAGATAAGAGAAAAATTACGTGGTCTCATGAAATATGATATTATTATGAATGCTACAGCGCTATAAATGGGTGTTTGCAAAAAGCGGCGACGTGGAAGTGTAGCCAGAAATCCAAGTTTTCCGATGATACCTAACAGTCCCATAAGAAGTTTCTGTCCAGCGAATGAAACCAGCTTTTCGTTTGTCCCCTCCTGATCAGAAAGGACCATTTGCCGCTGCTACAGCGCACCAAAGAGACTTTTGCACAAAGCAAGCGCAAATTGAAATTACCTGTATTTAAGCATGCGAATGACTATTTAAACTCTAAATGTAAACCTTGCTGGCGAAAAAAGACCTCTGAAAAGGTGTGGGTCAAAATGACTTTCATCGTCCGGAAACAGTTAACCAGGAAGTAATCTGAGGCGAAAAACTCCGAACATTGCAATATAAACCGATAAGAAAAAGAAACTCACCAAAAATTCTAACAGCCAACAATCCTATGTTGAATTGATTTGCTCGAAATAACAGAATTGGTAGTTCCTTATTTTCTCCTTGAGCTGGACACGCAGTTTTATAGAACCTGGTGTTAGGAACAAGAAGGATGTAAGGAATTACTAAGGCATGCCGAGATTGGTAGATAGTTGGTTTTGGGAATTGCTGACAAAATTGGGTCTTTCCCATGCCACATTTCAAGCGTTCATTTCCAGAAAATCACAGTTTCTGATGCTTCATGAAGACAAGATAAAACTGTGAAACACGAAAGAATGATAAGCGAAAGTCATAAAAAAATGTACCATTTGTTCTAAAAAAAAGCAGAACGAACTGCATAGAGGATAGAGACTGTATCACAAAACACGACAGAATTGATCAACTCTGCAGCAGTCTTTGGTGAGCCACTTATGATAACACAAATGAGAAGCAAGTGCAAATGATATGAAGAAAAATAACGCAAAAGATGTCAACCTGTGTAATAGCCAGATGGATTTCGTTGGCCTTGCTTTGTCGATCAGCTAAGCTGACATACAGGTAAAGCTTTAGACCACACACAACCACACATATGTGTGGCCAACTCTAAGATATTGAAGTATGTCCGCGTTTCACCTGTGAAAGGAGATGACATCCGCCTAGGTCGATTATTTCGCATACCACTCAAAAATCGTAGATGTATGCCTAGCAATATTTTCAGAGAGATAATAAGAACTGTCAATGACATTGAATAGTTTGTTGACCAATAGAAAACAACAAGTTCCAAAACATGAGGTACTTCGCTTATTATTACGCTGGTATCTATAGTGTCGATGAGTTCAACTAAAATGTGTCAGGAACATAAAGTTGAAAAATTAATGTACTTGCAAATAGTTTTACCTTCTTCAGACCTCCAGTACGAGCTGTTTTCACGAGTCCTCCATAAGCATTTTCAACGCCTTTCGGTGGATCTACTCCAAGAGGACGACGAGCGTCTTGTGGCACTGGACGTTGTGGAGTATCTGATATCCGCATCCGGTGGCACAGAACATTGTGGGATACCCGTGATGAACAGTGTACATGCTACGCATAATGAAATGTCTGACTGTTTCATTTGATGAGCAAGAATTCTCTATTCGGGTGCTCTTGAAGCAGTGGTCTGATGTTATAAAAAGTCCTACAAAATCACTACACATTGGATCATTCGAGAAAAGAATACTTGAGTGGTGGTGTACCATTTCTTCCTACATGGTTGACCGCCTAACTATGGATGGGTGGTGTTACTGCGTGACGGACTGTGAAGCACAGCGGCGGAGGTGAGAGGTGACTCAATTAGCGAGCAGATTAACCCAAGCTGAAAAGGAGTTCGATGTCCCATTCGGAAAGCCCAGATAAGAGTGAATCGTGCCAGAGTTAACCGTCGTCTTGGCAGCTACTAGTCGCAAGGTAATTTCCCTCTGATCCGCAAGGACCGGCGACAACTCTAATGCGCTGACGACCTGAGGAAGGCCCCGGCTAAGCTTATCTTGGGACTCTAAGGAAAAAAACAGGTAAACCAGCACAAATTTGTGTGCTGATCCGCATAACTCACGAAGGTGGACCGTTCAAACACGCAGCTGAATGCAATACTTAGCCATCAATAAAAAGGTTCTTCCTCTAAGAAAAAAATATCACGTACATTGCCGATCCAGTTCAACGAGGATCGTAGTACAGTGGCTACACTTAGTTGTCACGTTCAAGTGAACATGCAGGAATTGATGACCTAGACCGTTCAACGCGGTGTTTATTGACTGTATCACCTGAAAGTTAAGTCAAATAACACTTCTTTGTACGACTCGCTATCTCGTTTCAATGTGCATATCGCTCTACTTCCAGCGCTCGATTCTCCCTTATAGAATCCTGCTGGCAAATCGTGCAATTTCGAAAGAATGCGAGCTAAGGCGTCCTGTAAGGCGCTCGTTCACTGACTACAAGAAGTGCCAGAGAGAGGGTATAACTGTAACCTGTTTCCTGATAGCCCACGCCACTACCATTCGGCCACTCTCCCTACTCTGTACTCCTTTTGCCTCAAAGATTTCCCCATAGAATTACAAAATAGTCACATTAGATGGAGCACTTTCCCCGAGTGATAAAATGATCACTACTGGGCAAGAACATAGTACTAGTGAAGTATAATTATGTAAGACACGTGATTCCCATATATTTTGAACATCTCCAATGTTGATAAGTGATATGCACAACTTTGAACCCTCGGAGGGCCTGAAAGTGCGTTCTAACCCTTTACAGAGAACCCATGTCCAATGACTGTCAACGTAACTAAGTTTATTGCCGATATCTGCTTACCAGATCAGACCATTAACAGCTGGTTGCTATAGAATCGATACCTTGTATTGTAGAAAGAGTCACAGCGGAACGCAAGCCGCAAAAGCGCAATCGTTAACATGCGCGCTCAAAGAGGATAAGAAGCTGGGTTCAACTTTTGCAGCAGGCTCCAGGTTATGCATATTATTCGGAAACAATGGATACGCAGCTACAGCATCATATCACTGTTTAGGAAAAGCGAATAATTAAAGAGTTGCAGCAGAACAGGAGCGTTGGCTGCGCAGTTGGTTAGCGCTCACTCCTGGAAAATGTGAGATGCAGGTTCGATTCCTTGCTGAAATCCAGAGTTTTGCATGTCACTCAACATAACCGGATATATAGAAAAAAGAGTTCTGTCCAATCAAGAGGGAGCAAATGAAAAACCGACCTCATTCGCTGAAGAGAAATTTCTTCTAGGAATGCCGGTAAACCATTTGAAAGCTAAGATTTTTGGCTACAGCCCAACTCCGCCGATTTTTCAAAGCACTCTTTTATAACGCTGTGATCTCCACACAAAGCCAGTGTGTAATTCTCGCCGGATAGAGCCGTTTTTCTAGACTATTAACAATCAAAGAACAGCGTAGTGCTTCCTACCAATGCTGTGCATATATCCTGAGAAGATCATTTCTCTGCAACAAAGCAGGTAAAGTAGGTTGGATTCGAGTTGTGACAACGGGCGATCTAAAGCCACTTCACGTCCAGATGCGAGTGGCGGTCACGTGACTGCTGACGCAATACATCCCTACGAGTTCATAGGACCATTCATTTACCGCAGTAGCCAGCGCACACGTGAATCCGAGCAGGACCCCGCTGCTTTCACGAGGGAATTGAAATATTACCATCTGCGTTGCAGCTTAATTTACCTGCCGTGTTTCAGAGAAGAGGTCTTTTCAGGATATAAGCACAGCATTAAAAATCAATTTGATCACGTTATCGAATGACTACTAGTACTCCAAAGAAAGAGCTCTGCCTGACGAGAAGCATGAGTGCCTGAAGCCAAAAAATCCCCTCCTATAGCAACGTCAAAAAAAGTCCATACCAAAAACAGGCGAGTGGATCCGCAGCCTCAAGTCTCAGCTTTGAAAGTTTACTAACATTCCTGTGAAAAAATCCTTTCTAACAAATAGGATCGGTTTTTCATTTGTTTCTTCTCAATCAGAAAAAGCCAAAAAAATTTTTGTGGATCACTAATCTTAGACATAATTATAACTTAGATACCCTCACTAGTGGAACTTCGAGAAAAAATCACCTTAGGGTTTGCTCCACGATTACCAACTACCATGGTCGATGCTGTTGATGGCGTCTGTTTGTGTCGGAGAGTATTCTCTTAAGCAGAAGGAGCGGAAGATGGCAGCTTGCAACACATCGGAACATTACTTCTTTCGTCATAGGTAAAGTTGGTGCATTGATAACGTTTATAATACTAGTTCTTTTGTAAGTTTTGACACTAAAGCAATAAACATCAAATTTATTAACCAGAAGGGATAAAATGCTTAACGACACTAGTCAAATTATGACGCCCTCAGCCTGAACACATTTCTATCATCTCTCAGGAAACAAATCAGTACCGCGCTCACAGAAACTCGTCAACCTTAAATTCAAAGAAAGCTGTCAATCCTCGACGGAAGTGAATAATATCAAAACTTTCTCTCCTCAGGAAGTGCTCCAGCGACTGGAACAAATGTTAGTCAGACGACGACGATTCGGACTTGTACGGAAGATGATCCAGCAACTACGAGCTCAATCCAGTTATCTTCTTCCTCTTTGTCAATTTGGCTACATACAGCGTTGCGCTGTCTTGAAGTAGGATGAGATGCGTCGGCGTCTACGTGACAGATCCCGACTGCAGAGGTCCAGGTGCAATCAGTAGCGCGTGGCCTACATCGCCTCTCCGGTTGACAACATGTCCCAGTAAATCAGTCCAGTCCGGTCCAAAAGCTGGTGATCATGGCCTTTAGCGTGAACTGCTTTAGAGCCGAAACTAATGAGAAGACCAAATAAAAGTTTGAAAACTATGTCAATAAGACAAGTGAACAAAAACTTAAGAATAGTCAGTTCTTTGGAAAGACGATGTGGCTTTTAAAACACGCCTTTCATGCAATGAAAGTCAAAGTCAGCTTCTAATAAACACGTAACCAACAACTCTGAACCTTGGACATGTGCTCAAGGAACCAAACATGTGAGACCAAAAAGATATGAAATTTGAAAAATTTGGTAAAAATATGGCAAGCTGATCTTGAAAACAAAGGATGCAAGTCAGTGGACCGATTACAGGGGCATTATAACAAGCCGCTTGGAATTGGTTTCGTTTCTAATATGTTTACATGTGCTAATATTCCATGTATTGTAAGTTGGATGGCTAGAAATAAATACTCGACTTCATTCGCTATACAAGAGGTTTTCATATTAGTGCTAGTGATCATTCAAAGGCTTAGATCTCTGGCTAGAGTCGTAAGTGGCTGGTTTCGAAAAAGCTTTTTTGACTCTGGGAGCATTCAGAATAAAAATATGTTTCCCGCCCTCCGCGCACTTTCATTTTTCTCACGCATATAATTCGCTGGAAGCACAAAAAGGGTATGTCTAGAGAAAATTTAGTAGCATATGATTCAATCATTTTACCTGTAGCTTCTTCTGAAGTAGAGAAAAAATTCCCAATCAAATGGCAAGCTGCATCCCACATGTCCAACACCCATAATCAATCGATCGCTTCGCACAGCGCTTTGATTAGCCGATATACAAACCCGCCGAATATGTGGAACTCGATCTTATTTTCCTTGCATTAATGCATTGAAACAATCTTTCAGTAAGTAAGCAGCTACAGTGAAACAATCTTTCCAGAAAGTAAGCAGAGTGTTGAAATCAATGAAACTTATGCTATCGAATGATTACTAATAGTCTAAAAAAAAGCGCTAATCGGCGATAAATATGCGTGTCTGCAACGCAGGAAATCTCGTCCTGTAATAAAATCAAAGAACAACAAGGGGCTTTTTTGAAAACTGGTCACTTGGGGCTTAGCCAGAAATGTAAGCTTCCTAATGATTACTAACACTCCTATGATAACTTGTTGTCGAGCGATTGAGATCGAATATATTATATGCCTCCGCCTAGCATATGAGAATCTGTTTATATATTGAGAAAAAAGAAAGAATGGAGCTTTAAACGTTCAAGAATCTCAGAGATGCGCCACGCATTAGTCCTCAAAAAGAATCCTTAAAGGTGACTGAATGGGCGGCCTTCTGGCCTTCAAAATGACTTCCTGTGGACTACCATGTATTCCCCCAAATAACTGCTACTTTCCTTTCTCTTCTATGCTTGTTCCTATCGCATTTCATCAAATAATCAAAATTTTAATTGTAGATAATCAAAGAGGTTAGCTAATGAGCTACAGAGTCGAGTAGCGAGCTGGGTCGGCGAATTGACAGTTTTTCGGCTTGCAGCTGGCATTTTGAGCGATTTCCAGATAAAGGACGGACACAAAAAATTTCGAGCGATGGAGAAGTGCACGCCATCGATGACACTCTAGTTGCCTCAAATTGCTTCAAAGCAGCAGCCGACATCCAAAACCTTTGCTTACCTTCTTACATAATTTTAGCTATTTACTTATCTCAGTAGGTTTCCTCTTGCCCATTTGAGAGGAAGCATAATCTCCAAATCACCGCAATAGCACAATAACGCTTGTCAAGTCGATGTCATCTTTCATAGAGTCACCCTCTTAATTGCCTAAGCACCTCTCCGGCCATTTAATCGTATCTAAAAAATGTTACTTACCTGAATGCTCTCCAAACACGAGTTAGTAATCTATTCTCATGTTCTTGGTTTCCACTTCGATCCTCCTTAATGTCTCTTCGAAGTCGCCAGCAGCCGATCCTATTGCTTGCTCTCTTGCTTACACTTATCCGTCCACCTCTACATTCACAGGAGTGGACTAAATTAATGTTAAGTTCTCTTAGTAAATGATCTGCATAAATCTGTACTCACATATCAGGCCACTTCTTAAGCTGCATTAGGTTTAACCCCATCGGCAAACTCCTATCCACGTAGATGATGTGGAACTTATCCCATTTCCCATTAACTTGCTCTCCAAAGTCGTCTTATTGGTCGCTCTGCATTGTCTCATAAGTAACTCAAGACAATGTTCAGTTAAGACTGCTTTCGATGTCTATTAAATACCAACCTACACCAGCATATCGCATCATACCAGCAGTCTCTCCAAATAGCTGTCACGCCTCAGCAGTCATTTTTACTTACCCGATCTTCCGTACATGATTTCATAGACCTGAATCTCTCTAATGCTCTGTTATTGATCAAATATTATCCATTTAACTTGTAAATACATAAATCAATATCGATAGTTGTTGTCGTTTTATAATTGAATTGCATATAAAATTCAAATACCCAAGTTTGAGGCAGTATGATCCACTGTGAAAAAAAGCAAAGTCCCGCGTGGCGTAGATTACAAGGCGAGCAACTCTCTGCCAGTACATGTATCCTTATTCTAATATGTTCGACCCACAAAGGAAAGCCATCTTTCGACACTAATGAAAAATGCCCTTACATCTCCAAACTATTGCGACGTCCAGCACAAAGCCCCATCTTTAGAGTTTCGTTCTCTTTTGCAGTGCCGATAACGTAAAAAAAAAAGATTGCTTCTACCTAACGACGGTAAGCCCACAAAAACACTAGGTCGTGCAATGTTCACATTTGAGAAATACAGGTAGTTGATGATTCAGTGAAATGAATAAAATGAACACAAAAGTAGAAACGTAATGTCTAAAAAAAAAAAGAAAAGGACACTCACACGTTCTTCACTCTCGTCCAGATGGGCCTTCGAAACCAGCAATACCGAACGAGTTTTGCTCAGCTCCTCTTGCAGTTTAATTTTATCATTATAGGCTAATGAAGACAAAATAAATAATAAGTCCTAGAACCACCAAGTTGGATTCACAAAAGAACACATGAGATTCTCCACCTTGGCAGCTTTATTCATCCGACAAGATTCCCATCCTAATGCCGGCCGGCATTATAACATTACCATGCTGACGTGTAAGCATAATTCTTAATTTTACTGGATGTAATTTTACAATAACTTCTTAATATCCAAACCAAGTTATACTCCTGCACTCCAAAATCATTTCTGTCAAAACAAAAGAAGTCTTTGAAAAATGATTAGCCCATGCAAAGGAAGATACGAACTACTATAAGGAGTACAATAGAAGTACCATTCTGCATTTTCAACGTCTCGATATCACCCGTGATTCCTCGAGTTAGCAACTACAAATCAAACAATTGGAAGCTTTACCGAGAAGCGACAGCTAAGAGGATTTATGGCCATCTGTTTTGAAAAGACGACTTTTACAGAGTTGAAACTTATTTAACCCTTTGCGGACGGCAGCATAAGCGATTTTGCGAGTGGCGCACGACTTTCGTTCTTCAACAAAGATTTTTTCCTTTGTTTCGAAAACCACTTTATGTTCTTTGCACTACTCTGATAGAACACGACTTCCTCTACAAAATTGTATACTTTTTGCGCAAATATACCTCTTATGGGGCGTCATGGCGAGTGGTTGTTATAATCGGCGTGGCGCCGAGCTCCAACCCTAAACTCTTTCTGCAAGTCAACAACATCGTCCTACGGATTGCCACGCCCAGGCTATCGTCGAGTTTGCGAAGAAACTCGCTCAGCCGCTGTTCTACAACGTTCAAGAGAAAGTTAAATAAAAGATTCAAATGCTAGAAGGTACTAAGAATTGCACAGTAAAATTAAAACACTGTGAAGATAGATCAATGAAAAAGAAAGTATCTCCTGAGTGCAAAGAAAGCTTTGCAAGTGTATCGTGATTTTATTTTTGCTCTAACATTGTGCTCTGAAAACCATTTCAAGATTCAGCTTGAACTTCAAATTCGCCGATATTTGGGACACCGAATGAGAATAGTGTTGTCCAATAAGAAGGAATCCACGAACTTTAGCTGAGCAAGTAAGGCAAGACGAATGTAAATATAATTGTATTTTTGCTGCTACAGCGTACCAAAGGCCTTTCTAAAAACCAAGCAAAGCATAGGAATTCTCAATATTTTAGCTCTTTAATTATTACTTAAATTCTGTATAAAAAGCTTTGCTCAGCGAAAAAGATCTCTGAAAATTTGAAGGTCAAAATGACCCTCATTGCCCGCAAGGGGTTAACGACTAGCAGATAGTGAGAATAGTTTTTGATGCAGGACTTCTATAGGTCTTTTTCGCTGAACAGACCTTTTCTCACAAAATATTAGTATTTATTCCAAAGCTTGAATATTGATAATTTCAAACACTGCCTTTGGATTCTGAAAAGGGCTTACTTGGTGTGGTGCAGTAGCGAAAATAAATTATGTTCTCCAGCCGGAGTAGAACTGCTTGCATAATATCAATACATAGCACAAATATCGGTGATCTGAAGTAATCTGGATTTTGAGAAAGCCTATATTGCGCTATAAGAGGGCAGAAGAAATTACGTTTCAATCGTAGTTTTCTTCGTAGATGAGAGTTATAAATGCACAATGAGCGTGGGTAAAAATTTATATCAGGGTGTTACAACGAATCTAAAGCTTTATTCTTGAAACGAAGGAAAAAACCCTCACTAAAAGATGAAAATTGCGAGCCCCGTGAGATAACAAATTATTCTGCAGCCCCTACATGGGCTAAAAATTATTTTATCAAAGGAAAAAATGGAAAAAGAAATCCCCATTAAGTAACCAAAACAGTGCGCCACTTGCGAAAATCAGTCAACCTGCTGTTCGCAAAGTATTAAGTTGGAAATGTCCGCACAACTGAAGGGAACTGCTTATAAGTAAAACATGCCTTCATTTCTTCTCTGGTCGCCCTCTCTTCATTCACTCAGTTCAAAATCTCATGAAGCAGGTGTTCGCTGATACCTGGTCAAGCTATTTCTCTGGAGAAAAATAAAGAGAATTACTGATAATGAAAAGCAACCTCCCGACCTCTTTACAAGTATTAAAATACAGGAGTCAACTCGAGAAGCAAGATGTTATGAAACAGTAAGGATTAGTGTCGGTCCTGTGGCCGAATGGCAAGTAATGCTCCGCGCGGCTCGACGTGGAGTTGAGTCTCCCCTTCCATACTCTCAAACTATTTATTATTTATTCAAGAAATTCAGGCCAAGAAAACACCTAGAAGACATACGGGGTCGGAAGGATAAGTCAACACACGAAGCTCGCTGGTTTATTGACAACTGACTATAATTTGGTGATTACCAACGCATTTGAGAAGCTAAGAGTTTTATTTATGTATAGAAAGAACTATAAAATCCGAAAAAAGACCCAAAACGAAATCTAGATGCAAGAATTTGATGTGACCACATCATTTACTTATGTAACCCCGTTCTATTGCACAAATGGAACTCCGCTCGCTAAAATGCTATAGCGTTGGAAATTTTTGGAGAGAAACTCAACAACAAAGGATTCCCGCAGTTTCCCAGTAGCTTTCAGCTAATCTGAGTTCGATGTCGATTGTGTGCTTCCCCGACCAAACCCACGAAGGGTTGGTTACTGACAGCTTCGATAGCTCATACCGAAGAAAACGTGGTAGCAAAGCGATAAGCTCTCTAAGGTAGGGGTAGTATGCTCCGGCTATGGGTGAGGCAAGGACCCAATTACAGCCTGGGGTCGAATGTTTCGCATACTATTTAATTTTTTTCAATTGTATACTTGCAAAAACATT
The DNA here is from genome assembly GCA_019055375.1 of Parelaphostrongylus tenuis. NCBI lineage: Eukaryota > Metazoa > Nematoda > Chromadorea > Rhabditida > Metastrongylidae > Parelaphostrongylus > Parelaphostrongylus tenuis. The sequence continues at coordinate 65,905 of JAHQIW010004272.1, read as the reverse complement.
GTGTTTTGCCGATGTCGAAGCTGTTCCAAAACACACGCCATAAAAGGATTAGAATGACAAAAATATGAAGTAGAAGAGTCACTTCCATTGGCAACTGTGTCTTCTGAACAGTTGCTGTTTAACAGGGCGGACACTGGAACGCGTTGATGAGATTGCGAAATATCGAGATATTGTGAGTCACTAAATTTGACTCCAAGCTTCGTGGAAGCTGAAAGAAGAAGAAAACGAAGGATTTTAAAAATCTTTCCGTAGTTTGTAAAATGTTCGACATAGACCAAAATCAAACGGCCTCATAAACTTCGTGTTATAGCCTACTTACTCATGAAGTCGCTTTGTATCTTTTGAGCCGTTCTTCATTATATGCACTGGTTTTTTCTGATTAAGAGGAGCAACATTCGAAATAAAATCATTTCCATAAAGTCACATGTCTTTTTTCTCTTATCTCCCTTATACTTCGCTGACAAAACTTCTTCCTCAGAATGACGGTGCTAAAACTATAGCACAAGATTCACTGAACTCAAAAACGTATTTGCGTCTGAAAAAGCTCTTTTGAGCTTTCAATCTCCGATTTCGACTTGCGCTTCAAACCTCGTCGGACAGAGCTCTTTCTTCAGATTTTTAATAATCATCTGATGGTGTAATGTTTTCTGACTCTGTCGATGTGCTTATTCTCTGAAAATATGGTTGAGTAGAGAAAATAAGATCAAGTTTTTTATTTTTGGTAAAATTGTTTACGCTATTCGACAAGATGCGGGCCGTGGCAGGGAGCGTGGCAGAGGAGGGGCGAGACACGAAGATCGAAATCTTGTTTTCAATTCAAAAGTTTTTTCTGCGTTTTAAATGAAACTCTAGATGAAATAATTGACCAAGATACTGCGAAAACTTCTCTACACATTGATATGCTTTTCGACCTTCAGTGAGTTATACGGGTGCTAAAAATAAAGGCGAAAGGCGAGTGCCAAGCACAATATATGATCTGGATGCGTTACAAAGGGATGTTCGAAAGACAGGCGAAGTGGGGCTGTAGCTTCACGTCTCAGCTTTTGGTTGGCAAGTATCGTTCCTATAACAAAATCCTCACTAGCGAATGGGATTGGTTTTCATTTGTTTCTCCCTCCCCCGTCCCCACTTACCCCCCTCCCCCCGCGCAATCAGAAAGACCGTGAACCTAGAACAGGATGGCGATCTCACGTGGATAAATTATAGCCTCAAAACAGTTTAATCATAAATATATCAAAGCTAAATTGTTGTGACGAACACAGAAAGTAAACGGTTGATTGTGAAAGGGTTATCGCAATTATATTTGTTGGCAATGGCTGCTAATTCATCAAATTCTCATTCCATCTGTTAATTTTGAAGTAATTCGCGATTTTAGTCAGCAATTTATGATAGAAAGCTTAGAAAGCTCAAAGTCGACGATCGACCATTGTAAGGTTCTCTAATTTTCAACTTATAGGAGAACCAGTGGAGTTTATGAATTTTGCACGAGCACTAACACGAGTAGAACCATTATCGGTGGTAAAGACCCTTTTTTTCTTTCAAATTCAGCCCTAAAAGAAAAGCTCGTAGTTGGTTTGAACTTTCATCATTTTCATGAATAATATTCATTTTTCGATTTTCTCATTCCTTTAATCGTGATCTCTTACATATGAAAAGCGTGGCCAATGTTTTGAGTAAACTTAATTGTGAAAAACTGTTAGAGGAACGCTACACTGAACGAAATTTAGTCTTTATTGACTGAGTTCGCAGCTTCGAATGAAGAGTATAAAGTAGCGTGATACGATCACATAATCTTCCGTGCTTACAGCTATCTCTGTTCGTATGTATTTGCATATTTCCACCTGATGATTATTAACACATTTCGGGCCGTCGATTATAGCTTGCATTAAAGCGCAGTATTCATCTGCTCCAGAACTTGTAAGATTTTTTCTGAGGACCGAAAAAAAGTTGAGCATATCATGCTTATTGAACTGTCGTTGCAATGTTTGATTCTCAGCAAAGAAAGAAAAAGCGAAAAACATTTTTGAGCTGAGAAACTATTGAGTTGATTGGCGTTTCCAAAGGACCGTAGTCTTTCATAGATGGCATAGTGTACATGATAGCCAAAACAAGTTAAGATGAAACCTTTGCTGAGTCTCTAATCGTTTCTTCACACATTTCGTCATACGAGTATACATCTGGTCAAGGCAGGTGAATGTTCTCTGATCAGTCCGCCAAAAGACTTAATTGTAAATCAATAGAATTAGGTCGCCAAGCCAGTTGGCCAACTAGTTGAAGACCTGCCTTAGTCGTAATCAAACTAAGAAAGAAAGCATTCTATTAACAGCCGAAACGATCATGTGAGCTTGCTACGTCATTTTCATCCATATGTCTTAATTTTAAGAATAGTAAGTTCCATAAATAGATTGCATAGGAATGAAGTGCTATTGTAGGTGATGAGGAATTGTAGGTATTTCTCCACATCTCAAGTTTCGAATTAGTTTTCCCTCTCATCTAATTTTGCCCATTAATAATACATGTATAAGCTTAGCTTGTGGCACTGATTTGGTGCCGAATGGCTTTGTGCTCATCAAGCACGCTATTTGGTTAAGAAAGGAAAATTCCTCATATTATGGATCGACGAAAGCCGTACATCATGTCTCAGTAGTTGGGAAGAAAAAGCGCTTTTCTCTTTGCAAGTGTTCTAGGTGTCGGTTAGATATCACTACATCCGTTTCTTTATAGACACAAAAATTTTGGTACATTCATCTGGGGTTAGCAAATTTGCGCACTGACTGCAAAAAGCAAATGTCATCGCACAGTTCCAAAACAGCCCCTTTTGTATCTCGAAATAGATCATCACTACATCGCTCTCAGTCACCTCAACCACCATTGAATCATTTGAGATCATTCAATGAGGCTTAGAATGTGCGTTCACTTATCTCAACATCCTCTGTGGCTCCAATTCAAATATTTCTACATATAGTCGGTAAAAATGACAGATAATCTACATTTGTTTTCGCTGCCTTCAATTTCTTATCCATTTTTCAAAAGGGCTCGATCATAGGTGATATTCAGCTATTCTTTAGCTACAATAGATTATTGGCGAGTGAGAATATTATTGACCAACACTGTTTCCTTCTGTATCACGTTGTAGATCAAAATATCACATACAATGTTGGCTACTGACTAAGATCAGCGAACTACGAGAAACGTGTAACGCTTATTCGGTCACTGATGACTTCATGGCTAAATAATGAACGATTTTTTTTCACTAAACAGTAGGAAAGAAACTTCGGAACTTAGTGAAAACGATATACGAAAGCAGAATTGAAGAAGCGATAAAAGACAGAATGACAGAGCGCAAAATACGAGAAAGCGGCTTGGCCGTTTTGGAGTATCTTCCGAGTCAATATGTATTGGACTAAATGCATATAGCGCTTGATGAATGAGTTGGTGTATTCCCCATTGTATTGAACGTAACTCGAACTTTCTCGCGAATATGTTGGAAGTTTCCATTTGTGTATTATGTCAATGACAAAGAATCTAGGCCACAGAAGCAGAATTAGGTCATAGACCAAGGAAACTGAAAAAGGGAAGCAATGTTTTGAACTGCAACTTTTATCAATTGCTGACAGAATATATGAAAAACATTAAACACATGAAAACTGAGAGCCAACTCCAGAATGGCTACACTAGATTCACAATTACTCTTTTGGCAATGATCTCGCCTAGGTTGATGCGACGAGCGTTCCTGCAAGAGAGCGTTTTAAGAACATGTTTTGTCATATATGTCGAACTGAGTTCCCAACGACTAGAGCACTCTATCTCCATAAGGTAAAGGTAATTTGAAATGTTCACTCAAAGTCGTTTGCTTGCTAAATCTGTCCAGATCCAACTTCCACTTATTAAAACTATTCAGATTCATTTCGAAGGTGAAGTGAAATGTGATATATGTCACAAATAGCTAAAAAATCGTATCACTCTACTGAGACACAAGAAACTCCATTTGACGCCGGAGGATATGCCATATAAGTGCCCTGATTGTGTCGTTCATTCAAGGTTGTAGAAGTTGTAATTATTGTACTTGTGTAGTTTTAATTGTTTTGGTAAGAAACATGCTGTAAGTTACCATTACAGAATAAATGCGCACTCAATGTTCACATCAAACGCACTGAACGTAAGCATGAAACGGAGTTTTCGAAACAAGCAAACCCTTCACCATAGTATTTTAGGTAAATGATTATTGTTTAGCCGTTACTGCCTTACGATGTACTTTTGAATGATTTTGCTGAGTCATAAAGTTGTTTGGAATATTTGTAATGTTCGCTAAAATCAAGAATACTTAATTATCTATTTGAATACTTCGACGACCCTCTTCACTGACAGTGCGGGCCCCGGTATAACTTCCATTCGTTTCTCTAGAAAGCAAATGTCGCACTGTCTATTTCGAACATGACGATGTACACGAGATCCATTCGGTGACTCCGTACTTGTTACCATACACTGGTGCAGATGGTTGACGTCAGTCACCAACATTATTCATCGTCTGGGCGGTCTTTTAAGAGGGCGCTTGCGTTTACTTAGAGTCCACACTAATGTTTTTTCGTCCATCTGTGATTTATTCTTCCCGTTATGTGACCGGCCAATCAGTATTTCGTTATCGACGTAAATAATTTTGAATCGCGAAGACCGAATAGATTTGAAGGTTCTGCGTGGGTCGGCTAGACGTTGCGGGTGCCGAGTAAATCTGAGAAGACATTGTGTTAGCTCCCTTTAAGAGGTGCGCAGGTTAATTAACGTGGTCTTATCGTGGTCGTATCAACCCTCATTTCTGCTGCATAATAAAGCGCATGTGGCTAAATGGTTAGAGGTGTCCACTTTGCATACGAGGTCAAAGGTTCGGTCTCGCGCTCATGACTCATCATGCCATCCATCCCTCCGGGGTCGGTAGATTGGTACCACACTGGTCTCAAACTTGTCTGGGAGGATAAGCAGCACTGACTCTTTCAGCGGGAGGCCACAGCGAGTCATTGTAAAGGCCAGATACGCATTCAGCCACCTAAAATAAAGTTAGAAGTTGAAGACGAAAACATGACACCTTTATCAGGGATTGATCAATGAACAGAGCTTTATCCTTTGACAGAGCGCTGGGAGGACCGTTGATCGAAAGGTAAGCGCTCAGTTTTGGATCTGCTACCTTGTCCGGCTTTCGAGACCTGAATGCGCCCATGCTGCTTACTTAATTCGGCCTCATTTCCGATCCACGTTGTTTTCTAGGTTCAATAAACGCACAAAGTACATCCACGAAATGACCTCCGTGACCGGTAAATTATCCATTTTGATTTATTTACGACTGCGCAACTGGGTATTCATAAGTTGGGTCTTCATAAGATTCATGCTTAGTACTTTGTCCCTTCTCGAAGCTTCTAGTGCATCGTTTATATTCCATTAGTGCTTCTCGAAAAGATAACAATGTCAGCTGCGAAAAAAAGGTTTGGTAGCAATTTTACGTCATGCGCATGTCCTTTTGATCAAATCGAGCGACTTCGTTAGCCGTTGTAATGTAGCGATGAACAGTCTTGGTAAAACAGTATCGTCTAGGTAAATCGCTTTTTCTATGAGCACGGTGGAGTATTATGGGAAAGCCGTATTTTTCTGCTGCAGTCGCGATAGTAGCAGTCAATATTCTCATGCAGAACGGATCTACACATTGGTCGACGGGTGCTAGCAGAAATGTATTCGTCTCGGCGCTGTCAAACGCTTTCCTGTAATTCCTAAGAGTAGAACAAAGAACATACGGTAATCCCAACAGACTCCGATGACTTAGAACACAGTTGTGATGTGATTCATGCAACAGAATTAATTTCAAATTCTGATTCTTCAAATAGCTCTGCTTATCCAATATCTTCAGTTTGCACAAGCAGATGATTTTCGTGAAAAACTTGCAGAGTACACTTAAGAAGTATACTGGACGGTAGCTACGAAGATCTGAAAAATAAAGCAGTGTTCTAAGCACGCTGTGCATTGTCACGCGCATTTTCGTTATTTGTTTGAAAAATTTACCTTTGTTTTCTGTATTGTAATTAAAAAGAACTGCGTTTTATAGCTCTGCGTACCTGGGATTTTTAATTTCATTTTCTATCATCGAATAAACCCACTCAGAGATCTTACGGTGAAGGAAAAATCACAAAACAATTAACAAAAATCAGGCGCCACCTCTAAATAGCGTTGCACGATTGATCGATGCTTTGTCGATGCATACACCCACACATTATAGCCGAGTAAGTGTACGGCTTGTTTCAAAATCACTATTATTTTGACTACAAGTGTACTAAACAGTCTTCAAAAAAGCAGTGTTGGAATCGCCTAAACTTACGCTGTCGAACTGTTACCAATAGTACAAGGGAAAACGCTGTGCCTAACGAGAAGTACGTGTGTGTGGCACACAAATTTTTTTCTTCGTTACAGCATCGAAAGAAAATCTTTTGAAAAGGCAGATACACTTCTGCAATGTATGAGATTCCCGCTACCGAATAATTATTGAATGCTTGTAACAGAAGCTTTGTCCTGCAAAATGCGAGCGCAATAATACACGAAGCGTGATCAACGTAATTTTTTTAGCTACAGCGCTGAAGAAGGTTTTTTTAACAAGTACAATTTTGAATCAATAGAGAATTAGGCTGAATGAGAAGAGTCTCTCTCCAGCTCAAAAGTCTTCAGAAGTTCATGCTCGACAACGAAAAAGTACTTTATCCCTTTACCAGTTCCAAATAACGGTAGATGTAGTAGAAAACCCATGCTTATTCATCAGTGCGGATAGTGGAACATAATAGTTGCAAGATCGTGACAGCATTTCCACAAATTAGATCTTGTTTTCTACTGCTAATAACTTGTTGTGATTCTATTGATGTAAATCCTCCTGCGAAAATCTACGTCTAACATCTATTGTCAGTCTAGTTAGATTTGTTGCAGTATGATCAAGCATAGGTTCCGTCCTTGTGTCAAGCAACTCTTTACATCAAGTGGAGACGCGATTTGAACTTCTTGTCCAGGAATCTAATGCTTGTTTTGCAGAAACTACGAGTTTATAGACGAGCAGCTTGCTATCTTTCGTAGGGTTATTCTATACTAGTCATACGAGGAAACGATTTTATGAAGGAAATTTCAGTCGCATACAACTTCTCTTGCTCTTCTGGGAGGTAAGAGGGGCGATGACAGCATTTCTTTCGCAACTTATAGCTGAAACAAACCTCGCCCGTAAAATGATTCAATCAGATGTCGTAAAAAGTCCAGTTGTCACTGAGATGTCAAAGAGGCGCAATTTTTAGTTTTGAAAGTATGCGATCAACCTCTTCAAGGTTGTATCTGTAGAGATTACCATGTCCATCAACGCATTTCTCTCTTCTCAAAGAATGAGTTTCCATGGAACAGACATGCTGCGGGCAGGAAAAAGACAGCTTTCGTTTTGTTTGTTTTCCTATTGCAAATTTTCCTATACTGTATTCATATTTGCTGGCTGTTCTTAATCTGGCCATAGAGTTTCCAATAGCGACTTCGTAGGAGAGTTATTCGCTGCAGTGACTTCAGCCAGCTCATTTCAACGGGTCTATTTCGTTCTCATTGACTGTTCAAGTCGGTGAGTAGCAGTTGATGCTACTGACCTCTTCTCTGGTGGCGAAAAACAGCCAGATGCGCTGAACAGCTGTTGAGGGCCAAATACATCCATTACAACGAGTTGGTTAAAGTCATTGCAGTGAAAAACTTTCCTACAAAATCGTTATTGAGAACTCTATGGCCATTTTAGTGACTACACGGAAAACGCATGAGTGAGGTGCAAAGGCGGACGTCTCTGACATTATGCGGCAGAAACTCCTCTCCAAAAATAACGAGGGCTCCATCACCTCTTTGTCTCAAGTCGATCTTCCCGTTTTCGTTTTTTTCAGGGCGACGGCGTGAAAATTCATGGTAACAACAACTTTAAAAAGAACGTGAAGGTTGGTGTTCAAGAAAACAGTGATGGGTGTTATAAGTCGAAAGTGTAAAGCGGTTTCCATGGTGGTATTGCAGGTGCAGTTGTTTCGTTGTATTCATGTAACTATTGTTCCAGATTTGATAACTTCTCACTGGTCGTCGAGCAGTCCGACGCCGAAGGACCTAAGTACCCAGTGTACGGGATACTGAGGCAGGAAGTTTCTCGCTGGATTAGATGCTTTACCTTGCCCTAAACCAGCTAAGCTGAAGCCCTACTCAGGTCGTCACCGCATAAGGGAATCGCCTGCCTGTGTGGATAGGGGGAGATTAGCGCCTTGCCACTCGCAGCTGCCAAGATAGCGATAATTTTTGGCGCGGTTTATTCTTGGGTGTATTTGTAGAGAGTTCCGTGCTTATGTTCATCTAGACTCCCAAGCCCCTAAGCAACATAAAGCGAACAGATCTTGAAAGGTTTTGCATCGTTCATTAGAAGAAGTTCTAAAATTCATGCAACAGTAACGTTTTGGCTATCTGTAAATTTCTACCTATGTGATGATAAGGTAACCACACTCTAACCACTGCACCACACTCTGGGCGCGTGTGGCGCAGTGATTAGCTTTGCGTCGCGCACGAGGTCAATGGTTCGATCTTGCGCTCATGGCTCACCTAGCCATCCATCCCTCCGAGCTCGGTAAATTGGTACCAGACAGGTCTCAGACTTGTCTGGGAGGATAAGCAGCACTGACTCGGTTCAGCAGGAGGCCACCGCGAGTCATTATAAAAGGCCAGATATGCATTCCAGCACCTCAAACGAAGTTGAATATTGAAGTCGAATGCATGGCCCATCCCTCAAGGATTGATCAACGCCGAGAGCTTTATCCTTTTTTTAACCACACTCTACATTTCGCATTGTTAACGCATCCATTTCGATGCAGTCCCAAGTCCCTCTCGAGGTTCAAAGTTTCGCATATCACTTATCAACAATGGAGATGTTCGAAATATATGGAAATCATCGATCCCACTCGATTAGTACTTTATTAGTACTCTGATCTTGTCCAGTAGTGATCATGTTATCACTCGCGGGAAAAAAACCATCTATTGTGGATAACTCTGATTCTATGAGGAAATATTTAAGGCAAAAGGAGTACAGTCCAGGGAGAGTGGCAGGATGGTAGTTGCGTAGGCTATTAGAAAACAAGGTTACAGTTTGACCATCTCCCTAGCACTTTCTTGTAGTCAGTGAACGGGCGCTTTGTAGAACGCCTTAGCTCGGGTTCCCTTAAAATTTCATGTTTTCCCGGACCAGGATTCTACGAGGGAGAATCGAGTACTAGAAGTGGTGGGATTTGCACAGTGTAACAAGATGACGAGTCATATAAAGAAGTGTCATTTGACTTAACCAGTCATTAACACCACCGTGTTGAGCTTTCGGGGTCATCAATTCCAGCATGTACACTTGGAAATGTCAACCAAGTGTAGCCACTGCACTACGATCCTCGTTGAAGTGGATTGGCAATGTACATGATATTTTTTCTTAGGGAAGGAATTATTTTATTATTACCTAAGTATCACATTCACCTGGCATCAACACATGAAAATGTGCTGGTGTACCTGTTTGGGTCCTTAGAGTCCCCAGGTAAGCCTAGCCGCGGCCTTACTCAGGTTGCCAGCACATTAAAGCCATCGCCGGTCCTTCGGGATCGGAGGCGAATTACACATATGCGGCTAGTAGCTGCAAAGACGACGGTCATTCCTGATACGATTACTCTTAGCTGGGCTTTCCGAATTGAACGTCGAACTCCTCCTCGGCTTGGCTGGCCCTGATCGCTGATTGAACCCTACTCACGCCGCTGTTCTTCGCAGCCCGTGACCCAGTAACACCACCCATCCATAGATAGGTGGTTAACCATGTGGGAGGAAACGGTACACCACCACTCAAGTATTCTTTTCTCGAATGATCCAATGTGTAGTGATTTTGTAGGACTTTACTGTCAGACATTTCATTATGCGTAGCATGTACACTGTTCATCACGGGTATCTCACAATGTCCAGTGCCACCAGATGCGGATATCGGGTATTCCACAGCGTCCAGTGATACCAGATGCTCGTCGTCTTCTTGGAAAAGATCCACCAAAAGGCGTTGGAAATGCTTATGGAGGACTCTTGAAAACAGCTCGTACTGGAGGTCTGAAGAAGGTAAAACTATTTGCAAGTACATTAATTTTTCAACTTTATGTTCCTGACACATTTTAGTTGAACTCATCGATACTATAGATACCAGCGTAATAATAAGCGAAGTACCTCATGTTTTGGAACTTGTTGTTTTCTATTGGTCAACAAACTATTCAATGTCATTGACAGTTCTTATTATCTCTCTGAAAATATTGCTAGGCATACATCTACAATTTTTGAGTGGTATGCGAAATAATCGACCTAGGCGGATGTCATCTCCTTTCACAGGTGAAACGCGGACATACTTCAATATCTTAGAGTTGGCCACACATATGTGTGGTTGTGTGTGGTCTAAAGCTTTACTTGTATGTCAGCTTAGCTGATCGACAAAGCAAGGCCAACGAAATCCATCTGGCTATTACACAGGTTGACATCTTTTGCGTTATTTTTCTTCATATCATTTGCACTTGCTTCTCATTTGTGTTATCATAAGTGGCTCACCAAAGACTGCTGCAGAGTTGATCAATTCTGTCGTGTTTTGTGATACAGTCTCTATCCTCTATGCAGTTCGTTCTGCTTTTTTTTAGAACAAATGGTACATTTTTTTAATGACTTTCGCTTATCATTCTTTCGTGTTTCGTTTCGCAGTTTTATCTTGTCTTCATGAAGCATCAGAAAGTGTGATTTTCTGGAAATGAACGCTTGAAATGTGGCATGGGAAGGACCGCATTATGTCAGCAGTTCCCAAAACCGACTATCTACTAATCTCGACATGCTAGTAATTGCTTACATTCTTGGGCCAAGCACAAGGTTTTATAAAACCGCGTGTCTACCTTGAGAAGAAAATAAGGAACTACCAATTTTGTTAATTCGAGCAAATCACTCTAACATAGGATTGCTGAATTTCTCGTAATTCTTTTTCTTATGCGTTTATTTTGCAATGTTCCGAGTTTATCGCCTCAAAATACGTCCTGGCTAATTTGTTCCTGGCGATGAGGGTCATTTTGACCCTCAGGCTTCCCAGAGGCCTTTTTTCGCTGGACAAAGTTTTTACTTAGAGTTTCAATAATCATTCGAAAGCTTAATTATCGATAATTTTAATATTGCCTTGCTTTGTGCAAAAGTCTCTTTAGCACGCTGGTAGCAGCGAAAAGAGGTCCTTTCTGATCAGGAGGGGACAAATGAAAAACTGATCTCATTCGCTGGACAGAAATTCTGATTGGAGTATTAGGTATCATCGGAAAACTTGGATTTGCGGCTACAGTCCCACGTCGCCGGTTTTTGCAAAAACCCATTTAAGACTCTGTAGCATTCAAAACAATATCATAATTTATGAAACAATGTAATTTTTCTCTTATCTCGCATAAATTTTTTGTTAGACATAATCCTTTTGAGTGCTAGTACTCAAACTATAACACGAGCTTCAAAGAACTCAAAAATATGTTTGCTTTTCAAATAGCTCTTTTGATTTTTGATCTCCTCTGGTCTCTTGAAGTGTGCTTTGGTCCCTCGCCTAGCAGCGTCTTTCTTTAGATTACTAGTAATCATCGGATATCGTAATGTTTTCTGAATGTAGCGATTTGCTTGTTTTCTGGAAATATGGTGTAGCAGGATCAATGAGATCGAGTTTTGCATTTTTGCAGCATTGTTTACAGGCTTTTCGGCAAGACGAGGACCGAGGCTGGAGCTTGGAGTGGCGGGACGGTCAATATATTGTCATTCATTAGGAAATTTTTACTCCGCTTCGAAAGAAACATTAGATAAAACAATTGACTAAGGTACTAAAAAACTTTTTTGCGCCTAATATGCCCTTCGGCTTTCAGCGAATTATACGCGTGATGAAAATGAGGGCAAAAGGAGAATGTTTAAACACAATTTTTTGGTCTGAATGCTACAGCGTTATAAAAGAAAGGCCAGCTACAAGACTACATCACTTGATTTGGCTCCAATTGTATACAGTGGAATGTTTTCTTCCGTCGAACAAGCGAATATCCGTTTGAAATTGGATTTGCGTAGGTACGCCGTTGCAAATCGTTTTTGGTTCATATTCATAAGAGCGGGACCTGTATCCGAGTGGCTAGTGATGGTAAGCGAAGCTCGACGCAGGATTGAGCCCTTGTTTCCCACAACTTCTGACATTCAGACGGAAGCCCCAAGGAAAACCCCAGCCTGTGTTAGCTACGTCAATCTCCCTGGCTAAAAGCGTGATATTGATTGTGATCAGTCATCCATGAAGTCACTACATTTGCTGTTCGAACGGAATCTTTTTATGATCAGACGCGGTTCTTTTTGCTTCAGCTGAGATTTAAACCCACATTTTACTCTATTCGGGGGAGCGAGCTGAACTGTTACAGTACCGACGCCCGTTTTGACACCACTTTTTTCTGTGCTACAACGCTTCTATTTGTCAGCGGTCAACCGTCAACGGTTCGGCGTGGTTAGTCGCTATCGGTATTGAACCCACTTATGCTGGCAGATATTGAGTATTGATGATCAGACAGAATTCATTTTATTTCACCGCTTCTAGCGGTGGTATCACCTATAACACCTGTATGCCTGATAATCATTATTTGAGCCACGCATGTCAGTGGTCTGTCAATGAGGGCTGACTTATAGAGCCCGATACACGTGCTTCGATCTTGCGATGTCGTCAGTCGGGCAGTTGCCCTTTCTCGTCTTTTGCTAATCTCTGTGGGTGCTCCAGTCATATTGAAATTTGAGCTGTGCTCTTAAGAAAACACTCTAAATGAAAGATACGTTATATTAAATATACTAGCCACGAGCATTCGAGTGTACAACACTCTGTGTTTGGTGAGTTCTTCACTGGACATAGAGTGTAAAATGTACGTCGTCGCTAACTCTTATTGTGGGGACTGTAGCACCCACAGAGATTAGCAAAAGACGAGAAAGGGCAACTGCCCGACTGACGAGATTGCAAGATTGATACACGTGTATAGGGCTCTATAAGTCAGCCCTCATTGACAGACCACTGACATGCGTGGTTCAAATAATGGTTATCAGGCATAGTGAAATTTGAGCTGTGGTCTTAGGAAAACACTCGAAATGAAAGATACATCACCTGTCGTCCAGTTGATCGTCGAGTGACTCGAGCGGGCACCAGCAACACTTCCATTTTTTCCTATCGCGTGCAAGAGTAGCCCAGTGGGTCCTCCTTGCTCTAGGGATTCGCTGAGCATCATATCTTTCTTCTATCGCTTTCGTGAAGAAATCAGACCAACGGGTCAGTGGTCTTCCTTTAGAGCGCTTGACGTCCCGAGGAATCCAATCAGTAACGGCTCTCGTCCATCGGTTGTCGTTGAAGCGAATCACGTGTCCGGCCCACCTTATATTCGATGTCCTAGCGTGTAGAACGGCGTCTCTGATTTTCGATCGTTGACGTAGATCGGGACTTCGGATCCTTTCCCTCATTTACGAGAAACGGGATACTCTTAGCATCGACCTTTCGACTGCGCGTTCGATAAGGGTGGAAATATGTTTCAGATATACGCAATGATGTTCATTGGCAAGTAAAACTTTTGCGTGAGCCAACTTGGAACCCCGTTTCACCCTATCCGAGAGCACGTGCTCTAGCCGTCTGCACTACTGATACTTGTTTTGCCACCACTCATTCCACGCTGCAAAATCAGCAGTTCGATGTACTTCCATAAAGGCATCCGGAAAAAGGTGACCTGCCTCAAGGAAGGTCTCGGGTCACGTCCTTTCGAACGCATTGGTTCGCACTATTTTAGTCCACTTACAATTATTTAACGACTCTCTGTTGAAATTAGATGTTAGAGAATCTTAATAAAACGTATGGCAGCGGGACATTTTCTTACTTCTCATCTTCGTTTCTTCTCCAGACGCGTCATGTTCATACAGTTATAAAATGACAAGTCTCCTACAATCAAGCTTGCAGATACCCTTGGCGAACTCCTGTAATCAAAACTTATAGTTCATTGAATCCACTTATTTTGCGGTGTACGTTCTTTAGCCTTACTCCAAAGAACGTCTAACATCTTACTTCCTGGCTTTCGTTTCCATAATGTGAAGCTTTTAGATTTACCCAATGATGTTGAGTGATATGCAGAGCACTGACGTCAGGCTCATACCCGCAGTTCACGCTTTCGGAGACGCATGCTCAATCAGTCGCTCTGCCGACGCCTACTTTTCACCGCCTTTTTGCGATGTAGACTGCCAGGCCAAACCGTTGACCGTTTGTTGCTGACAAAACGGTGCGTTGCAGCGTAGAAAGGAGTAGTGGCAAAACAGACGTCGATAGTGCAGTTGGTTGCGTTACTCCCCGGAAAGGGTGAAATACGGACTTGGCTCCCGACTAGCGCAAAAGTTTTGCTGAGCACTCTACATAATTGGGTATATCCATAACATCATCTCACCGCTATCACTGCTCGAATAAAAAACAAATTCTCTTTGATTATCCGGTACCCATTATTCGTCAGCATGACTCGGTCCAATGCGCTCTTGGATAGGGTGAATTGAGGGTTCGGGTCCCGTCTGACGCAAAAGTTTCGTTCGCCGCTCAACATCATTGAGAATGTTGGTACTTTTCTGTTAGATGGCGCGGAATGGAGAAGCAATCCCACTCACTGGGCGAAGACTTTCTGTGGCACTTTTGGTAATCATTCTAGAGTTTAATTTTCGGGCTGGAGCACCTTGCGGCGGTTTCATCCGAAAGTCTTTTCATAACGCTTCAGCGAAAAGAAAACCTCTGAGCTTCACACGCACATATTCCTCACAGGGCAGAGCTCTTCCTTTAGACTATTAGTATTTATTCAACAGCGTAGGATTCATCGATTCGAACGCTGTGCTTGTTTTCTGGAGAGACAATATCTTTGTAGTGTAGCGTGGAAAGCAATATGGATTGACTAGGCCGGAATGTGATTTTTGGCTATCTAACGAGCTCGGGGTGGTGTTGCCGCAATGATCGATCTAGTTCGCCCAGGCGAATAGCATGTGAAGCGGACTTTTCATTATTCGGTTCAAAAATTGTTCTTCACTTCGTAAAGAACCCTTCACATAAAACGTATTAGTCTGGTATACGAAATTTCCTCTGCACGTTCATGCGCTTTTCGTGCATCTAAAAAAGTAATGATTAAATAACGTGGCCAACATAGAGCACAATTTTATTTTTTAAATCTTGCGACCTTATAAACAGAGTTTTCATGAAATGGCTACGTAACGTTCTAGCGAGAAATTTAGGCTTTCGAGAAATTACCGACACTCTCATGAAAAATTATTGTCCAGCCAGTGGGAATGTTTTTCACTTGGTGCCATCTAAAAGAGAAAGACCAAAATTTTTCACATTTAAGCGCTTCCAGCGGTGATGTGATGTAACAAATATGCCCAATGATGTTGAATCGGTGATGTGATGTAACAAATATGCCCAATGATGTTGAATGATGTGCAAAATTTTTGCGTCAGCGGAACTCGAATCTGCATTTCACCCTTTCCGAATGGGTTCGAGCATGCCTGACGGAAAAGTTTTGCACATACTCAACATCACTGGATATATTTTTTTGCATCATTACGGTTGAAAGGATGCGGTTTTATGCCGGCTTGGACCATCTTTCTTACGCACCAACATCAAGCTATGGCAAAGACGAAGTCGAAGCGTTCTATATGGACTTCGAAAAATTCTTCAAAAAAGACCATGCATTCTTAAAGCTCATCGTCGAAGATTTTAAGGCAAAAATTGGACCTGGAAGAACGTCTGAAGAAGGTCACATTGGGACTTGCGGACTAGAATGGAATGAAGAGGGTGAGTGGCTATCCGAGTTTATCATGACGACCCAAATCATCCACGGTAACTCACAATTTCATAAGCCTCTTTCTTATCGGTGGACGTGGAAGTCTTCCAATGAAAAATATCATAACGAAGTAGACTACATCTTAATAAATCGAAAATTTTGCCTTACCGATGTCGCTGTTGTTCCTAAGTTCTTCACGGAATCGGACCATCGCCTACTTCGCGCAACGTTCTGGGTTTCGCGGAAAGGAGAGAAAGCTGCTAAACTTGAACAACGAAGTCCCAGAACTACCATAAAATCGGATGTATTTAAATCATTAGTTGGCTCTTGGGAAGATACCGCTGTCGACAACATTGACAAAGAATCGACTCCTTGGATATCTTCACGTTAGCGCTATGAAAGCAGAGAGTCCTAAGGTCACGAAGAGACGCTTGTCTTCGCAGACACTCGAGCTGATACGTCAACGCGGAATCGCACCAGCTACAGGCAAGCGAAATCTTACGTCCGAACTGCGAAACGATGCAGAGAAGCGATCAAAGAAGAACTCAAAGAAAGACGAGCAGCAGGTATGGCAGAAGCTGCAGAAGCTAGGAAGAGCATTTGCAAAGCCCAGCGAGGCTTCGCCAAATATAAACCAAGATGGTTGCACTCCGATACCCTGACGGGGCACTTAGAGCCTCCAGGAAAAATCACCCACCAATACTACTCAGATCTTTGCTCACTAGTGGAACTTTGAGAAAAAAAATCACCTTAGGGTTTGCTCCACGATTATCACTACCATGGTCGACTCCGTTGATGGCATCTGGCTGTGCTGGACCGTGTTCTCGCAAGCAGGAGGAGCGGATGATGACAGTTTGCAACACATCAGAGCATTGTTACTCACGTCCAAGATAAAGCCGGTGCATTGAAAATGTTTATAATATTAGTTCTTGTGTATGTTTTGGCGCTAGAGCAATAAACATCAAATTTATTACGCAGAAGTAATAAAATGCTTAACAACACAAGTCAAATTATGACGCCCTCAACCTGAACACATTTCTGTCATCTCTCAGGAAACAAATCAGTACCGCGCTCACAGAACTCGTCACACTTAGATTCAAAGAAAGCTGTCAATCCTCGACGCAAGTGAATAATGTCTCAAAACTTTCTCTGCTCAGGAAGTGCTCCAGCGACTGGGGCAAATGTTAGTCAGACGACGACGATTCAGACTTGTACGGCGGATGATCCAGCAACTACGAGCTCAATCCAGTTAGCTTCTTCCTCTTTGTCAAGTAGGCTACATGCAGCGTTGCGCTGTCTTGAAGTAGGATGAGATGCGTCGGCGTCTACGTGACAGATCCCGACTGCAGAGGTCCAGGTGCAATCAGTAGCGCGTGGCCTACATCGCCTCTCCGGTTGACAACATGTCCCAGTAAATCAGTCCAGTCCGGTTCCAAAAGCTGATGATCATGGCCTTTAGCGTGAACTGCTTTAGAGCCGAAATTAATGAGAAGACCAAATAAAAGTTTGAAAACCATGTCAATAAGACAAGTGAACAAAAACTTAAGACTAGTCAGTTCTTTGGGAAGACGATGTGGCCTTCAAAACACGCTTTTCATACAATGAAAGTCAAGTCTCAGCTTTTGAAAGTTTACTAACATTCTTATGAAAAATTCCTTTTAACGAATGAGATCAATTTTTATTTATTTCCTCTCAATCAGAAAGGACTAAAAAAAGCTTTTGTGGATCACAAATCTTAGACAAAATTATAACTTAGATACCCTCACTAGTGGAACTTCAAGAAAAAATCACCTTAGGGTTTGCTCCACGATTACCAACTACCATGGTCGATGCTGTTGATGGCGTCTGGCTGTGTCGGAGAGTATTCTCTTAAGCAGAAGGAGCGGAAGATAGCAGTTTGCAACACATCAGAACATTACTTCTCTCGTCATAGGTTAAGTTGGTGCATTGATAACGTTTATAACATTAGTTTTTTTTTCGTAAGTTTTGGCACTAGAGCAATAAACATCAAATTTGTTGACCAGAAGTGATTGAAATGCTTAATATCATTATTCAAATCATGGCGACCTCATCCTGAACACATTTCTGTCATCTCTCAAGCAAGAAATAAGTACTGCGCTCATAGAACTTGTCATCCTTAGGTTCAAAGAAAGCTGTCGATCCTCGACGCAAACGATTCGTTACTTGAAAGTTTTTCTTGCCCAGGAAGTGCTCAAGCGATTGGAAGAGATAGTAGTCAGACGGCGACAAGCTAGGCCTGTACGGCGAACGATCCAGCAACTACCAGCCTAACCCAATTAGCTTCCTCCTCTTTGTCAATTTGGGACATGCAGCCTTGCGTTGTTTTAAAGCAGTATGAGACGCGGCGGCATCTACGTGGCAGAGCCCAACTGCAGCGGTTCAGGTGATCACAATAACGCGTGGCCTACATAGTCTCTCCGGTTGACAGCAAGTCACAGAAAATTAACCAAAAATTCGGCCGCAAAAGTTGATGATTATGGCTTTTAGTGCGAATTGCTCTAAAGTCGAAACTAATGAGAAGACCTAATGTAAATTTAAAAACTATGTCAATGAGACGAATGAACAAAAACTTGCCAAGACTAGTCAGTTTCTTGATAAGACCATGTGGTTTTCTAAAGACAAGCTTTTCATGCAATGAAACTCAAAGTCAGCCTCTAACAAACACGTAACCAACAACGTTGAACCTTTGGCTGGAGCTAAACCCATGTCTCACCGTTTACGGGGGCGCTAGATAATCACTGCCTCACCGATGATTCTGTTTTGCCATCACTCTTTCCGCAATACAAGACTACGCCCCCAAAAAAAGTGAGACATTTCTTCAACTCCCGTTTGTAATTTGAAGTTTAGCATTCACTTATTATTATCGGATATAGTTCAAATATTGCCTCACACACTCAGGAAATTCTTAGAAAATCGTGTGAAATCCTGTATACGATAAGAAACCTCCAGATAAAAGGGCAACAAGTACCACCTCATTTTCTGTTGTTCAAAATCTCGTACTCCGTGTTGAACCAATTATGCACCGGACTACATAGAGCAGATGTTCTACCATAAAAATGTACTCAAGGAATCAAGCAAGTGCGAAAGAAAAGATAGGAAATTAAACAAATTTGATAAAGAAGTACGACAAACCGATAGCGAAAACAAAGGATGCAAGTCAGTGGACCGATTACAGGGGCATTGTCACCAGCCGCTTAGAACCAGTTTCGTATCTGTTATGTTTATAGGTGCTTATATTCTATCTGTCATAAGTTGGACGGCGATAAATAAATATTCGACTTCATTCGCTATAGAACTTTTCATAAGAGTGTTAAAAATCATTCGAAAGCTTAAATCTATGGCTAGAACCGTACGTGGCCGATTTTCGAAAAAGCTTTTTCAACGCTGGATCATTTAAAAAAATATGTTTCTCACCCTCCGCGCTTTCATTTTTCTCACGCTTATAATTCGCTGAAGGCACGAAAAGCGTATGTTTAGGGATAATTCAGTAGCATACGATTCAATCGTTTTACCCAGAGTTTCTTCCATAGTAAAGAAAAAAATTCCTAATCGAAAGGCAAGTTGTATTCACAAGTCTAACACAGGCCATCGATCGAGCGTTAAGCCCCAACGCGCGGATTAGCTTGTAAACAAGCTCGTCGGATATGTGGAGCTCGATCTTAATTTCCCTACTACACTGCAGTGAAACAGTTTTTTTAGAAAGTAAGCAGAGTGCTGAAATCATTGAAACTTAAGCTATCGAATGATTACATCAACACAAAAGTAGAAACATGACGTCTCAAAAAAAAAGAAAAGGACACTCAAACGTTCTTCACACTCGTCCAGACGCGCCTTTGAAACAAACAATACCAAACGAATCTTACTCAGCTTCTCTTGCAGTTTAAATTTATCATTACAGGTTGAGGAAGAACAAAATAAAATGAAGTCCTAGAAGACTTTTCACAAAGCTAGATTCACAACAGAACAACTGAGATCTCCCTCCATTTTTGGCAGCTTTATTCATTCGACAAGACCTCCATCCTGATTCTGGCCGGCGTTATAACATTGCCATACTGACCAATAAGCATTTTTCTTGATTTTACTGGATACAATTTTAGTACAACTTTCTAATATCCAAGCAAAGTTATCATCCTGTATGCCAAAATCATTTCTGTCAAAACAGAAAAATCTTTGAAAAATGATTAGCCGATGCAAAAGGAAGATACACACTACTGTGAGGAGTACAGATTAAAGTACCATTCTGCAGTTTCAACGTCTCGATATCACCCGTGATTCGCCGAGTTAGCAACTATAAATCGAACAATTAGAATCTTCACTGAGAAACGACAGCTTAGAGAACTGATGGTTATGTGATTCAAAAAAACGACTTTTATGCAGACGATACTTATTTAGCAGCATAACCGATTTCGCTAGTGGCGCACGACTTTCGTCCTCCAACAGGAACTTCTTCTTTGAATCGCGAAATACTTTAGATTCTTTGTACCATTATGACAGAATATTATCTCTTCTACAAGATTGTACACTTTTTGTGCAAATCTATCTTCTAGAGGGCGCCATGGCCGCGTGGTCGCGATATTCGTAGTGACATCAACGGTAGTTTAACCCGCGTTTCATCCATATCTGTGGGCGCGTGCTATCCTCTACACTTCCGTAGCCTTCGTTCCGCTACCACCCTTTCTGCAATGAATCCTATCGACCAAACCGTTTCAAGGTTGATTTCCGACAGCTACGATAGGATATATCAAAGAAAGAGTTACCAAACAGCAGGCCGCTCTAGTTACGAGGAAAACCGTCTTACTTTTTCGTATCTCTTCAACATCAACTGAGCCAACCCGTCATGTGGTCTGGCAACGGCTCTTGTACAGCCCGACACACGCGCTTCGCCCCCACAGATCCGTCAGTCGGGCAGAACCCGTCGCCCTTCATACCATACCTCTACTTCGAGTGCTTTATGAGGACCACATTCAAATTTCAATAGATCCCCTATAGAGAGTCATAAGATGAACACCCCACACTCCGTGTCAAGCGAAACCCTCACCCAACACCCCTACAGGGTAGAGTAGGGGAGCGGGGCTCCTGAGAGTGATGACTGTAGAAATGTCGAGAGGCGACGGGTTCGGCCCGACTGACGGGTCTGTGGGAGCGAAATGCGTGTGTCGGGTTGTAGAAGAGCCCTTGCCAAACCACATGACGGGTTGGCTCAAATAATGCTGAAGGGATCTTTTGAAATTTGAGTGTGGTCTTGATACAGCACTCGAAGTAGAGTTATGGTATGAATGGTAAATTTTATTCTCAAAATGGCTCCAACTCTATGCCATAACAACTAAAATAGAATTTTGTTTTTTATTCAAGCATTTCTCGCTGTGCAGAGGTTTTTCTTTAGACTTTGAATAACCATCTGAGACTGGGTTTCGCAAATCTAGATTAATTTTGTCATCCGCACCTTATCTCGATCTCTTGAGAAAAACTCAACGCTTCCTCCTGGTTAAGAAGGAGAAATAGCGATCTCATTAGCTGGAGAGGAATTACACCTAGGGGTGTTAGCAACCATTTGAAAGTTGAGACTCAAAACTGCAGCCTCACATCTCCGAACTTTCAAAACACCTCTCTATAACGCTGTAACATTCAAACTGGAATGATGTTTCATGAAACCACGAATGTTTATTCATTATCTCGCTTATTCTTCGTTAGACAAAACTCTTTCCTGAGAGTGCCAATAGTCAAACTACAGCACACGCTTTGGAGAGCTCAAAAATCTGTTTGATTTCTGAAAAGCTCTTTTAATCTCTCTGTTTCCTCTAATCTTTTCTTTTGTGTTTTAAACCTCATTGGGCAGAGCTCTTTCTTTAGGATATCGGTAATCATCTAATAGCGTAATCTACTATGATTCTAACGATGTGCTTATTTCCTGGAAATACGACTTGGCAAAGAAATAATCGAGTTTTACATTTTCAGCAGGTTATTTTTCGACTATTCAACAAGGTGATGGCCGCGGTAGGGGGCACGGCGAGGCGGGACAACCGATCCTCAATTTCAATTGGGAATTTTTGCTCCCCTTCGAAAGAAACTCTAGATAAAACGATTGATTAGGATAATACGAAAATTTCTTTACATATTTATATGCTTCTCGGCTTCCAGCAAATTTTATGCCCGATGAAAATGAAGACGAAATGCGGGTGTCAAACTAACTTTTGGTCTGAATGCCACACCGTTATAAAGGGGTGTTTTAGAAAATCTGCGTCTTGGCTGCAGTCTGAAGTGTCGGCTTACGAAGAGTTACTAACACCTCTATGAATAGTTCCTCTTTTGCGAAATAAGAACGGTTTTTCATTCGTTCCTCCTAATCAGAAAGAAGCAACGCGTCTTTCGCTTTTTCTTTAGTTTTAACATTACTCTAATAGCTCAAATTTCGGAGATTCCAATTTTTTTACATTTCTTTATCATTGCGCTCTAACAGAAAAAATAAAAATATGTTTCTCATTTAACTGATTGTCGCTAAGCAAAACTTTTCCTTCAGTCCTTTAGAAATCATTCGTTAGCTCAAATCTCGTCGATTCTAGTAAAATGCTTGGCTTTTAAACAGGACTTTTTGATGCGCTGTAGCAGTCAGAAGAATGTTAGGTTCGCGCAGCGCAACATCGACATCAAACCACCGTACTTTGGTGTTATATGACCAGGGATTTTGCCGCATGGCCGCCAAGCCGATGCGCTTTTTTCACTGCCCAATTTCCAGATCCCACTCTTCTTTCGATTGTTATATCGCAACAAGAAGTCTTTTTTAAAAAGCTAAATACATCACTGGAGTCAGTGAAAAGTGTTTGAATAAGAAACATGATTTTATTCCTGCTGTAATAACGCAATATCAAAGCTATTTTGGAAATGGAGTACACTATTCAAATTGTTTTAATTTGAGCTATCAAACAACTACTCAAACTTTGAGAACATTTATAAAATACGCTTTTTTAGAGGGTCATAACGGGGTTTGGATAACGGAAAAGCACAGAAAACGGTAGACAAATAGTTTGAAATCTTGAGCAGCAAAATACTCAGCATATCGTCACCTCTCGAGATCCCATGAAGATGGTAGCTATTTGAGTTCAGAGAAAGAAAGTGTAGTGAAAAGCCTACCAGGCAATGCTCGACCATCAGCTTTCGCTTTTTATCCTCTTATGCAAGAATTTTCGCATGTCACTCAAGGCTTCTTGTCTGGGATTCTCATTACTAAATGCTGCCAACTAAAAGAAATTGTGTGAGCCTCACTATTGTGAATCAAAGAATTTTTGGATTTCGAGGATAGATCAAACTGGACAACTTCGCAGGATAGATCAAAGTGCAGTCTTGTATCTATTTGTAAGCCCTCCTTGAAAAGCCGCTCCGACTCAGTAACCTTTTCGAGCTTTTCGAGCTCCATATCCACATCATGTCGAGCCTAAACAACTTCCGAGCCCTGTTCTTAAAGCCCGTAACTTGATTATCAAATCAGAATCAGCATGTTTCGAAAGCGTCTATGCATTCTACGAACTCCTGAACTACGATGTGTCATGGCTCTCAGAAGAACACTAATAAATCTAAAGTGCAGATCGTTACCATCTAGCCACATTATGACCTAGTTTTATTTTCTTGTTTATTTTACATGACCCAATACCCCACTTTACTTTGTGGAATACAGCACTTCTTGCATTCGATTTCTATTCTGACGTCCAGATTCTAATAAGACCTTCACACAATTCATGTGTTACTTCAACTGCTATTTGAGAATTTCGTCTTCCTTAAGAATGCCGTGTAATACTGATTGACACGCTTCTCCTCGTAATCCCGAAACTAGTCGAGTATCTTAGCTAAAATATTTCTAAGCGTAAAGTTTGGAAAACTAGGGACACTACTGAATTAGCCGAGATTTGTGTTTTCGAAAAACTGCTGAATTTCTTGAGGAAAGGCTTGGTCATCGAAAGATGCTATAATGTTAAGTAACATATTCTTTTCCATGTTGCAATTCAATGCAGCGACCTTCCAACAAATAAAGTACTCCTTTCTCAATTTTTGAGATTTAAGCTATGGAACAACTATTAAGATTTAAATAGAGCGGAAAATACTTTTTTTTATTATGGGTGCTGATATGGGAGGTACCATATCATGCGCAATTATGACCGCGAGTTCTTCCTACATTTACTCAAGCTACATATCAAAAATACCTTCGCACAGACCTCCATTAGAAAACTTTAATTGTAGAAGATGTGTTTTCAAGCCAAGAATTCGCAGGGCAAGCGATACAAATGCTCAATAGAGGTTAAAAAAATAATTTTTGTGCAAGGATGTGGTATTACCGCTGAAAAATAAGATATTCCAAGAAAAGCAATCGCTCTTTCTATCAAAAGACCTATGCAAGCGATTCATTCGTGACATTCCATTCTATATGTAGCGATAAGATACTTTTGGCAAATAAACTTCATCTGTAATTACCAGCAAACCACTCATGACGTCCAAGCGCAAGGTAGCATTTCAGGCGTGAAATGTGATCTTCTTTTCGCTTTTACAGCGTACTAAAATAACATTTTAGAAAACCATTTACAGTATCAAGATTTTCGAGATTTGGGCTATCTTACAGCTATTAAAACTTTAGTGAAGAGCCACATCTGAACTTCAGCCGAGCAAATGAAGAAAATCGAGCGTAGACTATATTTTTATTCTCGTTGATACAGAGTAATGAA
The DNA here is from genome assembly GCA_019055375.1 of Parelaphostrongylus tenuis. Lineage (NCBI taxonomy): Eukaryota > Metazoa > Nematoda > Chromadorea > Rhabditida > Metastrongylidae > Parelaphostrongylus > Parelaphostrongylus tenuis. The sequence continues at coordinate 41,286 of JAHQIW010004272.1, read as the reverse complement.
AAGACTTTTCGGAAATTAAATAATTTCCTGAAATTGCAGCGATTTAAGCTTTTGACTGAATACCAAATGCCTGGAAGAGATCTTCTATGCAGCGAAAGAGGTCTTCAAACAGTCGTGTACCTCAGCTGTTACAGGTCGTCCCTACGGTAATGATGTTCTAGGTGAGCGGTTGCTGCTATATCTTGATTTTAAATTTGTTCATGAAAGCTCGCTTGCTTATTTGACGTATCTTTATTTTATAAGAGTTAGTTACCATCATTTTTTTGCTAATGCATTGATTTCTCGGAAATTTTGGTTGAAAACCTCTATTAGAGAACAGTCACCTTTTGAAAAATTTCGCATATATGTATAAAAGAATATTATGTAGCGATTACTGTTGAAATTCAGTCGATTATTCACTTGCGGATTGGTTCGATCTTCTTAACTGGGAGCTGCGATCAATGTGCTGAGAGCAAGTTTGCAATACTCTGTAATAATGGATATGAAAAGGGTACAGAGATAGTCTAGGGGTGATGACAAATGAGATAACTCCATTTCCTTGAGTCTCGTTTGGCCAGGCCAAAAATGCTTTAAAAAATAAATCATTAGGTGTTAAAGCACTAAATTGCATCGCCCCTTCGAAATTATGATGATTTGTTTTCACAACCTCTACATGACTGCAGTTCCATTACATGCGCAAAATATTCATCTAGAACAGTGCAACAAGATCAAGTAGTTTCTCTTCGTGGTAAGTGGCCTTGTTTGATGGCATGATGAAGGCTCATGCTGCTGTTCGTCGCATTTTGCAGACTTCATTTGCCAAGTTCTTTGCGCTTGTTGAATACACTACGGAGAATCCTGATGTGATTTTCTTATTCAAGTTACAATTTATGTCGATTTTCTCATAATTAATTTGAGCCCAAATGTCATGTAGTCGGCTAATGAGCTCTTGTGCAAGCCGATACACGTTTTTCGACCTTACAGTCTCGTCAATTGGGCAGAACCCTTCGTCTTTAGCCAATCCTCTTGGGAGCCCCTACTCTACCTATGAAGAGGTGAGTGACGACGAACATTTTACACTGCACTGCCCTTAAGTGAAAAATTACAGGATCTGCAATCTTCGGCACTCGATCGCTCGTGGCTGATACTTTGAAATATAATACCCTTATTTCAAATGTATGTTAATTTACTCTATCCCAACTTTCAAAATTTGTTTTTAAAGGTCATGTTAAAGTGAGCAAGACAAGTATTTCACTGCAATTTCATTGATTTGCTCGCTGTTTTTACAATACAATATCGTCAGCCTTGGTGTCCTTACTTGACAAAAAAATGGAGTCTTATTTAATTGGATCTACAATAAGACTACAATCGCTGGGAAAGAATCCGTGGCTGCATGCCGATGTATACACTGCCGTACTCTGCAGTAAAGGCTCTAGAGGTATGGCACTCCTTTTCTCGATATGAATTGTTTCTTTATCGCTCAGAAAAGTTACCATGAGCTCATTTGCAACGGACGTTTAATCTTTACCACTGTGAAATATAAGAGCGTATAAAAAATACTTGAAGAATATGCATTGCAAGAATCCTACACCGTGTTGGTCCCGTGGATAATGATGTTTTGTGAAGACAGCTTCCACTATCTTGTCGGATATTTACATGTATTTTTCGTGGATTATTTTAATTTTGAAGTCGCTTAGACTCTTCGAAAACGTTAAGAAGTGTTGCAAATTTTTGAAGTTAGTAATGCAGTGTTAATAAATACCAACAGAATTTTATGGCTGCTAGCAGTGGTGGAGAATTTGTGAGCATCGTTTTGATCGCTGAGCAAAATAATGCCTGTGGCATGCACTGTAATTCCTTTCGCCGCCTATGATACGATCCTTTACGTTAAAATAGGCAAGAGCCATACGATATGTAAACTCTACAAAACTGGAATTTTATTTTGGAACAGCAATAGTGAAATAATTTATTGATGAAAGTGATTATTACATTACCATAATTAGATTTCACTTTTCGAAATGATGAGACGCTCTTGTTAAAAACAGAAGAGTGTTGTTTTGGCGAAGACGTGCATCGAAATGGATGCGTTTACAATACGGAATGTAGAGTGTAGTTGCCTTATCATAACATAGGTAAAGATTTACAGATAGCCAACACGTTACTGATGCAGGTATTTTAGAACTTCTTCTGATGAACGATGCAAAACCTTTCAACATCTGTTCTTTTTATGTTGCTTAGGTGCTTGGGCGTCTGGATGAACATAAGTACGGAATTCTCCACAAATACACCCAAGAATAAACCGCACCAAAGATCATCGCCATCTTGGCAGCAGCAAGTGGCAAGGTGGTAATCCTCCCCTATTCACACAGGCAGGCCACTCCGTTATGTGGTGACGACCTGAGTAGGGCTTCAGCTTAACTGGTTTAGGGCAAGGTAAAACATCTGACCCGGCGAAAAAATTCCTGCCTCAGTATCCCGTTCACTGAGGACTTAGTTATTCGGCGTCGGACTGCTCGACGACCAGTGAGAAGTGATCAAATCTGGAGTTTAATAGGAAGTTACATAAAAACAGGAAAACGATTACTCCTACGGCACCCCATGAAAACCGCTTTATGCCTTCCACCTATACCACCATCACTGTTTGCTCAGGCACCAACCTTCACGTTTTTCTTGAAGTTGTTTTGCACATGAGCTTTCATGTCGTCGCCCTGCAGGAAACGAAAACGGGAAGACCAGCTTGAGACAAATAGGTGATGGAGCCCTCGTTATTCTTGGAGAGGAGTTTCCGCCGCATAATGTCAGAGAATCGACACTGCACCTCACTCATGCGCTCGTTTTTCGTGTAGTCACTAAAATGGCCATAGAGTTCTATGACGATTTTGTAGGAGAGTTTTTCACTGCAGTAACTTTAACCAACTCGCTGTAATTGGTGTATTTGGCCTTCATCAACTGTTCAGCGCATCTTGCCGTCTTTCGCCTCCAACTTTTACACCAGAAGAGGTCAGTAGCATCGGTTGTTACTCACCAACTTAAACAGCCAATGAGAACGAAATAGACCCGTTAAAATGAGATGGCTGAAGTCACTGCAGCGAATAACTCTCCTACGAAGTCGTTATTGGAAACTCTGTGGCCAGATTAGGAACAGCCAACAAATATGAATACAGTATAGGAAAACTTGCATTAGGAAAACAAACAGAACGAAAGCCGTCTTTTTCCTGCTCGCAGCCTGTCTGTTCCATGGAAATTCATTCTTCAAGAAAAAAGAAATGCGCAGATGGATATGGTAATCTCTACAGTTACAACACATAGAGAGATTGATCGCATACTTTCAAAGCATCTTTGACATCTCAGTGACATTTGGACTTTGTACGGAATCTGATTTACTCATTTTACGGACGAAGCTTTGTTTCAGCTATAAGTTGGAAAAGAAATGCTGTCATCATCCCTCTTCCCTCCCCAAGAAAGCAAAAGAAGTTGTGTGCGACGGAAATGCTGTTGATAAAATTGTTTCCTCGTATGACTGGTAAGGAATAACCCGACGAGAGATTGCAAGCTGCTCGTCTATAAACTCACAGTTTCTGCAAAACAAGCATCAGATTGTTGGACAAGAAGTTCAAATCGCATCTCCACTTGATGTAAAGAGTTGCTTGACACAAGGACGGAACCTATGCTTGATCATACTGCAACAAATCTAACTAGACTGACAATAGATGTTAGACGTAGGTTTTTGCAAGAGGATCTACATCGATAGAATCACAACAAGTCATTCGCAGTAGAAAACAAGATCTAATTTGTGGAAATGCTGTCACGATCTTGCAACTATTATGTTCCACTATCCGCACTGATGAATAAGCATGGGTTTGCTACTACATCCACTGTTATATAGAACTGGTAAAGGGATAAAGTACTTTTTCGTTATCGAGCATGAACTTCTGGAGACTTTTGAGCTAGGGAGAGACTCTTCTCATTCAGCCTTATTCTCTATTAAATCAAAATTGTGCTTGTTTAAAAAAAACCTTCTTTAGCGCTGTAGCTAAATAAAAAATTATGTTTATCACGCTTCGTGTATTATTGCGCTCATATTTTGCACGCAAAGCTTTCGCTACAAGCATTCAATAAATATTCGGTAGCGGGAATCTCGTATATTGCAAAAGTGTATCTGCCTTTCAAAAAGATTTTCTTTCGATGCTGTAACGAAGAAAAAAATTTTGTGTGCCACACACACTTATTTCTCGTAGGGCACAGCTCTTCCCTTGTACTATTAGTAACAGTTCGACAGCGGAAGTTTAGGCGATTTCAATACTGTTTTCTTACAGACTGTTTAGTACACTTGTAGTCAAAATAATAGTGATTTTGAAACAAGCCGTACACTTACTCAGATATAATGTGTGGGTGTATGCAGCGACAAAGCATCGATCAATCATGCAACGCCATTTAGAGGTGGCGCGTGATTTTTGTTAATTGACTAGTGATTTTTCCTCCTGCGTAAGTTCTCTGAGTGGGTTTGTTCGATGATAGAAAATGAAAATCCAGGGTACGCAGAGCGATAAAACGAAGTTTCTTCTTTAAATACAATACAGAAAGCGCAGGTAATATTTTCAAACAAATAACGAAAATGCGAGTGACAATACACAGGATGCTTAAAACACTGCCTTATTTTTCAGATCTTCGTAGCTACAGTCCAGTATACTTATTAAGTGTACTCTGCAAGTTTTCACGAAAAACATCTTCTTGTGCAAACTGAAGATATTGGATAAGCAGACCTATTTGAGGAATCAGAATTTGAAATTAATTCTGCTGCGCGAACCACATCCCAACTGTGTTATGAATCATCGGAGTCTGTTGGGATTACCGTATGTTCTTTGCTCTAATCTTAGCAATTGTGGGAAGGCGTTCGACAGCGTCAAAACGATTGCAATCTTCTTAGCACTCGTCGACCAAAGTACAGACTTGTTCTGTATAGGAGTATTGACTGCTTCTATGGCGACTGCAGCACAAAAATACCGCTTTCCCATGAGACTTTACCAGTCTCATAGAAAAGGGATCTATCAAAACGATACTGTAGTACCAAGACTGTTCATCTCTACATTACAACGGCTGACGAAGCCGCTCGATTTGATCAAAAGGACATGCGCATTGACCTAAAATTGCTATCGAACCTTCCTTTCGCAGCTGATATTGCCATCTTTTCATGAAGTACTAATGGAATTTGAACGATGCACAGTTCAAAACTACCCACTTGGTCGCTCACCTCTGTGTCACCTTAGTCTTCTGCAACTCTGTTCGTTATCAAATTGAACAATGTTGTTATGAAAACTATCATTTACTGGCACACCAAATAAAAGTAGTGCCATTATTTGAAGGAATAAATTTTGGGTTGGTTATCAACCTCGAAAATCGTAAATCGTGTTGTGTAGTCACGTGAGTAACAACAGCCACAGAGTTACAAGAGTTTTGCTTGAGCACCCAATGCTTTATCTCTTGTAGATATACTGAAGCATAACCTAGACTACAGAAGTCAGACAGGAGGCGTTATGCAATAGGACTGAATGGATTTATCACTCTATATTAGATGAGCATGTCACTCGAAAGGAGATCTACCTAGAAGGCTTTTAGACCTTTTATACAACTGCTACATATGTGAATAAAGCTATGTCGGCATACTTTTCATGGGTTTGTCAAACACTTGTTTACTCAGTTGTGAGATCATCTGAAGAAGAAAATCCGAAGATGGATTTACGCATTTTATCGTTCGATTTTAGTTGTCGCACCATTGCGGGATCCTCTGGTATATTGCATAAGAATTCACTGTATTTATTTATTTATTTACACTACCTATCATCACAGTTTTTTAGTGCCCGGATCCCAGTACCTCTAGCATCCGAATCCTATTTCGCCTTCTTCTTAAATGACGTAGAATATTCGGCGCTCATTCTAAATGCGACAACAAACTATCACAACTATCAGAGGATACACTAGGAACATGCTTGCACGTCGATAACCATGGCTCCCATGGCTGTCTATCTATCAATAGTGTGGAAGAGAAGGTCCAAAACCTCAGCTCAGATCAACAGCTAAATTGCAGCACGATTTCAAATGATCAACCTTCGTCGTTAGTGGCAACATTAAGGCAATGTGTCATGATAGCGATTCCAAGCTGTGATGAGCCACCGATCATGAAGCTGAAACTAGTCAAGAGTAACAACAATGTTCAAACCGCAAAAATCTGATCACACATCGGAAAAAAAACTTGAATGTATCACCAGCCACACCCCTTTAGATCTCATCAGAGAATCTTAATTAAAAAAGCAACATAGTTCACTCTAATAGGCACTTCAGCATGAAAATAGCTTCTAGACAGAATGATGAATAATCAAATATTGGATTGAGAGAAGTAGATATCTGGGTAGCTGTATATACCACACATCTTGAACAGTTTCAACAATTAACAAAAAGAGGGCAGTACACTTAACGTGGCAGCCCAGAACTATTTAGAAATGTGATTGAACTATTGATATAAGAATCAACGTTGATAGAATCTTTATCCATAAGAGTGATGATTAAAATATGGATCTGCGAAGGATCTCGATGAATATGCGGATTTCTCTCGATTGCCATTCGAAACTCATTAACCTACGCATTTGCTCAAGCTAATCCATCAACGAAACGATAAGTCTTTGACGAAAAGGTCTTTCAACCATCGCATCTACTCCGAAAAGAAATCAGAAAATCGATTGTCAGATTCAACAAAATCGAGAGCGTTCGATGCGCAAAATGGCATGGAAAGCTTGGGATTAGCGAGTATGGTGTCAGAAACATTGTGGAAATTGAGCTTATACTGCTCAGTTACAAAGTTTTCAATGATCCTTTTCTGGACAATAAGAGGAAGGAAGAACGGCTTTCATATGTCCACCGAATGATTTGTTTGATAGCTAGTGCTCGTCTGTCGAAGGTCTTTTTAACGGATGAAAAAAATTCACGGTTGAACCACTTTAAATCGTCAGAATGGCCATTAACTTTTCAGAAAGGGTCAGCAGAAGTTCACAGTAACAAAAACCACGAGCCGTAGTCATTTTCCTGCTTCTGAAATGATCTGGAACAGCGCCACTAAAATGGCATCGTTGGTCTTCATAAACAGAAACATCAAAATTGACGCTGTCAGCTACTGCAACAAGTTTTACAGAGAGTACTGAACAATTAAAGTAATCTATTATACCCTAACATTGAGTGTTCATCACTGCAAATTTGGTGATATTTTTACACTAACAGTGCAAAAAGTTCGTTTCCGATACCTCTTGATGTGGGGATTGGAACACCCACAGAGGATTGGCCAAAAAAGATTGAAAGACGACGGGCTCTGTCCAACTGACGAGACTGTAAAGCCGAAACACGTGTATTGGGCTGTACAAGAGCCCATTTACCAGACCACATGACACGTTGGCTCAAATAATACTAATGGGATTAATTGTTGAGAATGCTCAAAGCCTTGCCGACGTTACTGCACCAGAGCCATACACGTGTTGTGGAGGTCTCGTCTCCCATCAGTGGCCCAAGCCCCACATTAAGCTCTGCATTGTAGCAAAGAGTATGTGGCAACAGCACATCTTACAATGACACTATGCTATCACTACTTTTCAGTAGAAGGATCCGGGCTGGTAGATACAAGATGATCCATAGCATCGATTTTTTCCGAATTTTTAACCTTGCAATTATATTGAATGTTTACTGCGAGATTAAAAAACAGTCGATGATATGGGCCATTGTGTTTGAGGAAAGACCAGTGGATAAAACAGATTCTAGACAGAATTTGAACAAGGAATCTAATAAAGTTGCCAACAAAAGTGGAAAAATCTCGCACCAATGCAAAAATTAGCAAAATTAGTGTTTTAGGAATCTTTTGCGCACCCTGATTATAGTGGCATCCTGTTGCCAACCTACATGTTTCCAGTCCACGATTTCAGGAATTTATACTGACTATGCGTCATGAGAAAGATAGCGACACGATAAAAATATATGTTTTTTAGTCAGTCGTGTAATACTTTTTCGTAACTTCGGAACAAGGCTGATACAGCGTCTAATAATATTCTGTCGCTATGCAATGTTCATTTGTATGCAAAAAATAATGCATGATTTTTATGTGCACGCTAACCAGGAAGTTCTACAGATCCTTCGTTTAGGCGTATAACAATCTGTATGCGAACTGCATAACTTCAACAGAGGAAATGAAAATTCTGCGAGAAAACCGAAAAATGTCGTCATAGTGTTGTTTCCTTCGAACTGAGCAAACTGTCCACATGTTTCGTTTTTTAGGCAAGTCGCTTGACGTATTATGATCCATCTTATTGAACTTTGTGATATCTACACTCATTTTAGTCCAATTCTCGTCTGTTTGACACGAGTTTCGATAGTGTTTTGCGCATGTTAAAATAGAATTGTTTCATTCACAAAAGAGCTCATTGCTCTGATTGTTTATGAAGTGAGTAATCACAGATTTGGGAAAAATTTCTAGAGAAATGTTTATAACTTTTTTCGGCCCTGCCTTTTATTATGTTTTTAGGCTCATTTAAAAACCCGCCTTCTCCTGCGTTGATTGGTATATAATTTATCGACTTATTTGAAGGTAGAGTTAGCAAGCGAGCAAATTAGGCTGCTGATGATGCACGGATGGCTGCTGGATTCAAATGCGACGGTGGTAAGTGAATGCATCAATCTGGCTTAGGGCAAGACAGAGTTGGCAAGAGTACGCTGTGCAGGTGGTTCAAAAAATTTGACGAAGATCAAGGATGTTTGGAAGATCAGCCGCGTTTAGGTCGTCGGTAACGTGTTTTTACAAGGTACTCTTCTTTGCGGTTCATTTTTGGGTCTTTACTATCTATCCAAAAGGCTTTTAGGCGCTGATGTTTCAGATTACTCTGCAGGGACCGTAAATTTTACATCATACTTTGCTCTTGCATGTTTTACTTCCTATGAGTGCATGTTGGAGTTTTTTTTCCGAGTCTCGTAATTCAACTAGGTGTTCCTTTATTCGGATGCAGAGTAGTTCACCCTTTTCGCCTAAGTATTCGTCCAGGCATGCCTTGCAAGAAATTAAGTGAACGGTATTAGATCTCATGCAGTCGCCGTACAGTCTGATATCAGCACTCAAAAATCTCAATTCCCATTATCCAAAGTAAGCTCATTTCTCATCCATGCAAGAGTGTATAATGATATTCTCCGGCAACAACTTGAAGGCTATAAAAACAAAACCGTGGACTTTCTAAATAACTGACCACTTTGCTACCCCCTATCTGTACAATTCCAAAAAGAGTTCTTCGTCCTTGAAGTGAACGTCATCGCATAGAAATTTTTCATTCTACTGGTGCAGTGTGCACTGCTTGCTCAACTTTCAACTAAATAACGACGCAGCTGTTGGGCCCGTGTTTTGACACTTTCACACTTTACTGATCGGTCCTCAGAGGGGTTTTCTCTTTGTACACCCGGTTTTTCTAACATAGAACCCATTTTTTCCTTTTCTTTTTGATAGCCGTAGAAAGCAGTCTGAACTCTTTCCTTGCAATCTCGAGGATTGCCTGCTGTGGCTTTCCATGGCACCCTCAATGCTGAATACCACAGAGTGCTAGAGTACCGGTTCATGTCCGCCCGACAAGCATCGCAACCGTTTGGCCATGGCGCTCCTAGGTCTTTACTGAAAAAATAGGAATTGAGGGTGAGTTAAAATTGAAGTCTAGCTTTAAGGCTGCACAAAGTTCTTTAAGAAGCATATTTGCACATGGCTATCTTGCTGTTTTCATGAAGTGGGAAACAATCGCTGGAAACTTTTCAAGTCTAGTATGAACTCACATCTAGATACACATTTGAACCCAGATTGATAAATCTATTTTCCTTCCAAGAAGGCAGGAAAGGAACTATCTGGGCTCGTCTCGTCTCTCATCAGTAAGTATTTACGTGTACCTTAAGTTAAAATTTTTGTTCAGTCTTGGTAGATCAGTATTCTGCGTTTATAGTTGCACCAACACGAAGTTTCTATTAAACTTCGATATGGCTAGCGTTCTGGCGACATCGACTTTATCACGGACATCATGATTCAAAATGAGTTTTCCCCGCAGTTGTCCTTGCGATGTGATCTTCGTAGTCGTCACATTTGAAAGAATCGACTAGGGTGTATCACTATAGGAATAGATTTGTTATTTGTTAACTGCAGGCAGCTAGCGACACCAGTTCATTGGCAATTCCCAACAATTTTTCAATGTTTAGAAAAAATTCACGTTCTGGGCGTTTACATATTGAACAGACCTTATTCTATCGTCCTATGGGGATCACTTCTTATTAGTCGCATGCATTACTTAAACTTTACTCTTCGAAGTAACCTTTGCAAGTGAAGAGAGTTCACTGATCGCACGTGTTTTACACGTTTTCTACGATTTCTTGATTGAACGTTGCAAGATAATTCTTTGCGCATATTGAAGTCAAGCTTTTAGAAGTAATATTAATATGACAATGTAAGCGCTTTTCGGAAATCATAAACACAGCTGAGTTACTAGTTTACCACCTTTTTTTCTGTATCGCGGAGTTTTATGTAAGGAATGAGATGGCCAGCGTCAATGTGGATGACAACATAAAATACAGTGAGCTCGTCTTTATGCCGACGCAATGTTTACGTGTTAGAAGCCAGTTGATTTCTGTGCAGTTGATAGAGACCGATGTGTGGGAGTTAGAATTAGAACAAATGATTATCCATGGCCAGCAGAGGAATGCTGAATAAGAAAACGCTACCGTCGAAGAGATGAAGACATTCATCGTCCACAGCTTAACAGTTGAAAAGCTTGTTAGATTGGCTGTCGTTTCAGATTCAGATCATATGGAACTTCCACGTCTGTAAGTGATATATTGGGTGATGCATACATCACGAAACTTTGTATTCCACGATACACTTGTTTACTTCGTAAGGATGTAGCAAAAGAAATTATTGTTGTGACTGTGCAAAAGTAGCCTTGATTCTCGTGTGGTTACTTATCTCTTCTTCATATCGCTTTTGAATTGTCGACCGGTACTACTTTTTAGGAGAAATTGCTGTTGTATCATGTCAGTGCGCTGCTTATTGTTGAATAGATAAGTTTTATAGAGATCGATGATTGTTGACTCTGTCAACACTTATATAAGCTACATAATAAAAAGCTCCTTTATACTGCCTCTTCAGAGTTTTACATAGTAACTGGTTCACCTTGGGAAAGCGATTTTTGGGAGAACAGTGACGTTCTTGTTATTTATAATGTCCTTCTAATAGTCTCTTTGCGATAATTTCTTTTCGTGAAGCGAAATGATCAGTTCATCTAAATTAATTTGTATAACGGCGGACGAAATCCGCTAAGTTCAAACAGTGACGACTATATGAAGCTAAGGCGCATCATTTTCTTCGTCGGTAATGTGTATCGAGAAAGCTTTCCTAGAACCAGGCCTACTGGTGAAGCTTGAATTATCGGACACCTGATGACAGTTTACTGAAAAGTTGGAAGTATCTGATGTGGATTGCACGAGATATAAATTTGTGCAAGATGTTTTGTGTTAAGCAGTAGGGGTTTTTAGCACATTTGAGCTTTGTGCAACGTTCCTTCATCAATAACCTACCTTTTCGTAGCTTTAAAATCTGCTTACACCGAAATTTTGCTATTTAAAAGTAAAAAATCCGTTTCCATGTTAAGACAATGAACTTCAAATGAGAATCTTGACATTTTATTTGCTAATGGGACTTACTGTAAAAGTCTTTTCAGAAACCAAGCCTAATACTGAGTACCCTATTTACTGAGCTATCGCGTGATTACTTTATGTCTAGTTGAAAAACCTTTTCTGAAAAAAAAACTCAGGAAGCACAAGTGCATCCCACAAAATATAAATACATTCCACGCAATTCGTCGTGTAAAATGGAATAATCTAGATCATCTCAGCATTATTTTTTACTGAAAATACGTTTGTCAAGTGCATCGATTATTTTTATAACTTTTCTACAAAAACCAAAAAATTGCTTGTGAAGTTGAAAAAGCACTGCGAAAGCGTGACATTATTCTTACGCAAGCAGAACATTTCATAAAGACTCCATAAAAGCTCGACCCAATATTGAAAATCTGTGCTTTTTACGGTATTGAATGACTTAAAAAATAGAGAAAATAAGAAAAATGTATCTGATAGCATTGTGAATTATGTTCCTCTTGGAACTATGTGATTTTCCGTTGAAATATAGGTTAATTTCGACCGAATGTATGAACGTTCTCTTTACAATAATCACTTTTGTGGAAAACTCCATTTGATGATTGCAATGTTCCCTCTCAATTTACCAAATAGATTCTCATATTTCAATTCCAACGCTCGCGGTTCTTTCTTTTTTACAAAGAAAAAATCGTGCAAATATCAACATAAACAAATAATCCTGAAACTGAGTCCTCGTAATTGCAGAAATATTGTCGTTTCCAACATGATGGCGCCAGCATTTACCTTCGCAAACAGATCTAGATAGGACCATATTCCAAATCTCTGCTTCGTCGTCCACTCTCCTATTGGTGTTTCTCCGTGAATATTGCAATACGCGTGAGCCAATGTCACGAATGCAGACGATTGGTTTGAGCTGCAATTACCTCAGCTCATTACGTAGGTGGCCGTTGGTCGTCCATGCTGTTGCTTGCGTCCTCCCAGAGTTCGCCGATACATTTTCTATTTTCCTATATCATCGACTTCCTATTATATTATTCAACCCAGTTTTATCCAGTACTTTATATTGTAACCACGCAATACCAGATGACACTTTATTGAATTGGCTTTATCTTTTAGTCCTTTACAACACTTTTTCATGCTTGCACTACTTCAGAATTTTCTAAAAAATCTTCTGCATTTTGCTTCCCATTATCATTTCCAAGGTTATTTCGATGTTTTTCTTCTTTGCTGACACACTTCTGGTGATGATGCAAATATCCGACTTTCATGTATGGAAAGCTCAAACACTTCCTTACGAATTTTTTAGTAAATCTACAATCAAGCTAAATTCGATCAATCTTTCTTCAGTCGTCGGTCATATATATAATATCATCAAATATGTTTTCGTCGTGTACGATTTAACTTCACTTCAGTGTCATGGCAAAAATTTTCCCTCGTTCGACAGTGCATTCATTTTATGCACATAGAAGGCAGTATTGGAGACAGCAAAAAGGGATGCGGTTAACAGAAAGTGCCGCCTCTTCTTCTTAGATATATGGTCATTTTCTACGTCTTTCTTGATAGTTCAATCTGTTAAGCGACATGTTATCTTTCTTAAAAAGTACAACGTCTTTCGAAAGTTGCGTGATGCGGATAGAAACATTGCAGTACACATTACTTCACATCAGCCAAGTTGATTTTCGCCTTGTAAAGATTGTAGAAGGTTTTGGTTTGTCCTCATAGTTTTGCAGGCTGCTGACAAGCGCTTGATCATATGGAAATGTTTTGACTCAACATTGAAAACCGTAGAATGACCTATTCATTTGGTTGATTTTTGCATAGAACAGCTCGGTTTACCATTCCTTTAAGGAAGGTAGTTTAATCGCTATTGCAAGCGACGCGTGATTTTCGTTAGTTAATCAATAATTAGTTGATCAATAGCTTATTAAAAATGATGATGTATATATATTGCATTCGATCCAGTTTATCGATGACTTTCACCAACTTCTGGATTAACAGTGTACTTCAGGAGTCGAGGCCCACATAAAAATAGGTACTCTTCTGCTTTTACGAGGAACAACCGACGCTTGGATTATAACCGGTTATAGCAATAGTGACAATACAGTATAAGTAAACTGGCGACATATAGTTGAGCGAGTAGATACGAAGTTGTATGGTTAACTGAAATACTGGACGACACGGAATCAGTCTTCACGAAGTCAGCGGGTCATTTCCCAGAGACTAACATCAGCCGACCTCTGTTCAAAGGGATTAGAGTCGTCTGAACCCTTGGCTCATTTATATAAGGAACGATGACAAGCAGTTTTTTCTAACCGCAAACAGAATCGTGTCGTCGATAACATATGTGAGCATGAAGGATTACTGGCAAACAATCGATGGCAGGAAACATCATAGGCTGCAAAACCGGCAGTTAAATGGAATTGCAACAAAGGAGCTTCTACCATGTTTACTGGAAAGCGATGTTATCGTGTCTAGGAATAGACTTGCAGTATATCTTCATGTGAAATCTCAAACTGGATGTGTAAGAAGGTTCAAATGATAGCAACAACCACAGGTGAGAGTTAATGCAGGAAATACGTATTAATAAGAAAATGGCAACTATTTGAGATTAGTTACTATATATGTGGGGGGCTAGTTGAAGATTTGAGCTGTCGAATGATTACTAACACTCTTACGAGGATCCTTGCCCAGCAAGCGGGGTCTAATATGCACTCTGTCCCTATAACAGAAAAGAACCGAAAAATATATTACACATTTCTTCTATCATTCAAGCATGTCTTTCCTTTATATTTCAACTTATATTTCATTAAGAACTCGTCGATACATCCTTTACCACTGGACATGCCCACTTATTTTGCTCGATGTACGTATTTTGTTCAGCCGATTTCGCGAGGGCATCCCCTTACGTCTCCATCAGTTTCATTCGCTCAAAATTACCTTAGCTGACCACAAGCGGGTGTTGAGGAAGTCCATCAGTAAACCACTGACCCAGTTCTCCCAACTCCTTCCAACTGTGTCCGTGTAAATCCACACTGCAGCAGATTGAAGTGTCCAGCTTGCAATATGGGCCGCTGAAGCAAAAGAAATTTTCTCGAAATGTTATGAAATGTACAAAGGGTTTCATAGTAAACTTAAATGTCTCCGTACACAATTCATATTTATTTGGGCACTCATCGACCAATATGGAGCACCAACATGGATGCACGCACATTCCCTCGAGACCAAAAATCATGCGATACGTTTTGCTGAAATTGTTATGGGAAGCCCACAAATTGTCATTAGACAATTTAGCAATGCATGGGGAATTGGAGCTATCTGGATCTCCAACTATCTTGTGTAAAAGCTGTCAAACTTGACGTAAAACAGCAAAGAAAAAGTTCTTCTAAGAAATTGCCTTACTCATTGTAAGTCTTACTGGTACCAATCGCAGCACTTTTGATTTCTTTTCAATCTTCCGCATGCCATTTATGGAGATTGCCGTCTTTGCATGACGTCTTGTTCTTGCTTCATTATGCGAAGGTCGACTCTCACTAGGTAGATGTAGAGTCATCAGTCCTTCTCGTACATGGTAAACTTCGAGCGACCCTTATGAAATCTCCCTTGGAATTGCGCTGATTTAGCTGTTGCCTACAGCAATGATTTGCTCTGCGTTCGCATGATCTTTTGCACCATTCAGAAGTGGCTAATGCGTACCTCATTACACCTCTCATGAGATAGGAGAAAGCGCTTAAGCTTCCTACTTTGTTACGTTGTCCCTTTACAGTTATGGTAACGGAAGTTTAGAACAAACATCGTGGAGGAGATGGAGCTCAAACTCTTCCGAAATTGTTTAGAACACCGCTTATATAAAAGGCGAACTAAGCTCCAAGATTTTTCGCTGCTTATTCTCTACCGAGACGGATAACTTGCAATTTCTACTCGGTCGTAATGAATTATCGGGGGACATGTAATCGATCCTTAGCGAATTCTACACTAAAAAAATCCGATTAATGCGCAGCCTAGTACCGCGATGTCTTTCGTCTACTTGTAACAGCCTAAATAAGGCTGTGTTTCACAATTTCTTCGCTTTGTTTGGTTTGGGATATTGATTATGCTACCTTTCATTTCGAGTGTATTCTTAAGACCACAGCTCAAAATTCAATATGCTTTGCAATCATTTTTGAGCCACGCATGTCAGTGGTCTGTTAAAGGAGGGCTGACTTATAGAGCCCGATACACGTGCTTCGATCTTGCGATCTCGTCAGTTGGGCAGTTACCCTTTCTCGTCTTTTGCTAATCTCTGTAGGCTTTAGCAGTCTTCTACAGTCTCAGAACTTTTTGCTCAATCTGAAATCTTAGAACCTATCAGCTTTTCGCTATTTCAGCAGTACAGGCTGATGAATGAAACTAAAACAAATTTATGCATGGAGGCTAAATTGCTTACGCGCACTTACTTCTTAAATATTATATGCATAAATAGATTATAGGGAAATAGTCGGCTGCACGGTATTTACTTGCTTAAGCTATCGACTGTGTACTAAATATTTGCAACTGTTTTTGACTCACGTTTCCGCAAGACATGCACTAAAAATGTACAAAAGGGTTGAAGTTAGGTCACTTTCGCGACGTGGTTCTCATTTAAAACGGAAATTTTCAGAAAAAGTGTGCTTTCTGAAAAAAAACTCTACAGAAACTTTCTTCGCAATATTCCAAGATTTTGTGACGACAAAATGTCTTTAATTTTGCAAGTTTTACCACATAAAGATTTCTCAGTAAATGCAATGTGAGATTCTTGTGACAAATTGACCACTTCGAGTGCAAAACGAAATATTCTCCTCGTTCGTACAGCATTTGGTGAATGCATTGACGAGAACCAACTTTAGCTTCTGAAGCATTTAGATTTATTAGAAAGAATCTGATGGAATGAGAAGCATGAACACCAGCCATGACTGAACAAGTGCCGCAGGTGAAGAGTGATCCTCTCTTAACTACTATAGCGCTCTAGAAAAGTCTTTTGAGAGATCAAGTACTAGTTTGTAGTTGCCGTGATCTACGCTTTCGAATGAATACTGAAAATTCCGTAAATCTGTGTCTAGCTAAAAAGGCGTCTATAAAAGGGTGTATCAAGAAGGTGCTGAAAGGATTACGCATTCACTGTGTTGTGCATTACAAGTCCTTAGTTATCTGATGGAGACTAGCCGCACAGAATGTTGCATGGATCGGAAACGTGCATGGCTCAGGTCAGGAGGAATCCGCCTGAGGTATGGCCTGACATCATGAGTGATCTCGAACCACTTTTCTTGCGACTCACCTTTGAAGAGTTGCAATTCGTCCAAAATGCTTTGAGAGTATTTTACACACTTTTTTAGGCACTTCAGGCACTTTATTGACCCGTCTTTGCACTGCTTTTTTTGCTTTGCAGATCCCAGTACTTCTGGCATTTAATTCGTGTATATTCTTCATGCAGCTCATGTGGCGCAGTGGTTAGAGGTGCCCTGCGTCGCACAAGAGGTCAATGGTCCGATCTCGCGCTCATGGCTCACCAAGCCATCCATCCCTCCGGGGTCGGTAAATTGGTGCCAGACAGGTCTCAGACTTCTCTGGGAGGATAAGCAGCACTGACTTGGTTCAGCGGGAGGCCACCGCGAGTCATTGTAAAGGCCAGATATGCATTCAATCACCTCAAACGAAGTTAAAAATTGAAGTCGAATGCATGGCCCATCCCTCAGGGATTGATCAACGCCGAGAGCTTTATCCTTTTATCCTTTATATTCTTCATGCACCTCGTAGAATACTGAATTAGCGAGTCTCCTTGCTATCGGACAGTCTGTTTGTGAAACATCATAAGGAGTCGTTGTTGACTGCTCGAGAGAGTTGAGGGTTAGAGCTCAATTCCACGTGCGCCCCAAAAGTATCACAACCACTCTGCCACAACGCCCCATTTCGCGCACATGTTGTGAATTTGAGTGCGAAAGAGGTTGACTTCTGCAATCAAATGCTCTCCATTGTGGTTTTTTGTCCTATGCATGCCTCTTGTATTGTCTTGCATGACTATGATATTGTTGAGATGAGGTACACCGTGCGCAGACTCACGCACTCGCTGCTTCTACCGTTAAGGCAAATTATGTGACTCTGTGTTTTTCTAAAGAGGTTGTGCAATTGCTTACCAAATTCTGACCCATTATTCAAACAAAAGTATTCGGGATACTTCAGTGCCTATAAATGACATTTCCAGACGTGCTCATTTGAGGACCACCTTACCACTGCGTTTATTTTGTAGGTAATAAGGTGTTGGATAAACGATAAATTTGTTCTGATAGACTAACCGTTTGGAGACGTAGTCCTTTTCCTGAATATGATTATAGGAACTGCATGTTCCAGTTCTCTTCTGTAATTGGCCAGACACCTTTAGAGGAATCCCTTCTACTGGGTGTTTACAGAGATACAGGTTCTACAGACATCTTATAAAGGTTACTAAAAGACATTCAAAAGCTCAAGCCTAGGAAATTCAGAATGTACTTGCTGTTTGAAAAGAATTATTTCCACGGCTGTAGCACTCAAGATAAAATCACTTTTCACATGCGTCGCGCATTTTGCGTTCACATCTGATAAGGCTAGGCTCTTTGTTCAGCTTATTAATACATAATCTCAATAGCGTGAATCGTGCAAATTATGAAAGGTATTTTTTCTCGATTCCAAAACAATGCTTAGTTTTGGGAGACAGTGTTTTACTACGATGCAACATAGAAAATAAGCTTGACCTAGGTCTACAGAGTATCGCGTTGGATCTACCGCGCAGGCGCCATTGATCTACCTCGGACGTGGTTAGTTTTTTTTTTATTTATTTAAGATTTTTTTGTTTTGGTAAGAAATGAAGATGACACGCATGACTGTATTGCTAAAAGAGTTCATCTACGCGTTCACGTTCTTTTCGTGCAAAGGATTAGGCTGCTCAGGCTCAAATTTTGGCTTAAGCTTAATAGGGGATTTATTAGGCAATATGAAATGAAAATAGAAAGCTTACGTCTTAACGCGATAGAACAAAGTTTCTTAAATAATTTCAGTACAAAGCACACAAAAATTGTTAATTCCAAATGAATAACGATAATTCACTTGATAGCTCGCGACACATCTGAAATACAGTATTATTTTTCTGCTACAACGCTGTACAGAAGCCAAATCTAGAGCGAAATGCATTTCCGAAATTTCTGAGATTTACATTATTGGTTGATTATAATAAGTTTCGAACAAAGCGTGCAAAACACAATATTGTTTTCTCTAATAAAACGCTGCAAAAGAAGGCTTCGAAACAACAAATTCATTTCTGAAACTTACGTATTTCACGTTTTTTGGAAGGTTTTCGTAGTTTGGAAAGAGAGTTTTGTTTCGAGATGTGATAATGCTCAATGCATGCGAGAGATAATTTTATATAAACTAGCACGACGCTGTGATGTGTCCTTCTAGGAAACAAGTGCATTTCTAAACTCTCCGAAATTTGAGTTTTAAAGTAAATTCTAATACTCTAATAAAAAGTCTTGTCCAGCAAAAGACATTTCTTCAGAAGCGCCCGTCCGATAAGTGAAAAGTACTCATCCTTACTGTACGACTGGCAGATAAAGCAAGACCAATCGAAGATTACAAGCTGCTTGTCGATAGACTCAGAACCTCTGCCAATCTGACATCAGTTCTCAAATAGAAACGTTCGGATCATATCTGCAATACTTTTAAGGAGTCACTTGGAAAAAGAAGAGAAGTCAGCTTAGTCCTTTTATAGCAATCCTAACTAGGCCCATAATATTAATCGAAAAATTCTAAGCCAAACTTTTTTCTATGAGAGAAATACCAGCCAAAGGGCAATTGAGTGTATAGCACTCCATGTTGGGCGAAAATCTCACTTGACATAGAGTGTAAAACGTTTGTCTTCGATATCTCTCTGTAGGGAGAGTAGGGTTCCAGAGAGAACTGACTATAAGAGATCGAAAGACGACGGGATCTGCCCGACTGACGTGTCTGTAAGGAAGAAACACATATATCGGGCTGCACAAAAGCCCATACCAGACCAAACTTTTCTTTTCACATCCTTCGTCTCGAATACCGACATCCATATTGGTCAGAAACCACGTAAGATTCTAGCCTCAGAATATCAAGTTTCTATAATAGCATGGAAAATAGCGCAGCTCGAAGACCTAATAACATTCACCAGCGACTGGCTTAACGCGGGTGGCTACAAACTGCATGTACTTTTTGCGAGACATGTGATAATGTACTTCCAAAAATTAATTTCGGTCCAGTGAAGGACTTCGCTCACACTCATCCCACTTGAGAAGAGTGAAAGTGGGATTCTTAGCAAATGTCGTCCGATATGCTTGTAGTGTACTCTACACGTTCTTTACAAAAATCTACTTTTTCCTAAGCTGTAGACCTTAAGTGAGATACAATCAGTTAGCAAGCAGGGGGGTGCAATTTTCTTTACTTCACTAAGGATTTCTTCTTTGCTTTGGAAGAAATTCCAAAAAACGTATCTCTCTAACACTTCGATGCTTTTCGTGCTTCCAGCAAAGTAACAGTAAATGTGAATGACTGTAAAACATAATCTTATTTTGAATGCTACAGCGTCAGAAAAAGCCCTATCACAAAGAAACAGTTTACGAAGTAGTCATAGTTTTGAGCCTTTCAGCAATTAACAATTCTCTTACGAAGAGTTTATGTCCAGCGAAAGGCGTCATTTCTTTGCCTCCGGACAAGAACGGAATTGTATGTGAACAAAAATGTACACCGCTGTGAAAAAAGAAATTGAAAATCTATTTTAATCATACTGCCAAATACAATTGAATCAAAGAACTTACATTGTAGATGACACTGTTATGCTACGTTGTTCGTCTCACACGCTAACATTCAGTAATTTTCAGAACATATCATACTGTCCAATTTCGAGTGTTCTCTTCAATCCACGCTCAAATTTCAACATATCTCATAATTGCTATCTGATCCAACTATCTGATTTTAACATATCTATCTGAGTTGGCTCAGATAGTAATTTTGAGATATGTTGAAATTTGAGCGTGGTCTTAAGGAAACACTCAAAAACAACGATATAATATATTTCAAATTGCAAGTGAGGACAATCGAGTGTTCAACACTTCCGATCTAGTGATTTTCATTGACAGCAGTGCAGAGTATTCGTTCGTCGTCGCTACCTCTTAGTGTGGGGACTGGAGCATCCACAGAGGATTGGCTAAAAGACGAAGGGTTTTTCCCGACTGACGACACTGTAAGGTGGGAACACGTTATCGGGCTGTACAAGAGCCCATTCAACGGACTTTATGACAAGTTGGCTCAGATAGCAATTATGAGATGTTTTTTAGAAAAGATGCTTCGTATTTAGGGTTATTCGTAGTTACAGATGAAAATTACTTCCGAATAGCTATATAGTAATGCTGAGCCGATTCAACTGAAAGGTGGAAATGACGTCTCTTTAAAGTGAACAACTATGCCTACTCAATCAGTTCTCTTTCCAGATTCAATGCAGTGCAGTGGGACTCCAGTTGAACTTCATTGTCTATCACGATGTCTCTTAAATAAGTTAACAACTGACTTATTAATATAGTTTATACTTTAAGTAAATATTAAGTACTTTTAGAAGATGGGAATAACAAGAACTACGAAATATATGAAATTTAGCACATTTTTCTTTCTTATCCGCCCCGATACTGTTGATTGGCGCTCCATCAGTGATAGGCCTTTTTCGCCTTCGTTTAACGCGTTGCACTGCACATTTTGTTCACAACCGACAACATGCAAGAATGTAATCATGGGTTAATTAGGCAGTCAGCGTCATCATAGATATGGATTCATAACAGATCGGAAATCATATATGTTTTCGATCAACACGGTTCATCCCCGGCGCTAGAGTTTCAAAGAGCATTTTCTAATTTGTGAGTTCGCCGCAACTACATTGATCATTATTGTGAACAGGCCTCAAACATCAAGTGAGGAGGCAACAGGGGATAATATTGCTGGTTAGTGGCGATGAGTGGTACATGAAATACATGCATTAATATCCTGTAGCAATTATAAGCAAAACCCAGTGTTCCACACTCCATTAAAGCCTTCAAGTTTTGATTTGGAAACAATTCGTGATCTTCCACAGAAAAGTTCAGGAATAAACAAACTTGGAAAAAACTGTATCTTTATTCTGCTTTGAAGAAGAGAAAAAAACAAGTAGCAGATGAAATGACTACTCAAATAAAATCCTGCGCAGTGCAAATGAAATTGGTACTCAAAACAATATAAAATTAATTACGAAACACTTTTTGATCAAGAGCTTTGGAAAGGCGATAGAGCAGATGGACGCTGTATCCTGAATCGAGCGCATAGCCCCGCATACATATCTGCATTTGATACTCTCTTTGTCAAAGCAGAAAATCAAAGCCAAAATTGACTCTCTTGAGGTTTGACGCCCTGCAGAAACCATCTATTAGGGAAATTAGAGGAAGGATAAGGAATAAAGCTTTCGGCTGTTAATCAACTCCCTAAGGGATGCGCCATGCATTCGACTTCAATTTTTAACTTCGTTGAGGTGATTGAATGCACATCTGGCCTTTACAATGACTCGCGGTGGCCTCCCGCTGAATCCGAGTCCGTGCTGCTGTATACCTCCCATATCTGCATTTGATATCGCTGTCAAAGCAAAAATCAGAGCAAATTGACTCTCTTGAAGTTGACACCTGCAAAAACCATTTATTAGGGCAAGTTTAGGTAGATATTAAATAGCGTCTTTATGATGCAGCTCGGGAATGCACTAACTAGTGCAACCTAACGTGTGGTAATCAACTTCGTAGCATGGAAGATTTTTGGTTCGTTACAAGTCGCCCATCTCATACCGTCTTGTTAAGTAGTAGTCCCGAACTGTAAACCCCTCTGATTCATAAAAATCGGCGACTGCCTGCTGTGGGGAAGAATCCTGAGAGGACCTAACTAGGGTAAACTCTGGACCCATGACAATAAAACCGGGTACCAAAACGAGAAATTTCCTGCCCCAGTTCCTGCACACTAGGTGCTCCCATTTGCGACGCCGAGCGATGAAACCGCCGGTGAAAGACGATCAAATTTTAGGTTCAACGGAACGTCATTAGTAATAGACAAAAAATATTTGCTTGATTTGTCTTTTGGTGTTGCAATTATAACACCAGGGCAGTCTCCTCAGAAGCCAACCTTCACGTACTTTTCAGGCCGTGGTCAACTTAAATTCCATGTGGTATTCCCACAAGAAAGGAGGAGCGGGGATATCAGAATAACACAATCAAATAACGGAATTCTGCTAATCGTTGAGCGAAGTTTCCCTCACGAAATGTACAAGGCTTCGGCTTCATCGCTTAGCGGCACGTCTCCCAACTACTCATTTCGTAAAAAGCTTTATCACCACGACTAACTGTTGTTCACTTCAACTTTCGCCTCAAAATACTATTATTATCAAATGCTACCTACCAACTTTCAGAGCTGATGAGAGCGAAATTGAAGCATCATAGGACAAGTTTGAGAAAGTCATCCGCAGTGCAAAGATTTCTGTAAATTCCTTGCTGGAGATTTCAACGACAGCATAGGAGCATTTAACCAGAATGATCACAGAAAAGGAAAATCCGGAATCGAAGAACAGGACGAGGACGGAGACCGCTTCGTAGGACTTTGCCCGCAGCGTGCCTCTTCCTTGATTACTCATTTATCGAAAAGACAAGAACTTATGCGGAAATCGATCATATACTTGCGAAAAGAAAATGATGCCTTTTTGACATTTTTGTGGTACCAAGACTCTGTGCGGGATCTGATCATCGCCTTTTGCGTGGGAAAATTGATTTAGCCATAAGTTGGCAAAGAAAGTGCTGTCATTGTCAGGAAAAGGAAAACAAACCTTTTACGGCGAGGGTATTTATAACAAAATTCTTTCTTGGTAGGAGTGACAGATAAGCAAGGCCCAACGGTAGACCACAAGCTGCACGGTGATTGACTCAAAACTTGTTCCGTATATCATCACACTAAACAAAACGTTCTGATGGCATCTCCGTTACTACCAAGAAGTTGTTCAACGAGAAAAGGGAAGCGAAATTTTATGCTTCTGCAGCGCCCTTAGTTAGAATAATATTTAATGTCAACAGTCCTCAAAATTTCTGCACCTACCATATTCCCCCACCCGAGATGTTTGATGAAAATGGGAAATACATCTCGCTTTCATATGGAATTAATAATGAAAAAGTTCTACACAAATTCAGCCCCGCAATTCTCGTTTAGGATCCGACATCAAACTGGCTGGGAGTTGCGCGATAACCAAACTCTGAAGTTCGAGTTGCGACCTAAAGAATTAAGAGTGAACAGTCTCAAGATCTGACATTATCACAGCCGATTTCGTAAGGACTGGTAGCCATAATCAGCATATACTTCTCACAAGGCATATAATATCACATCTTCAGAAAGGAAAATCCTAGAGCGGTACAGGACGTCGCGCACAGTCATCCTACGTAAGAAGGGTGAGAACCTGGATCTTTGTAGCTACTTTCCCGTATGCTTGTTGAGTGCATTCTTCGAGCTCTTCACAAATATTATCCTTTTGCCGATATTGGGTATATTGGATAAGGCACAGCTAGTCGGATAAGCGGATCTCGTAAGAAATTTCACTACATGGACTGCATTCAAGACCTGCCAAAGGTCACTGAAGTCGGGAGTACTGTATGTACCATATTCTAACCTTCATCGACCATGAGAAAACGTTTGACAGCATTGAAACTAATGTAGTCCTATCAGACATGTCGAGCAAGGTGTGGACCCATCCTATATAGGAACATTAACAGAGTACTATCGAAACTGCAGCACGAAAATACGGCTCTTTCATCGACCCTTCACCATGCCCATCGAAGAGGGGTTTGACAAGGAGACATGAGATTGCCAAAGCTGCTCACTGCCGCACTGCAGTGGACGATGAATACTTCTGATTGGGACGAAAAAACATGTGGATTGATGGAAACTTCTTATCGAGTCTTCGTTTTGTTGACAATATCGCATCTCTGCGGGATTACCAGTGAAGCAGAGACGATGGTTAAGAAACTCAACCAAGCGGGAAGAAGATTGATCTACGCATAAATAGGACAAAGACACAGTTCATGAGGAATGTATAGCGCGAAAGTAGCCAATCAAATTGGATGGTCCTCTGATCAAGGGGACGACTACATGATTGTACCTTAGACGTTTAATGATGATATATAACAGCGTGAAGGAGAAACTAGACAGAATGGGGAGCAGTATGGTCCGCATTTTAGGCCTTCAAAGAACCACGACCAGGTAGTGGACCTCAAATTCCTTACTCACCTTTGTGATTGTTCCAGAAACATACAACGATATCGAAAAGCAGATATGCGAGCCACTGATAAGGAAAAAGAATTACAAGATGGGCGAAAAAAACAGTGGAGTAGACTCCAAAAGAATGCAAGCGACTCTTTAGAAGACCAACCGAAGCGATGAACGGACGTGTTTATGTTTAAGGCCAACCATCTGCATCCGCAATTGTCAACGAGTTCCGATTAACGGAACAGGTTCTTACGTACTTCACCATGCTCGAAGCAGGCCACCCACCATGGACGATAGTCGCGCAGCAGAGAAGTACAGAAACTATACCAAGCCCGCACTACTAGTGAAGACAGGCGTCCAGACATCCCAGTATCCGGGTAAGTATTCGTGATACAATTACAACGTCCGTTATCATTTCCCAGTCAAAAACTCTTTTGTTTCCATTATGGTAAATCCATAGCATAAAGCACTGCAGGACTATAATCTGGTAAAAGGTTCATTAGATCATTTTGATACGAAGAACGAAGACAAGAAGAAACTTGAAGCGAGCTGCACATACTACATTCGTACATTTCGTCAAAATCACGCTCTTCGATCGATCCGAACACTATCCATCTGAATGATCGTACATAAATAAAGCGTTGCTGTCGGCTTCATTATACGACTAGCTTCGTTCACAGGCGCTCCTTAAGTCAGAGTTGGGGTGAGGGGGTGGTTGTATATTCGCTCAGATAATTTCAGAATTATGTGGAGCAGATAGAAACTATGTTCAAAAAAGCATAAGGATAAAGCTCTCGGCCGTTGATCAATACCTGAGGGATGCGCCATGCATTCGACTTCAATTTTAAACTTCGTTTGAGGTGATTGAACGCATATCTGGCTCTACAATGATTCGCGGTGGCCTCCCGCTGAACCGAGTCAGTGCTGCTTATCCTCCCAGACAAGTGTGAGACCTGTCTGGTACCAATTTACGACCCCGGAGGGATGGATGGCTTGGTGAGCCATGAGCGCGACATCGAACCAGAGACCTGCGTGTGCGACGCAGGGCACCTCTAACAACTTCGCCACATGCGCTCACTATGTTCATAGCCTATAAAAATGTGTGAAGGCTCACCAAAATTGTCAGGTTAGAGCCATGCGTACGTTTCGGAGGTATTCAATCGTAATCTTCATCAGTGACCCATGCCATACACTGAACCATACTTCATAGCTGGCATGAACGGACGTTTATGATGATTGGACCATTGCACATGGCATTGTGTTAGCACATTTGTTCCAGTCGATAGGCCACAGTTGTTAGGGAAAGAATAGATCAGCGCTTTGAATATTCGCACAGGCTGTGTCAGATCTTATACATATATTTGATAGCAGTCGATGAGATGGACTGCTACAAATTTACTACCAGCCGCGTGATTGGTCGACTGGAAAAATTGTTGATAGCACAATATGATGTGCTATCACCATAAACAGTGTTCCCCTGCCCCTGATCTAAAATATTGTTCAGTGTGGGGCTCTAAACGTTGTCGCAGACTATACTGAATATTTATAGCGATGGTTAGAAAAAGTCTATGAGGTGGAATTCAACTGTGCTTTAGTCTGCAGACGATATATAGAATACTCGCTTGCACTGTGTTTTCGTTATCTAAAGAAGACTGGGATTTGTTGGTGGTCCGATAGGCGTCGTTTTGTGAAACGTTTTTTCGGGTACTTGATGTTTTTGCACAGTGAGCAATTTCCCTTGTGTTTTACATTTTGAGTTTTAGATCGCCCAGATGACGAAACGGTCTGGAAATAGGTGCTGGTAAATTTTTCCTGTTTTCCCATTGTGTTGAAGCATAGCACTACATGTAATACTCACATACTACAGATTGTCTTTGTACGCTCACGTGCATTTCGTGCCTCTTGCTAATGACAGTTCCAATGCTGCGGCTCTTCAAAAAGACCTCTTCAAAAAGAAAGGAACGTATAGCAGTCCCGCAAGCTTTGAGCACGAGAACAATTACAAAAACATTAGTGAGAAGTGGTTGCCCAGAAAAAATTTCTCTTTATATCTTCCTGAGTGAAAGAAAAGCAACGTTTTATTTTCTTATTTACGAAATCACTGTTGATAATGATGCAACGATCCGACTTTGTGTGTATTGTAAATGTAAACATTTTCCTCACAAGATTCTTGATTAATCTACGATTATCCCGAATCCGATGTTTATTAGTTGATCATCGGTCAGCTTAAGATTTCATTAGATATGTTTCGTCATATACTACTGACTTAAATTACTGCTATTGGCAAAAAATCTCTTCATGCTTGATGTTACATCGGTTTTTACACATAAGAAACGGTGGATCAGAATCGAAAAAGCGATGGGACTACAACAAAGCCTCATTTTTCCTTCTTATGTATATGATCGTTGTCTACGTTTTTTTGTGGTAGTGAGTTTATGTAAGGACAGCTCTTACCTTTGTCAAAAGATGTGAAATTCTAAAGAAACACGCGTTTGTGTGGGAAGGAGTAGTGCAAATATTCAAACCAATTTTTTTTCTCAAAAAATTTGTCGAAAGCACCTACTTCTCTCTCATAGTTTGGTATGCTACTTGAAAAGCAGTTAGTCACAGCGAGTCATTTAAAAAACGGCATGCGAGAGCCCAGAATAGCCTATCTAAATGGCTGGATTTCACATAAAGTAGCACTCGGCTTATTAAACTCTTCGTGGACTTCAGCCCTAATCATAAAAGGAACGTTAATTTTTCTTCAATTTCCTGTAATTTTCTTACTTGCTTTGGAATAATTTAGGTCATATGTATTGTTTCTACTTTTGAAATGCAACTTTAAATCCCTCATATTATCTGATGTAGCATAGTGTTTTACACGTTTGGCACTTTCTGCGCATATACAACTTTTGTGTTAATGAAAATTCTAGGTAGAAAGTGATTATTTCGTTCTCACAGCGCACCATGAAGTTCTTCTCGAAACCAAAATCTAGCTTTAGAGTTGTTGGATATCTGTGTTATCGACATAAGTATTATTGTGATCTAATAAAAAGCAATTCACAAACCTCATCCAAACAAGCAGAGTGAACTCATTATCTTATTTATGCTGCTGCAGCTTCTAAAAAGAACCTTTAGAGGACGAACACAATGTCAAAATTGTCGGGATTTGAGCCTTCGAATAGCTGTTGAATTCTAGATGAAGACCTAGCCCACCAACTAAAGAATTTTATAACATGAGTGATCAGTATGCCCCTCAACGACCGCAGAGCGTTTAAAGATGAATGCCCAACGAAATCAACGCTAGAGATTTCACTCACTGATACCTACTTCACAGATAGCAAGGGCCTCACCTTGTAAGCTTTGGAATTCCGCACAAGCGGTTCGCTGGATCAGGTCTCAATAATCCTTTGTATTTGAAATTTGACGCTTTTCAACACTTTGGAGACTACTGAGACACTGGCCATCCCCAGCCTCACCGCGTGTGCAGTATCCATTTTGAGGCGTTATTTCGTGATGCCGG
This sequence comes from Parelaphostrongylus tenuis, assembly GCA_019055375.1. Classification (NCBI taxonomy): domain Eukaryota; kingdom Metazoa; phylum Nematoda; class Chromadorea; order Rhabditida; family Metastrongylidae; genus Parelaphostrongylus; species Parelaphostrongylus tenuis. Next base: position 12,785 of record JAHQIW010004272.1, on the reverse strand, counting down.
CCATGGGGGAACAAGGTTCTCGGTTCGATTCTCTCTCACGGGCTCTTCACTGCAATTGTGGAACTAACACACAGATTCTGTAGCGATGACTGCATCCAGTTTTTTTTTTTGAAGTCATTCGATGTAGAAATGTGTTCAAATTCGTCTTTTGCACCGCTCAAATGAAAAAGCAAAAAGATGTTAGTGCGTTGTGATCCGATAGATCAACGGATCGCACTCAAAAGGTGGGAAATATCAGAAGACGAGAAATTTTTAAACATCAATTAGGGATAGAAAAGCCTTTTTAATTCTGGCTCAATACCAGAATAGCAAGAAGAATAGTGAACAGTTTGCGGGAGGAAGAAAACGCAGCAACATCCTTCTCTCGCCCGCCAGCAACAATTACCACTGGGTACGAACTAACTGCGAGTCACCGCTTTGAGACAGGGTTAGCGCCGAGATCTGTCGTACGCAAAGTTGTCCAAGCACTTCCTGTTCACGAGTGGGTCCAAACAATCAATTGAATATGGTCGTGAGGAATCATCTTTTAGCATCTTATACGATTCGCTGTCAGCTTGCAAAGTGTGGAAAAATCCATGCCCATAGTCAGAATAAATGTCAGTACCGAGAAACAATAGGGCGGGGTGGTGTCAGTGGCAGTGACACTGTCCAGGTACGCATCAAGCAACACATACTGACTGTCCTCAGCACTACGAGCCTAAGAGACTTCCCTATCACCTATAGTTTCGGGGAAACTCTTCTTCATTTTTTTAGGGTCGGGCCGCTTCCCTCGGAATCGGACGGCAACTGGACGCATAGGGACCTGTGAGACGACCGGAAAAACGTCCATAGCTCGACTAATCAACAGTTTGGGACAAACAATCGACTTTTAAAAATTTGACAGTATTTTACGAAAAAAAGCAACTACTCTCGCAGCAAATTTCCGAAGCTAACACAATGTAAGACTTCTGTTGATGACGTATGCCAAAGGAAGGAATCGAGATCGAGAAAATGTTTGCCACTTTTCAGCACATGATGTACGGTACGGGAGCTATAAGTGTTTTCGAGTATTAGATTTTACCTTTTCTTATTGCTTTTTTTCAGTTTCATCGCATGGCACATTGTGCACTCTACCAGTTCGTGCACAAACTCAACGGGAAAACGAACATTCTCTCACTCTGCATTTGATATCGGGATGGCATGCAATTCCGAGGTGAATACAGCCCTACATATTATTCTATTAATTTGAAAATCTCTTCCTTTGTAATAATAGTTTCGCCAACTTCTGAGAATTGGTTAGTCTTCAAATACTGAGAATAGCTTCTGCTTCGCTTCTGTTTGCTCCCTTATAACCAACTGAATGCTGTTATCTCTTGGCGCATACAAGAAGGCAGAAAAATGTTAATGTAAAACGTGTTTGTAGAGTGGGCAGGATTTTGACTGTATGACAAATTGTGAAACCACCAGTTATAAACTGTTTCGTTCTGAATCGAGCTTATAACTCAGCACTTTTTTAGTGTCAAAATCTACAGCCTATAGAAAAGCTTTTAGACGTCTTTTCGAAGTTCGGTTACAAATCAGTCCGTGGCCACAGTTTGGCAGGAAGTGTTTCGGTGGTTTAACCTTATCGGTATCGCTTCTCCCATAACTCCCCTATCACTGTGACTGAACCCCCTAAAAAAAAACTGTTGATTGGAGGCTAAAAGTGTTCTCAAACAGCATATATGGACAATTCAAACAGGTTTGTAAAGAATGAAGTGAATTTAAATAAATTTAAACTCTTGAATGTAAACTCCTTGAATTTGTGCAAAGAGATTTTGTCCTGAAAAGTAGAGATTTTCAGCACGACTGAGCCTTTTATAGAGTTCCTTCATTAATAATCAACTTTTTCGCGGCCTCAAAATTTCCTTACACCTAAATTAGGTGTTTGAGAATAAGAAAGTAAGCGTAATTTTAATCATTTCATTTGCTAGTGGAACGTATTGTAAAGGTCATTCCAGAAATCAAGCCTCACCGGGAGCCCCATTTATCGATCTATCGCGTGAATTCTGTATGTCCGGCTGAAAAGCCCTTTCGGAAAAAGCAAAAGAAACACCATTACATCCCACAGAGTGTAAGTGTATTCCACGTAATTCATTGTGCAAAATGGGATTTTCTAGATAATCTCAGCGTTTTTTTACTAAAACACGTTTGTCAAGTGCATAGAAAAATTTTATAACTCTTAGAGACAGTTCAAGCACTTCCATTAATACCAAGAGATCGCTTGTGAAGTTGAGACGAAGCTGAGTTTTTTGAGATGCCGAACGACTATGGAAGTAGAGAAAATAAGGAACAAATATTTGATAACATTGTGAATTGTACCTTTCGTTTCGAGTGTTTTTTTAAGACCACGCTCAAATTGAACATGCCTCATAATTAATATATGAGCCAATATGTTATGTGGTCAGTTAATACGACTGACTTATAGAGCTCGATTCACGTGTTCCGACCTTGGCAGCCTTATTAGTCGGGCGGTACCTCAAAAGCAATCGAGCGTCAACACTGTCCATTCAGTGATAATTTCACTTGATGGATGGTGTAAAATGATCGTCCTCTCTCACTCTTAGTATAACAGACTGAGCGCCTCAAGAGATTGACATGAGACAAAGGCTGCCAACCGACTGATGAGACTGTCAAGGTCAAAACGCGTGTATCAGGCTCTAAAAGTTAGCCCTATAACAGACTACATGACATTTTGGCTCAAATAATAGTTATAAGATACATTGTAAGCTGTGTGTCTTTTGGAAAGATGTGGTTTTCCGTTAAAATACAGTACAGTTTTGAAAGTATAAGCGTTCTCTTAACAGCAACCTTTTTTGTCAAAAACTCTCATATCTTATACTTTTTATTCCTATAAACCTTTTATAGCTTTTATGAATGAAATGATCAATATGAATTCATGAATTCAATGCTACCTCTCAGTTTATTAATTAGACAATCATATTTCGATTGTAATGCGCGCGGTTCTTTACAAAACAATCGTATGTCTATCAACACAGATAAATAATCTTCAAAATGAGTCTTTGTGATTGCACTAATAATGTCGGCTACGGCGATGATAGCTTCAACATATGCCTTCACGGATAGATCTAGTTAAGACCATATTCCATATCGTAGCTTCGTCGTTCACTATCCTAGGGTAATCCTTCGTGGATTTGCGACACCCGCGTGCCAATGTCACGAATGCAGGCGATTCGACTGCTACAAACAACTCAGCCCACTACGTCAATGGTTGTCCATGAGGTTTCTTGCATCCCCCAGAGTTCGCCAATTTATTTTTTATTTTCCTACCCTATCGACATCCTATTATATTATTCAGGCCATTTTCATCCAACACCTTATGTTGTAATCGAGCAGTACCAGATGGCACTTTATTGAATTAGTTTAACTTTTAGCTCCTCACAGCACTTTTTTATGCTTAGGTGTAATATGGGTCCAATTCCGGTTAGTTGCAAGAGTTTTGCACATCATTCTGCATCCTTGGGTATATATAACATCATACCGCCGCTAAACCTGTTATATAAATAGAATTCTGCTTGATCATCGAAAACAGCAGTTCATATCTATTTAAATCGCTCTGTACTACAATGTTGAATTTTAGCAGTGTTTATTCTCTTTAACTAAATCGTGCAACGGCTAGGACATAACCAAACGTGGTAGCAGCCAGTATAAAACGTCCGTCATCTACTGAGTGACCCACTTTGTTTGGAGATCGTAAATCAGGGCTTTAGCTCACCGGCGGAGCGGCAGCTCACCGGCGGAACGGCAGCTCACCGGCAGTGCGTCAACTCACCGGCAGTGCGTCAGCTCACCAGCGGAGCGTCAGCTCACCAGCGGAGCGTCAGCTCACCAGCGGAGCGTCAGCTCACCAGCAGAGCGTCAACTCACCGGCGGTGCGTCAACTCACCAGCGGAGCATCAGCTCACCAGATCGTGGCCGCTCTAACTAGAACAAAAATGTTAGTTGTTCATCGTTATTGTCTAGGGTTATTTCTTTTGATTCTATGAATTTATGGTTTCCTAAGACTCAGTAATTTTTCACAGAGTTCTTCAGCCGTTGATTTCGGCTAATCATAGTTTTCTTTTTCCAGTTCGTGCCTGAGGCATTTTATGCCTGCAGGCCATTTACCATATAAGCCAGGAAGAAAGGCAGTATAGTGCTGCATACCTGAGCGGCGCTGCATCTTAGAGGTTAGTTCAGTTTCGCTTTTTGAATTCCAATAAGGATTAAGAGCGGCTTCAAAAGTTATTCATCAGTCTTCGTAAGGTCTTTGAAAGTTTGGTTCTACCCGCTTTCTATAGTATTTTTATCATCTTGAATTCCATTTTGTGTAATATGAATTGCCAAACACTATTCCTCGACTTGTATTAGCCTCTGTTAAGTCAGTACTTCTTCCCTCTCATTGGATCTAATGCACTATTGTTGACCTCAGAGTGCTAATTCCTTCATGAGCACACGCAAGGGTGCTATCAGCGAGATTTACCGAATTCAACAATAGCTGTGTTTTTGGGATTTTCCCTTCCTCAATGCAGTTAGATCATAAATTGATACACAATCTACTTGGTGAAAGACTTTCATAACCTCAGTAGATAAACGTTAGCCACATTTTTCCGCTTTTATAGTAGATAACTTTTTTTTGGGCAGTCACTGTGTTATTCTCTTGAGCTCCTTAGTTATTTAACGAGGAGCAGCAGCACGCAGTCTCACATAGCTGAAGAATGTTCTTGGTTGAAACCAGAAAAGTTAGCCCGCGATGTTGCGCCAATCCAGTGGTGATCTTCCGCCACTTCTCTTTGTGACTTGTTTGTGGGTTTTTCAAGATTCTCCAAAATGCTTCCAAGAGTATTTTGCACTAATGTCTCATCTCCTATAAGAGCATAGTAGCTTGTAAATCAAAATATCCTCTTTTATGTGTCTGCATCATATACATGCTGGTGAATTATGTGGCTTAGCTCTTATGTTGCCAAGTTATTGCTCTTGTAATGTGCGAATAATAAAGAATTCTTTTCACAAAAATCTTTGCCTCAGCATGCTTCAAGGAGATCAGGTATGCCGTAACTAAATTCATGCCGCCAGCACCTCCACCTTCAAAGCAATTTATGCAGCTTTTCGCCCAGCGTGAGCGGTCGTATAAACGATTGGGCACTAGTTGACATCTGAAAGTTTCTACACCTGTGCACATTTCGCTGAGAGTGAAGAACTGCATTAATCGGTAGCAATTCTTACGCCCCTTCAAAATATATCTCTCAACGGCAAAAATTTAAAGGAGAACATGATGCGTTGAAACATGACATATGCCTTTCTCAACTTTTGGTCCTTTGACTTCATTATCAATTTGTTGTACATCATTGTTTTGATAATATAGTGTTGTCTTGTAGAACATCGTCTTTTAAAACTATGGAGAGGGTTCGATGAAAAATTCGCGTTTTTGTGCTCCAGATTGAATATCGGCCAACCAGTGTTCGCATATAGAACTGGTCTGTAATTTTTTTCGATGAGCTCTGACAGGTTAGCATTCGTTTTAACGCTGTCAGACGTCCCTTTTTCATACTCATAGAGATTAGAACAAGGAGCATACAGTATCCCCAGCAGACTTCAATAGCTCGTGACACGGTCTGGAAGTGTTGCATGCATCAGAATGCCTTTCGATGCTGCTTGCTCAACTGGTTGTGCCTCATCCACGGTCTTCTGTATAAGAAGAAAAGGATGATATTTGTGAAGAGCTTATAGAGTACAATCAGCAAGCATCTTGGACGATAGTTCCAAAGGTTTCATCTGTTACCGTCCTTAAGTAGGATAAGTCTGTCCGAAGTCCTCTGCAGGTCCGGAATTTACGCTTTTTCCAAAAGTGTGATATCATATGTCTTGCGAGATAACAAGCAGTTTCTGGCCATCAGCTCTGAGGAAGTTGGCAGTGAAGTTATGAGGTTCTAGCGTTATGCTTTTCTTTATCATGGTGGAGAGTCAGTGGTGTTTTGTGTGGTCCCTGTATTGTCTCGGGCAATAATACGATCGCTGTCCAAAGATGGTTGGATTGTCCTTAGCGGCGCACTGAGCTTTGTGCTGTCACGCTTTGGACTTCTGGACTGCGACGGCTTTTTCCTCTGAAGGGGCGGGTTGCAATTCCAGATTCCGCCGGCTGCATTTTAGACTGCGTGATCGATTGATCTGCTGCCAACTTGTGCCTTGTAACGGACAAGAGCACAAAGTTCAGATCACTTATACGGGTTATACCAAGCAATGGCGTGGTGTTAAGCAATTCGGTGGAACCGAACAACTTGGTAGCACCAAACATCCCAGAATATACATACATCACTATAATAATAACATAATAGCAATATGAATATGATAGAGGCATATCGTTTATTGAAGATATGCCTAAGTGAATGTGTAGACTGACTGATGAGATGTGTCGTCCTCCGACGATACTATGAATGTTGTAATTGATGGAGCATGACTAGGCGGCAGAGCATGTTTGGGTGCTATGCTGTCCCCGGAGTACATGCACCGGCGGTGGGATTCAGTGGGTGAGTATATTGTATTAGGATAGAAAGGGTCATTATTTGTTATATATAAGCAGAATGAGCGCATGTGGCGCAGTGGTTAGAGGTGCTCTGCGTCGCACACGAGGTCAATGGTTCGATCCCGCGCTAATGGCTCACCAGGCCGTCCATCCCACCGGGGTCGGTAAATTGGTACCAGACAGGTCTCAGACTTGTCTGGGAGGGTAAGCAGCACTGACTCGGTCTAGCGGGAGGCCACCGCGAGTCATTGTAAAGGCCAGATGTGCATTCAATCACCTCAAACGAAGTTAAAAATTGAAGTCGAATGCATGGCGCATCCCTCAGGGATTGATCAACGCAGAGAGCTTTATCCTTTTTTTATAGGCACAATCCCATAACTGCGGTGGTGGGCAGAGTACAGCCTAAGTGAGTTCGCTTCACCACGAAAGCGCTATGATCCGAGTGGCGATAGCACAATGTACAGCAACATTGTGCTATCACCACTTTTTAGTCGATGAATCGTGGGTAGTAGATACAAATTGATCCATAACATCGACTGTTTTCAAAACCTCGCAATAAGCATTCAACATAATTTTTGAGAGTGTCCAAAGGCTTAGCGACTTTGGTGCACCAAAGTCGTACGCCCGCGCTTCGGCGGCCTCGCCCTCCTTGCTACAATGTAGGGCTTAATGTGGGGACTGCGCCATTGATAAGAAGCCGCGATGCATCGACTGAAAAGTGGTGGTAGCACAGTGTCATTGTACATTGTGCTGTCACCACATACGCCTTTCTCCGAATCTATTGAATTCATTCGACAGTTATATGAAGGCAGCTTTATGATCACCTTTATCACCTGTCGTCCCGTTGATCGTCGAGTGACTCGAGCGGGTACCAGCAACTCTTCCATATTTCCCTATCGCGTGTAAGAGTAGCCCAGTGGGTCCTCCTCGCTCTAGGGATTCGCTGAGCATCATACTTTCTTCCATCGCTTTTGTGAAGAAATCGGACCAACGGGTTAGTGGTCTTCCTTTAGAGCGCTTGACGTCCTGAGGAATCCAGCCGGTAACGGCTCTCGTCCATCGGTTGTCGTTGAAGCGCATCACGTGTCCGGCCCACCTTATTTTCGATATCTTAACGTGTGGGACGGCGTCTCTGATTTTCGATCGTTGACGTAGGTCGGAACTTCGGATCCTTTCTCTCATTTGCGAAATACGGGGTACTCCTGGCATCGACCTTTCGACTGCGCATTCGATAACTCCAAGTGGTCTTTCATCATGCTTACGTAGCGACCAGATTTCTGCTGCATACGTTATGGCGGGGATAATTATCGAGTCGAAAAGGTGGGCACGGAGTCGGATGTTCTTTGTCCTCTTCACTACATCTTCGATGCTCTTAAACGTTCCCCAAGCCGCTCGTTTCCTCCTGCTCAACTCTGGGGCTAGGTCGTTCATCATGATGATTTCACACCTAGATAAATGTAACTGGAGCATTCGGAAATTGTCGTTCCGTTGAGCGTGAATGGGGCATTAGAAACTCATCCGTTCCTTATGAACATTGTTTTCGTTAGATTCAGTTGAAGACCAATCTTTCCACAGGCGTTATCGAAATCAGTCAACATTCGTTCCGCTTGACTGATGTTTGGTGTTATGAAAACGATATAGTCAGCAAAGCAAAGATGGTTTAATTGTCGACCGTCAATTTTCACTCCCATTTCGTCCCATTCTGATGTTCGCATGACGTTTTGTAGGGTGACAGTGGATAGTTTTGGCGATATTGTATCGCCTTGTCGAACTCCTCTTCTTACGTCAATGGTGATATTGTTGTAGAATGAAGAAATTTTGGTAAAATAAATTCTGGTATAAAGCTTTATGATAACAATTAGATACACGACAACGAGTTTGTGTTTAGAGAGTACTCATGCTCTCATAGAAACTTGAATTTCAGAGGCTAGAGTACTAATTGGTTTTTCACTAGTAGGGATTTGTGGTGTGAGGCAAAAGCTGTGAAACGGAAAACTTTGATTTGGAGCTTTTCGGTTATTGATTTCATACAATGGGATGTGTAGTGATGGCCTCACCTTCGTTCAGCAGCTCAGATAGAGGGCACAATAGTTACACAGTCTTCAACTGCAGCAATGAAATTTCACAGATATGATATATTATGAACTTAGTTCGGATAGTTGCAAAAAATCAAGCTTCATTCCCCTCCTTTTTTCTAGTGAATCTTTGATGGTCTTTGGTCGAATCTTCTTTCACGTGTCACTCATACGACCAAGAATGAGTTCTTCTCGGTTTTATTAGACAGAGACTTCTGACTAAATTTTGTCTGCTGTGAAAAACATTCTACAAGACTATTAGCAATCGTTCAAAAACTCAAATCTAGGCGAAATAAAAAATGCAATTATTTTCAGAAGCATCTTCTTACAGCGCTGTGGCACTGAATATAAAAATTATTTTTTACATACACTGAACATTATCGCATCTATATTTCCGTAACAAAGCTCTCACCAAACTTTAACTAGCCCTTAGACAGCGCTAATCTAATAAGTCCCAAGAATACATTGGTTTTTGTATGTTTTTATGGCTCTGTAGAGGATCAATTATACTGTATTTTGCCTGGACTGCACGTTATCACAAATCTTTTACAGCGTAGAGCTTTTCTTTGAGACAGCTCATAATAAATCGAGAACGCATTTTAAAGATTTCGAGAATGCATTTAGTTTTCAGAACCTTTGTACGGCGCTGTGGCAGAAAATTTAATATTCAGTTTCACACGTGTCGCTTTCTATCGTGTGTATTTTCGTTATTTATTTCGGTTTTTTTTTTTGATTCGTAGCGACTGTTGGATTTTTTTATGTTGGGATCTTAGAAAAAACTTTGCTGTGTTGCTTTTGAGCTCAGAACTTTCATTTTCGCCTTATATTATTAAATAAATCCGCTGTTAATCTCAAGAATATCTAAGCTAAATGAGCCTGAGCTGAAGCACGGTTAGCGTCTGAACGTGTACAAGAAATCTTCTAATTTTGGAGTTATGTTTCATCTAGAGTTCCTATCGAAGTAGGACATATCTCAAAACCAGAAATTAAAATCGCGCACCTCGCAAGAAACGCGCTAGAAGGTAGATCGATGGCACTGCACGGCGAGTTAAACGCGGTGCTCGCTAAAACAACCTTGATTTTATTTTCTCTGCTGCACTGAAATAAAACTACCTATTCCAAAGTAAGTACAGTTTTTGAATTGCTGAATCTCACGCTATAACTAGAGTGTTAAAACAAAAAAATTTCAAGACCTACGAAACTCACCTGTTGACTGAGTGCTTATAATCAGGCAGAAACTTGGTTTTGAGAGATATAAACGCGCTGATTTGCTGTGCATATTATACACAATTTTATTCTGAGTGCAGCAGCTATGTGAAAAGATCTTTCTAACAAGCAAGTTTATTGTTTGATTTTTCTAGATTTGATCTTCGAGTGGTTGTTAGAGTATCTTAAAAATTCATTACCAAGCAAAGAGGACTCATTCAGAGGTGCTTGCTGTATGCGAAAAAAACCAAAAAATGCGGCTCCTCAAATCTAATTTTAGGTAAAGAACTACACTTCCAAACGATTAGCCTAACATAACAAATTTCGATATCGATATCAAGGTCGATATGATCGTTAAAAATTCGAAATCGTTACATTTCGTGAATTCTTTATTTTACTGACTTGGCAGCGGTATATTGCCACAAATATTCATCTGAAGATGTGGAGCGGTAAGCAAAATTAGGGTGAAAAAAGTGGGAAGGGGCTCACTTTTGTCTTTGAAAGAATTTAGAGCCCACTCCCGTCTTTGGACGAATCTTCCTTATTACTCAGTATGCTTAGACTGGCACGTTATGTGAATTCTTGAAGCTTTCTCACAGTAATGCGAGGTTATAAAGTCATGAACTTGAACGGGTTTTCTGTCAATATGTACTTCCGAGCGCGTGTAGCAAAGTGGCTAGAGCTGTTCTGCGTCACGCACGTAGTCGATCAAACGATGGTCGATCGATCCCTAGCTCTAGGCTCACTAAAACTTCCATCTCTCAGAGGCCGGGAAATTGACTAAATTTGTATGAGTGGACAGCAGTCTGACTCAACACCTTGGTAAGCCATCGCGATATTGTAAAGAGCAGATATACATTCAATCACCTGAAATGTATTCCAACACGTAATTGCATTACAGACATCCAAATCCATCTCTCCGACGGTTTTGAATTTCGATGTAAACATTCAGTATAAGTTTGTGAGGATGTTTAACACCTTACTAAGGTTAATACGTTAGTGCCATACTTGCGTCCCGGAGGTGTCGCTCTCCGTAACATCTTTATCTTGTGCTATCATCAAAAAGAACGTCTCTTCACCTGCTATGAAGTGAGGTTCAATGTGGGTGGTGAGCCACTGATAAAGAGGGCGACGCCTTCAAAACGTATGTTTGGGTATGTTTGGCTCTAACGTATCAATCTTTGTGAGGCTTTAAATATTCTAACAGACTTAGACATTATTAATTTCAAAGAGAGTAGATCGCTAGATTCTTCGGGCTTTGGTCATCATTTTTTTTAACAATAGTGTAAATCAAAACCCGAAAGAGCAGTTGAGCTAACTGCAGTCCAAGTGAGTGACAATTGCTAGTTTAGTGAACTTGATCGCGAAACAACACGAAAATTGTTTCGTTGTTCAGATTCCTACGCTTCAGCCGTTGCCATAGCCTCTTGTGCAATTTAGGTGGAAACGAAGTTCCTCAATAAGATTTTTTGCCTGTGTTTCGACGCGTTCTATGTTTTCTTAAACCAATGATTCGAGTCGATTATCTACGTCGTGCTAGATGTAGATCTTTGACTTCGTGTCGTACGTGTAGAATCTTCTTTTATTTAGCACCACTCGTATGGATAAACTTTACTTGACGATGCTATTATGTACATGACAGTTCGCATGATAATCACCCGTTGATAACGGCAATATCCCTTTCTTGCGAGCAGTCTACCTTGGTGCAGTTGATGCTATTATTCGCTAGTGCAAAGCATAGTGATGTTCTGAAATTTCTAATTGGTTGCTCTGAAAAGGACGAAAACATCGAATTATTAGGGAAACAAATCCTATTTGCTAACCTTGTGCAAAGATATACCATAAATAAGCTATTATGGATTGACATTGTCGAGATCAGAGCAAAGTCGGTTCACAAGATATCCTCATAACATTCTTAAGTTGCTCCACGAGCCGTCTTTACACATCAGTATATATTTTGTTGAAGTTTGCAGATGTTGCTCTGCCCTGTCGTCTTTCCTTCAAAACTTGTTATAACTACGGTAGCCAATAACCGGCAAAAACGGTGATGGAATTCTTAAGACCGACCACCTATTAGTATCAGTGCTAGTCGACCAATATTGCTTTCGCTGTCTTTCCAAAATTTCTGACTCTTGAAAGAGCCATTGTTGGGCAAAATGGTCAAAAATCGAACACATTTTTAGGTATTCGAGACGTGTGCTGCTGAAAGAGTTCTAACAGTCTAATAAAAGAGTTTTGTCTAACAAATTATAAGCGAGAAAAGGAAAAGCGTGTTAGTGTAAGGCATAATTTTATTCTGGATTTTACAACATTACAATAGAGACTTTTTCAGGAGACCGGCCACGTAATGCTGTGGCTACCTATCGACTTTTCTGAGAGCTCGCTTAATAACAATATAATCTGACAATGTATTTTGATCCTTTCGATTGCACTGATTGTTACATATGCTCACGCAGCAGTCATACGCATGCATTCGACAAACAAACACTCTGAAAGAACATCATGGTGAATGTTTCGCCGCACGTCGAGTGTAAAAAGTTCGTTGTCTACTCCTCTATATAGGGTTAGATCCCAGAGGAACTGACTGAATAAAAGTTGGCGAGGCTGTAGTGGCGAAGCACGTGTCTTGCACTGAATAATGCACATGACAGATCTCATGAAAGGCTCAACACATTGTCACAATGTATTATTTCTGAGCGAAGTCTCATAATAGTCGGTTGCAATGAGTATTTCAATATGATAACCTCAAATTAAAAAAAGTGAAAAGTTTTTCTTCATTAGGGTTTCTCCCTATAGCGTTTTCTTTGAAAAAGAATGTCTAATAGAATTTCATAAAATCACTTCAGTCATTCACGATATAGATGATTTTTCTAGCAGTGCGTAGTATGAATGATAGCTAAATTCTCTAAAAGCCGCAGATAAGTATTAAGGCTTAAAAATGAACCGTAAGGAAGAGTGCCTCA